>JXTB01000093.1:867040-1061164 GCA_002914805.1 Parasponia andersonii
TTTTTAAAAAGATTCCAAAAAAAAAAAAAAAAGGCTTTCACCTGACGCATTCTTCTTCTTCTTCTTCTTCCCCAAAAAGCCACCCCCGAAACATTCCGTCCTTCTAAGTCTTATCTTTTCTGTTCTTTTCTTCCCAAACACAGAGGAGAGCCTGTAATTGTAAATGGGTCTGCTTCTCCTCCTTCTCATGACAACTCTCACTTTCTTCAACCTCATATCTCTCTGAATCAGACTTTTTCTCACAAACCCATTTGCCCCATCATCCCATTTCGCCATGTACTTATCCGAGAAGCCTCGCCCAATTGATTTCTACAAAGAAGAAGGAACCCCACGAGATATGATGATGGAGGTGGTGGTCTCCAATGGCGAACTCCCACAACCCCATAATCACCATCAGCATAAGCAGCAGCAGCAACAGGCCCATCAGCACCAGATGCTCCTGGGCGAGAGTAGTGGCGAGGACCACGAAGTTAAGGCCCCCAAGAAGAGGGCCGAGACATGGGTCCAGGACGAGACCCGGAGTTTGATAGCTCTGCGCCGCGAGATGGATGGGCTCTTCAACACTTCCAAGTCGAACAAGCATTTATGGGAGCAAATCTCTGTGAAGATGAGGGAAAGGGGTTTCGATCGCTCGCCGACTATGTGCACCGACAAGTGGAGGAACTTGCTCAAGGAGTTCAAGAAGGTTAAGCATCAAGATAAAGGTAGTGGTGCTTCGGCTAAGATGTCTTATTACAAAGAGATTGAGGAGATTTTGAGAGACAGGAGCAAGAATGCTCAGTATAAAAGCCCAACGCCGCCGCCTAAGGTCGAATCATACATGCAATTCTCTGATAAAGGTATTTTGTCATGAACTGCTTTGTTTTAGCTTATGGGCTTTGCTGAACTTCAAAGACTTAGAAATGGGTGTAAGCAAAAATTTAATTTTTATGAAGAGAATTCCTCATATGCGCTATTTCAGCTGGTTTTAGCTTCTAGTGCTATGCTGAATTTAAAAGACTTCGAAATGGGTATAAGTGAAAGTTTCATTTTTATGAAGAAAACTCCTTATATATGTTGTTTTTGCTGGTTTTAGCTTCTGGGCTTTGCTGAACTTAAAAGACTTGGAAATGGGTATTAGTGTGTTAGGAATAATCTTCATAGACACAGAATAGTAGAAGCAATAGAATAAATGTGAAAAATAATGCCGAAATAAAATAAACAGAACACACAAATTAGCGCGGTTCATCAAATTGACCAAATTAGTTACGTCCAGGGACTGCCGTTGATTTTCACTATTAGGAGAAAAATAACATTTACAAGTGTTTCCACTCAACGTTCTCAATTCACACCCCAAATTCCGAATATACCTAAGAGAGAAATTTTATTTTTCTCCGATTCTTAAAAATAAAATCTCTCTATTTTACTCTCACTATGCTTGGTGTTTCTTACTTCTCTGGGATGATAAACAATGAAAAATGAGAATCCTATTTATAGTTGAGGCTCCTCCAAATTTTACACATTTTTCTCTCAAAGTTTCCTAATATATCACACTTATCACACACGGTTTGTACACGTTTTATTTTTCTTTTCTTTTACCGTATATGATATGCAAACCGTGTTTTGCATACACGGTTAATACACTGAGCATTTAATGCTCACTAACAATCTCCCACTTGAAGACTTGATTCTAATCATTTCTTCACATTCAATCAATGCAGCAGCTCATCTCTCTCTTCTTCATGCTTGCAAGCCAATTGAAGCTGAACACAGCTTCAGTTTGTCAATGGTCACCGTCTTAGTTAACATATCCGCTGGATTCTTGCTTCCTGGAATCTTATCTAACACTAAGACTCCATCTTCCAAAGCTGAGCATATGAAATGATACTAAACCTGTATATGCTTTGTCCGAGCATAATACACAGGGTTCATCGTAAGATGAATAACACTTTGACTGTCATAATGCAAAGTGTTCTTCCCATAATTATGACCCAGTTCCTCCAAGAAGCTTTGCAACCAGATCAACTCCTTGCTTGCTTCTGTCACAGCAACATACTCTGCTTCAGTAGTAAATAGAGCGACAATCTTTTGTAGCTTTGAGACCCAGCTAACAGCTGTACTACCTAATGTAAATACATATCCAGTAGTACTCTTCCTGCCGTCTACATCACCAGCCATGTCAGCATCTACGTAGTGTTGTAAACCCAGATCTGACTTTTTGAAGCACAAGGTCATGTTGCTGGTGCCTCTCAAGTACCTGAGAATCCATTTTACCGCTTCCCAGTGCTGTTTTCCTGGATTGCTCATGTATCAGCTCACAACTCCCATTGCATGTGCTATATCCGGTCTTGTACACACCATGGCATACATAAGGCTACCAATAGCAGAAGAATATGGCACCTTGGCCATGTGAACTCATTCCTGCTTTGTTGAGAGTGACTGCTCCTTGATTAGTTTAAAGTGACTAGCTAAAGGAGTACTTACAGGCTTTGCATTCTCCATGTTGAATCTACTAAGCACCTTCTTCACATACTCTTCGTGAGATAACTTTAAACTCCCTTTCACCCTATCTCTAGAAATCTGCATCCTAAAGATTTGCTTTGCAGCTCCTAAATCCTCCATAGAAAACTCCATTGACAATTCTTTCTTGAGCTTATCGATTTCCTCTATATTAGCTCCAGCAATTAACATATCATCTACATATAGAAGTAGAATAATATAGAAATTATCAAATCTCTTCACGTAACAGCAATGATCTGCTTGGCACCGCAAGTAACCATTGTTACTCATAAATGCATCGAACTTCTTATACCACTGTCTTGGAGCCTGTTTCAGGCCATACAGGCTCTTCTGAAGTTTGTACACCATTTTCTCTTTCCTTTGTACTTCAAAACCTTGTGGCTGCTTCATGTAAATTTCTTCTTCCAGGTCACCATGAAGAAATGCCGTCTTGACATCTAATTGCTCTAGATGCAAGTCTTCTTTAGCCACCAACCCAAGCATTGTTCTGATAGTGGTCAATTTGACCACTGGAGAGAAAATCTATTGACCACTGGAGAGAGAATCTCAGTGTAGTCGATGTCTTCCTTCTGTTGAAAGCCTTTGACAACAAGTCTTGCTTTGTACTGCTTGCTACCATCATGTTCTTCCTTTATTCGGTACACCCACTTGTTGTGTAATGCCTTCTTTCCTTTTGGTAGTTCGGTCAGTTCTCATGTCTGATTGGACGCCAGTGACTCCATCTCATCTTTCATGGCTAACTCTCACTTGGTTGACTCATCATTTTGCACCACTTCTTCATAAGTCTCTGACTCGCCTTTATCAGTCAACAGAATGTAATGTAGTGCTAGGGAATATCTCTGAGGAGGTCGAATTGTTCTGGAAGATCTTCTGAGTTCACCCACTGGGGTCTGTGGGTCTGCTGCTGGTGCTACAGCTTCTTAATCTTTTTCGCCATCATTAATCTTCATTTCATCTGTTGGGATCTCATTCAATGGTATTACTCCAACCTTTTTAACTTCAGGACATGCATTATCAGCTCCGGTGCCTAATCTGTCTTTGTACATCACCTCCTCATTGAATATGACATCTCTGCTTCTGATGATCTTTCGATTTTGGTCATCCCAAAAACGATAACCAAACTCAGCATCACCATAACCAATAAAGAAAAAAATTTTAGACTTGGGATCTAGTTTACTTCTATTGGCAGGGTCTATATGAACATAAGATAGACAGCAAAATACTTTCAGGAAAGAAAGATATACCTCTTTACTGCTCCAGACTTCCTCTGGTATTATGCAATCCAATGGTACTGACGGCCCTCTGTTGATAAGATATGCAGCAGTGTTAACTGCATCGGCCCAGAATGCCTTTGGCAACCCCTCATGTAATCTCATACTCCTTGCATGTTCGTTCAGGGTTCTGTTCATTCTTTCAGCAACACCATTCTGTTAAGGTTTTCCTGGAATGGTTTTCTCGAACTTGATCCCATTAATAGCACAATATTTCTTGAAATTATCATCATCATATTCTCCCCCATTATCAGACCGCAAGCATTTCACTTTCAAATTAGTTTCGTTCTCAACCATGGCTTTCCACTTCTTAAAGGTATCGTAAACATCAGATTTATTTTTCAGAAAATAAACTCATACCTTTCTGCTCGAATCGTCAATGAATGTCACATAGTATCTTGAGCCTCCAAGAGATGTCACAGGAGATGGCCCCCATACGTCTATATGAACCAACTCCAATTTTGCTGCTTTTGGTTCTCTTCCGCCTTTCGTAAAGCTTACCCTCTTTTGCTTGCCAAAGATACAGCTTTCGCACAGGCTATGCTCAACTGACTTCAGCTCTGGTAGCTTTTCCTTTGACAGCATTACCTTCATTCCCTTTTCGCTCATATGCCCAAGTCTACAGTGCCATAGACTTGAATCAACACTAGCATTGACAGTCGCCAATGTATCTCTACAACTGGAAGTTATGTAGAGAGTTCTAGTTTTGTTTCCTTGAGCAACAACCATGACTCCTTTGCTAACCTTCCACGAGCCACCATTAAAGGTCACATTGTGTCCTTCCTCGTCAAGCTGTCCCACCGATATAAGGTTCCGCATTAATCTAGGTACATGCCTTACTTTCTGGATTTTCCACACTGATCCGTTCGACATCTTCAGACGGATATCACTCATACCAACAATATCTAAAGGTTCTCCATCGGCTAGATAAACTTTTCCGTAGTTACCAACGACATAATTCTCTTGTACATCACGGTGTGTAGTGGTATGAAACGAAGCTCTAGAGTCTAAGACCCAAGAGTCAATTGGATTATCTACAGATAATAGTAAAGCGTCTTGTACCTCATCAGTCACAACATTCGCATCATTTCTGCTGTCGTCTTTCCTTGGTGCTCTGCAATTTTTTTTTATGTGGCTAGTCTTGCCACAATTCCAGCATTCTGGTATTTTTCCGGATCTGGACTTGTCTCTGCCATTCCTTGATTTGGACTTACCATGACCTCGGTTAGAATTCTTCTCGCTGCTCCTGCCCTTGTTCTCAAGATTTAGAGCAGAACTCGATGATGCGCCTTCATCCGAATCAATTCGGCGAACTTATTCCGCAAAAATTCGGTCTCTAACATCATTGAATTGCAGCTTTCCTTTATCTACAGAATTGCTAACTGCAGTCCTTATTGGTTCCCAACTGTTTGGTAGAGACGCTAGAAGAATTAGAGCACGAACTTCATCGTCGAAATTAATTTCGACGGACGTCAACTGAGAAACGATTGTGTTGAACTCATTTATATGTGTTGCAACTGAAGCACCTTCTCCCATCTTTAAACAAAACAATTTTTTCATCAGATGTACCTTGTTATTTGCCGATGGCTTCTCATACATGTCTGACAAGATGCTCATCATCTCTGCTGTAGTTTTTGCCTCCGCCACATTATGAGCAACGTTCTTTATTAGCGTTAATCGGATTACGCCTAACACTTGTTGATCAAGGAGTTGCCAGTCGTCGTCTTCCATCTTCTCTGATTTTTTCCCTGATAGAGGCTGATGCAATTTTTTACTGTGCAGATAATTATTGATCTGCAATCTTCAGTACGAGAAGTCTGTACCGTCGAACTTGTCAATTCCGGGTCCTGATCCTTCACCTCCGGCAATCGCCCCACTAAAATATCGAACGAAACTCTGATACCAGTTGTTAGGGAATAATCTCTCTAATAGACACACAATAGTGGAAGTGATAGAATAAATGTGAAAAATAATGCCGAAATAAAATAAACAGGACACACAAATTAGCGTGGTTCACCAAATTGGCTACATCCACGGAGCTGCTGTTAATTTTCACTATTGGGAGAAAAATAACTTTTACAAGTGTTTCCACTCAACAGTCTTAACTCACACTCCAGATCCCGAATACACCCAAGAAAGAAACTGTATTTTTCTCAACTCTTAAAAATAAAATCTCTCTATTTTACTCTCACTATGCTTGGTGTTTCTCACTTCTCTGGGATGATAAACAATGAGAGATGAAGATCCTATATATAGTCGAGGTTCCTCCAACTTTACATATTTTTCTTTCAAAGTTTCCTAATATACCACACTTATCACACACGGTTTGTACACGTTTTATTTTTCTTTTATTTTACCGTGTATGATATGCAAACCGTGTTTTGCATACACGGTTAATACACTGAGCATTTAATGCTCACTAACATAGTGAAGGTTCATTTTTATGAAGAAAACTCCTCAATTCTGGTCTTGGATACGGGATTTAATTCATATTTGTTGTTAGAGATATAAAAACTGTCTTCTCTTTGCATGTCTTCAACTTCGTATCAAAGATAATGTTTTGTGCTAAAAAAGAAGAAATTTTGTTCTTAAGGACTGTAGTTGACTAGTGGAGATATGAATTAGGGAGGCTTGTGATGATTGAGAATATCTATTATCTATGGAAGCAGATTTTATTGTATGATTCTATAAAAGTAAAAAACATTTTCTGCATCTTAGATTTTGCATTTTCCAAAGGTTTCAACTTTCAGGACTTCGGTTTCTATCTTTGTGCTGTTTAAGTTCTGCTTTAATAGTTATGGCATCGCCATTTATTGGATACTATTTGACTTTGTGTTTACTGGCAGGTATTGAAGAGACTAGCATTTCTTTTGGACCAGGGGAAGGTATGTTGATGTCATTTTAGTACTTTAGGAGAACATAACGTTCTTTTTCTCATGGTCTCACCAATTTATTCGCTTTTAGTTATCTCCTTGCTAGTCTAAGTTGTAAAAGTATTGTTCACTTACGTTATAACCACATGATAAGCATATCATTGTATATTATACGAAGCTAAAGGGATGACTGCCTTATCCAAAAACAATTCTGCTTTGAAAGTGTATTCTTCTTTTGGTTTTTTTGAAGCACAAGAGAGTAAGAAATAAGAAATATGAACTGCCTTGCACTCTATATATCTTGCCTTTTTTACTTACACTCGAACAAGATACATATGTATGTCAAAACACGACTCTCATGACATGATAATAGGATTTTCCTGATATCCTTTTTTTGTTTTGCTCGTTTTATGTTGTTGCTTGAATTCTTTTGTTCAAGTGATTTTGTTCTTGTGGATGTTCTTTTTCTTTAATCAATTGATCCAGGAGATTCATAGTTTATCTCGTTTGTGTGCCTTTTTGTACAGCTTGTGGCAGGCAAGCACTCAATCTTGAAAGGCGTCTGGATCATGATGGACATCCTCTTGCCATCACGACGGCTGAAGCTGTTGCAGCAAGTGGAGTTCCACCTTGGAATTGGCGAGAGACCCCCGGAAATGGTAAGTTGTAAACTAGAATTTTATGCTTCATGAGTTTCCTGCGCATGAGAGTTCTACTGAAACTTTGTCTGGTGGAGGCAAAGTCCTTATCATAATCATTTTCCTTTTTCTTTTTCCATTTCACCTTTCTGGCAGGTGGGGATAGTCAGTCATATGGTGGGAGAGTTATATCAGTCAAATGGGGGGATTATACAAGGAGGATTGGAATCGACGGCACTGCAGAGGCTATCAAAGAAGCAATTAAATCTGCATTTAGGTTGAGAACAAAACGTGCATTTTGGTTGGAGGATGAAGACCAGATCATCCGAAGTCTTGACAGGAACATGCCTTTGGGGAATTACACACTTCATGTTGATGAAGGTATGTTAATTGCATGTGGTTTTTCGGACTATACTGATCTTATTCTTATATGTTTGTTAAGCATTACAAGCAAGGTGGAAATAGCAGTTGTTATTGAGGCTCACTTACATGTTTCTCTCAATCGAGTATATCTCTCTGGCAATCCTTAAGTTTAATTTCCAGAACCATTATGACAACAAAATGTTGATGCAGAGACTTTATTCCTTGTATTCTAAGATGCAAGCTATGGTTGAACTCCTAAAATTTCAGGGCTGGTCATCAAACTGTGCGTGTATGACGAGTCTGATCACATTCCGGCAGTGCATACCGAGGAGAAGATTTTCTACAGTGAAGATGATTACCGTGATTTCCTTACTCGACGGGGCTGGGCATGTCTGAGGGAGTACGATGGGTTCAGAAACATTGATAATATGGATGATCTTCGACCTAATGCTTTATATCGTGGTGGGACTTGACTTTTGAGGGACGTCTTTTGCAATCCAACTGTTTATTACACAAAAAAGACGACGTTAATTATGTTTCCCAGCGCTATATGAAGTGCCATCATATACTGAATTGGAATCATATTTTCCACTCGTACATAAATTGTGTTCCAACACGTCTGTATAATTTCATGTCTGTAAATATGTGTTATGAACAGTATCAGAAAAGTTCCATTTTCAACCTCATTATTTATTTTCGTCATGATTTCATTTTTTTGCGTTTACTTCTTCGACCTCATGAGAGGTCAAAAGCAACGTTATAACTATCATCCTACTGTTTTCGCATGAGACTTCCCAGATAGTAGTAGCCATATTTAGACGTTTGTACGGCTCTGCCGTTTCAAATAAAGCTATTCCAGTCACTTCGAAGAAAGCTCAATGCTCTTCCGGTACCTTCTCTCGAGGGGGAATGTTAAGCCAAATGATCCTCCTTGACTCTCAACTTATTCAGGATCAACCGTTTAATTTGTTTTCTGTACAGTAAGCTTAGTAATAATAGAGTTGATACTTTTATTCCCCCAGTTAATGGTTAGCTAATATTATAAACAAGATGGTCTTCGCTCTGGTCTTTGGTTTTTTATTTTGGCCTGCAGGTCTTCGCTCTGGCATATTTTTTTATTTTTAGCTTGAAGGCCATCGCTCTTGTCAGTCAACTGATGAAGCACCAATCATGTTCAAATTCATTACTTTCCATTACTCTCTGATTGGCCAAGATGTCTTATTATTGCAAAGAGATTGAGGAAATTTTGAGAGACAGAAGCAACAATGCTCAGTATTATAAAAGCCCATCGCCGCCTAGAGTTGATTCATTTATGCAATTCTTTGATAAAGGTATTTCTTTTTTTTTTTGGCTGGAATTTGATAAAGGTATTTGTTATTTCTGCACTCTTTAGCTTCTGGGATTTGCTGAACTTGAAAGACTGGGAAATGGGTGCAAGTGCAAAATTCATTTTAATGAAGAAAACTCCTGATGTCTGCTTTTTCTGCTGTCTTTAGCTTCTTGGTTTTGTTGAACTTAAAAAACTCGGGAAAGGGTCTTCTTAGTGAAATTTTTTCTTTTGTTACTGAAGAAAACTCCTGAATTCTGGTCCTTTCTCTGTTTTTTTTTTTTTTTTTGGGGCTGAAATTATGAATTATGGTCTTGGATATGAGAGTTACTTCATATATGTGGTTAGAAGGATAAAAAGGCTGTCGGTCTTTTCTTAGCAGTAATTAAATTGGATGGTATAAAAACGGAACAACATTTTCTGCATCTTGGATTTTGCAGTTTCCAAAGGTTTCAAGACTTCTTTTTCTATCTTTGTAATATTATAATAACTTTTGCTATAATTGTCAAGGCATTGCCATCTATTGGATTATTAGAAATCTAGAAAGAAACTGTTTTTGGTGAAAGAATAATCTTATCTGGTTGATTGGAAACTGTTTTAACACATTGATTATATACAGTTCAAGGATTTTTAACTCAGTAATGAGCCTCTAGAATATAGACACGTGGACAACTGAATTAGAAAGAGACTAACTGACTTAACAGATTACTAACTACCCGTAGCATGGATACTATTTGACTTTGTGCTTACTAGCAGGTGTTGAAGAGACTAGCATTTTTTTCGGACCAGTGGAAGGTATGTTGATGTTATTTTAGTTCTCTAGTCAAACATAATGTTCTTTCCCTTGCGGTCTCAGTCTCACCTATTTATTGGCTTATATTTTCTCCTAGCTAGGCTAAGTTGAAAAAGGAATGTTCACTTGGGTTTTACCACTGGACAAACACGTCATTATATACGAAATTGGTGACCGACTTGTCCAAAAACAATGCTGCTTTAAAGATGTATTTTTCTTTTGGTTTTTATATTGGAAATGCTGAGTTTCAATGTACAAGCGAGTAAGGTAAGACAGTTTGAAATGCGTTGCACTTACACTTACGCATATGTATGTCGAAAAACAGCCTCTGATGACATGACCTTAGGATTTTCATGACTGCTTTGTGATTGTTTAATAGATAAGCTTTATTGTGCTTCCTGGTTTCATGTTGTTGATTGAATTCTTTTATTCAAGGGATCTTGTTCTGTGATGATTCTTCTCCTTCTTCTTTAATCAATTATCCAGGATATTCATAGTTTCTCTTGTTTGCGTTTTTTTACAGATTGTTGCAGGCAAAAACTCAATCTTAAAAGATGTCTGGATCATGATGGACATCCTGCAATCACGATGGCTCAAGCTGTTGCAGAAAGTGGAGTTCCACCTTGGAATTGGCGAAAGAACCCCAGAAATGGTAACTTGTAAACTAGAAATTTATGCTTCACGTGTTTCCTACACATGATAGTTCTACTAATCTACTCCAACTTTTTCTGGTGGAGGCAAAGGCCTTATTGTAATCCGTTTTCCTTTTTCCCATATCCCCTTTCTGACAGATGGGGATTGCCAGTCATATGGTGGGCGGTTTATATCAGTCAAATGGGGGGATAATACAAGGATGATTGAAATCAATGGCACTGCAGAGGCCACCAAAGAAACAATCAAATCTGCATTTAGGTTCAGAACAAAACGTGCATTTTGGTTAGAGGACAAAAACCAGATCATCCGAAGTCTTGACAAGGGCATGCCTTTGGGGAATTACACACTTCATGTTGATGAAGGTATGTTAATGCATGTAGTTCTCTGGACTATAGTAATCCTATTTCTATATGTTTGTTAAGCATTAGAAACTGGATGGAGATAGCAGTTGTTATTGAGGCTCAGTTACATGTTTCTTTTAATCAACCATATCTCTCTGGCAATCCTCAAGTTAATTTTCCAGAACCATTATGACCATGGAATGTCAGTGCAAAGACTTTATTCCTTGTGTTGTAACTAATTCAAGCTAGGCTAAATTCCTAAAATTTCAGGATTGGTCATCAAAGTGTGCCTGTATGATGAGTCTGATCACATTCCAGTGCATACTGAGGAGAAGATTTTCTACACTGAAGATAATTACCGTGATTTTCTGACTCGCCGGGGGTGGACATATCTGAGGGAGTTGGATGGGTTAAGAAACATTTTTAACGTGGATGATCTTCGACCTGGTGCTATTTATCATGGTGTGACTTGAGTGGAGGTCCTTTTCTATCCAACTTGCTTTTATTACACAAGAAAGGCGTTTAGTATGTTTCTCAACGTTATGAACTGAATTGGAATTATCCTTTTCACTCGTACACTGGAGATGATTTTCTGTGTCGCCGTGGCTGGACATGTCTGAGGGAGTTTGATGGGTTGAGGAACATTTTTAATACGGATGATCCTTGAACTGGTTCCAATAATTGTGGTGGGACTTGAGAGACGTCTATTGCTATCGAACTTGTTTTTATTACCCATGAAAGACGTCGTTAATTTTGTTCCAACTAGTCTGGATATTTCATGCGTACGAACAACAGTATTAGAGAATTTCAATTGTCGACCTGTTGTTTCTCCATGAGGTTTCACAATTTCCATAGCTAAAAGTTTACAAGTTTATCATCGTTATATATAAAACTTCTGTTTGTTTAACTTTGCTCTCATCTCAGGTGGAGAGTTATCTATATAAGCTTCAAAGACATAAAGGAACAAAAGGTAAGCAATGCAGAAACAAGAAGATTTATATTTTCTTCATTTCCACGCAGAAAAGCACTAGGATGGATACATTTCAAGACACAGTTTACATTTCCACACCCTCAGTCCTTACTCCTCTGATACAAAATGTGAATAAAAAATTCACGACGTTTCACACTCCCCAACTCAAGAAAGGAATCTAGATGAACCCAAACGGGGGAAAAAAGAGGGGATTATTATACTTATATTCTACTGCTCGTCCCATTCGTCATTCTTGTATGATACTAAAGTGTCTACTTTGTGAATCTGCACAAAAACCAACCAAAACCAAATTTAATCACAAACTAATTCATGATTTATATATTTTTTTTCTGAATCAAATCAAATCAGAATTGATATCCCATAAGACTTGCCTTTGTATCAAAAGAATGCAATTTCACCATTTGAGGATTAGCAATCAATTTGGGATCACTTTCAATCCAAGTGAATGGCACTGCAACATCTTTATCAGTGTATGCTAGCACATCAAATACACCTAAAAACAAAAAAAAAAAAAAATTAAAGTATCATAAGAATCTGCAAAACACAGGGAATGCAATTTCACCATTGATGAGTGAATGAAGTGTTTCTATCGTACAAGGCTCATCGAGGCAGGGCAAGTAAGTAATGCTCGAAGCAATCTGTCGCATGATCGCTTGAATCTCCCTCATAATTTCTTTGTCACTTTTCTCCCTTGACACTCTGAAGTCCAATCAAACACAGTACTCAAATTTCACAAACTAAAGAAGAAACCATCTAAATATATGCATATGCCAAATGGGAAACAATAAAACACATTAAAACATGCTTTGTCCTACTAAAATTACCCCTTCTCGACGACCTCACTATCGGTCTCAATGCTGAAGTTCCACCTCTCCAGAACTTCATTCGTAGACTTGCTCATTATCACAAGAACAACTCTCTGTAACTTTCCAGCTTCCAGCCATTCTATGCAGAAATGGAAACCAGAAAATTTCAGTTACCAAAAAACATGACGATATTCACACACTCATCTGTTTGGTAAGAGGAAAAATGTTCTAGAATAGACAGAAATCTATCCAAACAACTCGGGTTTTCGATTGTTGATCTTCGCAAATTCCCAAGAAATGATTCAAAACTCTCAATTTCCAACAAGTTCTCGGCAAACAAAAAGTGCTATAGAGATAGAACTAACCTGAAAGCTGTGCATTTAGGTTTGCAATGAAGGATTTGAGACCCTCATCTTGAGTAAGCAACATTGGGAGCCCATATTTCTTCACTTTCACAAAACTTTCCTCAGGATAAACTCCGCGATTATATAGAATGCTATATAATCTTCCATTCAATATTAGTTTCAAATCCCATATTCAAAATTTCCACACAAGCACACACAAAATAAATCAAGAAAATAGACCTAGATTGTATTACCTGTTCGCAGCATATCCTGAAAAAAAAAAAAAAAATGATTCAAAGAAAATTTAAGTCGAAGAGTCAGCCACTGTCCATTAAAAGAACCCCCCACAAAAAAAAAAAAAGAAAAAAAAAACCCTCTAAAGAAAAGGCATGTAAGAGAGAAGAACCTACCAAAGAACTCGCTAACGATGGCCGCAGAGCCTCGAAGGGTAATTATGTCTTTAGTTGTAGTTTTAGAAGCCATTTTCTCGGCAAAAATCTCTTTCCAAGGGAAAAGAAAAATGGGGTTTGTTCGGGAAACGAAAAGAAAACTGGGCTGGGTTCGTTTTCGAGTGTGATTGAGAAAAAAAATTGAAAGAATCAGGAGAGGTGAGCGATGAAAGATGGGTGAGGCTCAAGAAATAAAAGATCAGAATTTGAGGAAAAAGGAATGAAATGGGAGCGTAACGGCTAGTTCTTGTCGTGGCCAACGGTAACATTTTTAAAACTGCTTTTAGCCTTTTAGGATGGGAAAAGTCGGTCCCACTTCTTTTTGCCCTTCCCCCGTACTAGTGACTGGGTGCACGGGTGGCTTTTGCACCGGTCCTGATTTGCTTATGTGTATACCTTTTTTTTTTCTTTTCTTTTTTTTTTTTTTTGGCGATAGAGAGAAAAGAGCTGTCGGTGATACTGGTGTCTTTACTAGATTGAGCTTTATAGGCCAGTCTATATTTAAAAAAAAAAAAAAATTACAATATCGGTTCGGTTCAGGCTTATACAATACGTGAGTTTGGGTCGGTTCGATATATATAGTAAAAATTGAGTTGAGCTTTAATTATAGGTCTACATGTCTCATATTTTTATCAGTCATATTAGGTTTATATTTAGTTATTTTATATATAATTTTAAATATATTTTTTAATTAAAACTTTAAAAAATCTTAGTTAAATATTTTCATTTATATGTTTTTAATTTTATTTATTTACTAATTTTTATTTATTTTCAATTTATTTAAATTTAAAAAAAAATGAGTTTTAGGTCTATATTCGATATTTTAAAGTATAAAATAACAACGAAATTAGACTCATATTGTGGCTCATATTCGGTCCACATAAGCACAACCAACTTAGGCATGACCTACTTAGGCTCGCATAAAATATAAGTTTGACCTATAGATTATGTCGGATTCCTTAATAAGAATATAGACTGAGACAGCTCGGCTTATATTTTAGGCAGACCTAATCTAAGCATAGTACAAAGTTTATATAGGTTTATCAAATATGGATCAAGTCGGTCCGTCCTAACCCACTTTACATCTCTACTATTGGGATTAACTGATAAGGATTATATAGGTTTTCCTTATTAGGAATAGCCGAAAAAGATTTGCATGGGTGTGATTCCAGCCACTCTACATTGAGTAAGCATTCACAGGGATTAGCTGATAAGGATCGCATAAAACCCTGAGGAGCTACCCTAAGACTCGAACTCTCCTCAACCTACCACAAACCAAGACTTACCACCAGACCACCTCACTTGATAGTTTATTTGGTCTATCTACAAAGCATCTCCTATTATCTTGTCGTGTGCATATACTAGCCACGTTTGTTTGCTAACATCAACCTCTATATCAGCCTTTTGAGACTCCATTTTTATTTTATTGACTCATGTTTTATTCACTTTTTCAGATAAATCAATCAAGTGACAAATTATCTATTTAATGTATTTGAAAAAAATGTAAACGAAATGTATCAATGAATAAATAGAGTATTTGACAAAAAAAAGTTGATAAAGGAGTTGTTGTTAGCATTTATCATTTCAAAATAGTTCAATTCCATTATTTGGTTGGAAAGTTCATATGAGAAAAATTTTTCCAATCAAAAAACTATTCACCCAATTTGATTCTACCCAAAATTGGATGGAAAATCATTCTAGTGTAGCTTTTCTTTACCCAAATTATCCTTATATTTAACCTTGATTTCATCTAAGAAAAAAAAAAAAAACACTCTGTGACTTTGTCCTTCTCAGCCATCAATGACTTCTATTGGCTATACTCGTCTATCGACCCTCTTTTACCTATGCTTGTCTGTCGATGCTCCTCCACTGAGATTCCTCCTCATTCGTAGTCACTGATGGTCCTCATCGATGGTTTTCCTTACCAAAATCGTTGCAATAACATCTCTAATGTTTGGTTTTTATGTCACAATTAAAATAGGCTTGATTTGTCGTTAATATTGGGATTTTTATTCCCTGTAATCCTAGTTTTCTATTATTAGTTTTCTTTCTTTCTTATTTTTTATTTGAATTTTTAGATTGCTCAGCTCTCTTCTTTAATTTGTTTGTTGAGTGTCCTTAGAAATATATACACATCCTTTTTGCATTAAATATACAGTTTTCTAACTTGATATACATTTCCTTACATATATATTTTGTATGTCTAAGAAAATAAATTAATGAGAGAACTGATGTTAATGATAATTGTTGGAGCGGTTTCTCACCAGCCGTTCACGTGTCTCTGAACCGCTGATACTATATCCTCCGACTGTCTATGTGTCCTCGCTATCCCAAAGTGGTCTAAACTCCAGGTAAGGTCGGATAGGCGGGGGTGGCCACCTGCAAAGACTCTCCGATGCTTAAGTCAGTGGTCTTTCTTTAATGCAGGGTAGCAAGGATTTAGTTCTATATGAGTATATATTTGTTTCTAGCTCGTAAGCTTTTTTATATACTTCTTTTTGTAAGTGTCCATGCCCCTCTCGGAAACGCATGGCTTATATATGTATAGTCCTGAAATTGTGAACCACCCAGTTTACAATCTCAGGACTGAGTACCTTTTTCCCCTAGACTTTTTCCAGAGGTCACGGGCCGAGATTACCGCGATCTCCCCTGTTACTGTAGCCTAGTTTTCGTCGTCTCCTATGGCTCGAGTCTGTCAGGGGCGAGATTTTGACAAATCGCCGTTCTGTCAGGACGGCTTGCCCCTTCCGCACACCTACTCTGGATCGCATTAAATGCTCTGTCTGGGTCTGGAGCTATGAGTTGCTTTCCATTGTATTCTGGTGGAAGACCCTTGGGGCTTCCGACCCCCCAGTTGTTGAGGTAAGAATCAGACTGGGCCGAGTCCATCCAAGGTATGGTGATGGGCTCGGTCCTAACCTCAGACAGCCCAATGGCCGATGTGGTATCATGTGCGACTCGCGTGGCCTTTAGCTAGTCATTCTTGACACATGTCAGATGGTGGGCCTTACTCGTGATCTGTTCTGCCCCTTAATTGCCCACGTGTTATATGATTTGGGAACAAGTCCCACAACTGCCCCCATTTCCTTACTTGATGGATTCGTATCTGTTAAGTGGGGAAAGCGTTTATCCGTTCTTCCAATGTGGAGAATGCACGTGATTCCCTCTTACCGACGTGGAGGCACGCCATCCTATATTACGAAATTTTTAAATTTTGAAGTTCCGACTGTTCGGTCTCCTTTGCTCTCCCTTTTTCCAGAAAATCCCTTCGGCTCCCCCTCTATAAAAGCTGCAATTACGCTCATTTGCCACTTTACTAAAATCTTCAATCATTCTAGCCTCATAAAATCCTAGGGTTTCCGATTTCCTCCCTTCTAGAGACTTTTACACTTTCAAACGTATCCAGAACAATGGCTTCAGGTCAAGATCAGGAATTGCGCCCCATCGCGGATTCAGAGTTGGATTCGCTAAGGAGACAGCTCTGCCTCCCCGGTGAAGTGACGCTGCAAGGATCGAGGGCCCTACGGATTGGTATCTTCATTCCTCTGCCCCCGAAGGCTCTATTATCTTGGGCAGAAAGCACTTGGAATGGCTACGATTCCCTCTTCCTCCCCTGATCCACCAATTTTTGCTTTGATGGGGATCCATTCAATGCAGTTAAACGTAAACAGGGTCATGATTCTGATGGGCTCTCCACCCTGTCAGTTTTCTATAATCTGCGATCTGGAGGTAGTCTTTTATACTTGCAAACTCACCCTCATCCCCAAGAAGAGTTCCTACCCCACCTTTTACCTCCAACTGCTCCCGGGACGTCACATCTTCTGGGACTTGCCGAGGTCAGACAAGCACTGGGACTCCCACACTAGGCTATATGCCGTTGGAGGGGCGTGGTGCACCCCTTGGGTGAATGGTGAGCACTTCCAAGTTCCCTCAGCTTTCCTGTAGAGTAAGTGTTTGGTCGTGATTTTTGGGTCTGTGTTCTCCTCATCTGTTATTGCTCACGTTATTTTATCTTGTGCAGCCTCGGCAGAAGAGAGTAGGTTCAAGCCGCATTTGTCAGCGGGGTGGCTCAAAGGCCTGGAGGGGATCGTCATCTTCGGATCTCCCGGGGACTGCCGGCACATCCAGGCCGTCCTCAACCCCCTGGTAATGAATATGATGCCCAAGATGGTTTCATACCTTCCATTCCCTCTGGATACCTGGGTCATCATAAAGCACATGCGGAGCCGACTTGATGCCTCTGCCTTGAACCGATTTCGCCGGGATGAGCATGACCGAATCGCCATGGTGGGTTGGCAAGTTACGGCCTCAAGCCAATTGATGGGCTCCAACGACCTGGTGGCGTCGTCTAAACACGAGCTCGAGGAGACCAGGAGGCTTGTGGCCGAGGAGTGCGTCAGGCTCTGCAGGGAGGAAGCCGTCGCCCCCAAGAGGGCTAGGGGTGAGTTCATTTTCGCATCCTTGAGCTTCATGGGTCGGATTGTGGTCGTGACCTAAACATGTTACTTGTTCTTTGCAGGTTCTGTGATGGGCCCATCGGCTGACCCCTCCCCCGTCAAGGGGAGATCTGCGGGACATAAAGCTCGCCCCAAGGCACCCGCTGGCCGGCATCTCGTGGTACTCTTAGGAGATGAAGTACCTGCGGTCCCCCGTTCTGACACAGGCAGACCTCCATCCGGGGGAATGTCTGCCACACAGACCGTACATGGCGAGGAGATGCCGCTGAGCCTGGCTGGAGGGCCTGCTGCACTAACCTCGTCTACTCCTGACTCCGATTCAAAGTTGAGTGCTATTTGCCTCAGTGGGGAGATCGCCGAGCTCAGTGGGGGGGGGGGGCTCCGAGGTTAAAGTCTCGACTATCTTCCCCTCCCCCGGTCCCAATAAAGCAGCGACACGAGGTCGGCTCATCTAACGAAGAAGAGGGCCGGGCAAAGGAGAGGGACAGGGTTGCCCCCTTGTCTGACAGTGATGACGACGGAGCCACACTGACCCTTATAAGGAGAAGAAGGTCGGTGCATAACGGCCCGCCCAGAGGAGATGCACCACCTCCCGTCATTGCCGATGGCGCTCCTGGTGGCACCGAGCTTGCCTCCGTCCCTGCCGCCACTGCTTCGGGGGCATGCCCAGCTGGTGGAAAGGGTGTCCTCACAGCTAGCGGGGCAGGGCCGTGTTCCCCAGGCGTGGGTAACGCCCAAAGAGAGGGTCCAGCCGTAGAGCCGGAGCTAGAGGCGCTCTCTTTGGAGAATGTCGAGCTTGTCACCAGCTGTACCTTCGCTCAGGTTTGGTCCATTCAGTTGCTTCTATGTTTTTAAGCATCCTTGCTAAACGCTGACCCCCCCTTTTTTTGTTTAACTTGCAGCTGGCCGCCATCCGGTCTTTCTACTCCTCTCACGTCAGGGATTTGACCGAGGAGCTGAGTTCTCACTCTGCACTGGCCGAGCGCAACAAGGCCGCCCTCGCCGAATTGAGGTCTGACTTTGATTTATATCGGAGCCTCGAGGAGGCGAGGGTTAGCAGTGCGGTGGCTCATGCTCTGAGTGTCGAGAGGACCAGGCGCGAGGAGCTGGCTGCGAGACTGGCTGAGGTGGAGGCCGGCAAACTTGCCCAATCTGAGGCCGCCAGACTGGCTCAGAACGAGCTAAGGGTCAAGGAGTAAGAACTGCAGAGCGCAGGGGCAGAGATAGAACTGGCTTTCGTCACTCGTGACAGGGCTGTTGATGATGCCAAGGAAGCGAGGAAAGCCGAAGCGAAAGCCAAGCTAGAGGCCCACTCTCTACAACGCAGACTTGACCGGTCCAACGAGATAAACCGATATCTCTTCTTGGATCACAAGAATCTGATGGGCGCTCATATGGAGATGTCTTGCAAATACAACCAGGATCTTGCCGGCATTAACACTTTTTTGATCAACTTATCACAGCGGCAAGCGGAGCTCAGGCTGGCAGCGCTGAAGGATAGGCTGGCGGATGAGGAGAAACTGAAAACGAGGTACCAGAGGCAGGTGGACGTCCTTTCTATAGAAAGTTACAGGTCTGGCTAGGAGAATAGAGAGTTCGAAGGCCACGCTGAGGTGGTAACGCCAGACCAGTTTGACGAGCAGAAAGGCATCGAGAGAGACCACTATTCCGTCAAGCACTACATGCAGCATGTAGCTTGGGGATGAGATCAGCATCACGTACCCAGCTGACATGATGAAGATGCTTGCTGCGGAAAAGGATGGGCCCTCTACATCTGTTTCTGGTGCCAAAGAGCCTACCCCCATTTCCGATCCACTAGATCGAACTTCGGAAGCCCCTGACGGCTAGCCTGGTCTCGGAGTCTGGTGAGGGGTCTGGTGCGGTCATTGTATCTAGTGACGAATCTGATCCTGGTACACCACTCTCCACCCGGGCTAGTCCAAGCGTCGGGACCGGCCGCGCTCCCATAGCTGGAGGTAATTAGGGTCCTTAATTTTGTACATTTGTAAAGCTGATCCTCGTTGTAACCCTCCGTATAAATAATAAGAATAGTGCAATTCTCTTTAGTCTGTTTTCTTTTTCTTTGTTGACCATGTCTGGGGTAAAGTTAAACCTTGTTGTAGTCATCTGTATAAATAACTGTGGATGACTCGGATGGACACAATTTTGGACTGTTAGTGAGTCCTCCTCGAGCCATGACCGTCAAGATTAGTTCCGGACATATGGATGTGATCTTTGACACATCCAGTTTTTTCGGAGGTATAACTTCTTTTATGACTTGTTTTGGCAGAGTTCGACCCGCGCGTGTGGCTGGACTTTTCCGACCCCAAATGGGACTGCACTCGGAACCAGCTCTAGGGATTGGTCGACCATTGTTTGGACCCGTCGTTGCAAAGGAGAAGGCCTGGGCTCGGCTCTTATCGGGAACAGACAGGGCACTACCACTCCGATGTCTCCCTACGAGTCCGTTCACGACCTGTCTCCTGTAAATAGGGCTCATGAATGCGCACCACTGTTGACCGTGCGTTTTGTATTTTTAGGATATAATAAACAGACTTTAATCTTAATTTCCGTCTTCACGTTTGGTCTGGTACTGGACTACTTCCAACGGGTAGACTCCAAATCTGTTCACATCCTGCCCATACGCAAATAAACCGTCTCCCGGGTAGAGCCTGATTTCCTTTAGCTCTTTGCATAGCTAAAACGTTCCTTAGGGAGGGTCCACATCCAACGGGTGGATCCCGACCCTACTTTTCTTTAGCCATTCATATAGCTAAAATGTTTCTTAGGGGGTCTGCTGGCAGGCTTTTGGGTTGTGCACTCATTTTCTCCTCGTACGTTTTCTCAGGTCATGGGCATGCATTTTATTGCGCGATGTGGTTCCCGTAGTATGATCATTTTGAGGACTACTGGCGATTTTTTGGTTGCACAATTCTTCCCTCTTTGTACGTTTTCTCGGGCCATCGGCAAGCATTTTATTGCACGATGTGATTCCCATAGTACGATCGTTTTTTAGGTCTGCTGGCAAGTTTTGGTTGCGCAGCTCCTCCCTCTTCGTACATTTTCTCGGGCCATCAGCAAGTATTTTATTGCACAATGTGGCTCCCATAGTACGATTGTTTTCAAGGTTTGCTGGTAAGTTTTTGGTTGCACAGCTCTTTCCTCTTCGTACGTTTTCTCGGGTCGTCGACAAGCAACGTGATCCCCATTGTACGAGCATTTTTGAGGTCTGCTGGCAAGTTTTTGGTTGCGCAACCCTTTCCTCTTCGTACGTTTTCTCGGGTTATCGACAAGCGACGTGATCCCCATAGTACGAGCGTTTTTGAGGTATGCTGGCAAGTTTTTGGTTGCGCAACCCTTTCCTCTTCGTACATTTTTTCGGGTCGTCGACAAGTGACGTGATCCCCATAGTATGAGCATTTTTGTGCGAGTCGTGCGTATGGTCCGCAATTGTGGCAGACCTTTTTCTATGGAAACCCGGTGTGATTTTTTTCCTGTGTAATTGAGGCGTGCGGTCTGCCACTGTGGGCGAACCCTTTCCCGTGGTAGCTTGGTATGATCTTTTGCCTGTGCAAATAAAACGTTGGGTCTGCCACTGTGGGCAGACCCTTTCCCGTAGCAACCTGGTATGATCTTTTGCCTGTGCAAATAAAACGTGAGATCTGCCACTATGGGCAGACCCTTTTCCATGGCAACCTGGTATAATTTTCTGCGCAACTGAGGCGTGGGTTTGCCACTGTGAGCAGACCCTTTTCTGTAGCAGCCTGGTATGATTTTTTGCCTGTGCAAATAAAACGTGGGGTCTGCCACTATGGGCAAACCCTTTTCCATGGCAACTCGATATTATTTTCTGCACAACTGAGGTGTGGGGTTTGCCACTGTGGCAGAAGACCCGACCTATTTCGGAATTAAGTTTCATAATAATATGAACGTTCACATGGGTCTCACGCGTGAGTAGTTCGCGGGGTCTACCACTGTGGGCAGACCTCTTTTCCATAGCAATCCAAAAGATGAATCCATGTGGCAGAAAGGGAACTTGACCTGTTTTGGATTTAAGCTTTTCAATAATATAAGTATTCACATGGTTTTACATCATATGCATGTGCCTTACACGTGATACTTTTTCAAGTGCTGAGCGTTCCAGGTGTTCGGCAAATTTTTCCCGGTCTTGAGTTCCTTCAGGATATACGCATCATTGTCGAGCGCTTTGATCACCTCATAGGGTCCGATCCAATTGGAGTCCAGTTTCGAGGAATTCCCTGTTCTAACTTTCAGGACCCAATCTCCGGCGTTAAATCGTCGGGCACTAACCTTTTTTGCGTAGTAGGACCTAGCCTGCTGGTGGTATGAAGCCAGGTGGACCAGGGTCATGTTTCTCATTTCTTCCAGGAGGTCTGTGTTACGGCTTAACTGATGTTCGTTTAAGGGGGCATCTTTTACCACTTCGGAGCGGAGGGTCGGGAGGCCGACCTCGGTCGGGATCACAACCTCTGATCCGTAGACCATAGCGAATGGCATTCTTCAAGTTGACCTCCGCTCTATGGTTCGATGGGCCCACACAACGGCCGACAGTTCTTTTAACCACTTGCATTTAGCCTCCTATAAGTTCTTTTTGATGTTGCTGAATATGGCTTTGTTCGTAGCCTCTGCTTGGCCATTCCCCTGTGGGTAGTTCACGGAAGAGAAACTGAGCCTTATATCATATAGCTCGCACAACTCCTTGAGCTTAGCATTTTGGAACTGCGTGCCGTGATCGGCGTGTATCTCTTTCGGGATCCCGAATCGACAGATTATGTTCTTCTAGATGAAGTTAATCGTGTTTGCCTTATTAACGGTCGTGTAGGCTTCAGCCTCTACCCATTTGGTGAAGTAATCCATGGCCAGCAGGATGTACCTCCTTCCCCCTGGACTTCTGGGGAGCTTTCCGACGATGTCCAGACCCTATTCGGCAAACGGCCAAGGAGTTATGTTCGAATGAAGTACCTCCGCGGGCTGACGTTTCATTGGAGTGAACCTCTGGCATTTATTATATTTCTTGATGAATCGAGCTGCCTCTGCCATCATGTATGGCCAAAAGTATCCGGCCATTAGAGCCTTGTGGGCGAGGCTGTGTTCGCCAGAGTGGTTGCCACATACTCCCTCATGGATTTCCTCCATCAGTTTTTGTGCTTCGACGGGACTTATACACTGTAGCATCGGACCCATTGTCGATCTCCTGTATAGTTGCTTACCCACCATCGAGTATCTGGCAGCTTTCAATATAACTGACCTTGCTTCTTGGGGGTCTGCGGGTAGGTTCCCCAACGTCAAATACTGGGTGATGGGTTTCATCCACCCTTCGTCAGCAGCTCTGGTTGCGAACACATGGTGCGCAGGGGTCTGCGGGGGGTCCTCCATGCTCCTGCCTTCTAAGAGAACTTTTATGCTTCCAGCCGTACCCCCGATTGACGCACTCTTAGCTAGTTCGTCGGCCCTCTGGTTCATCTCCCTAGGGATCGGTTCGATATTGAAATTGCCAAAGCTAGCTTTTGCACCCATTACCTTGGAGAAGTACTTGTGCAACATCAGTTCTTTTACCTCGAAGTTTCCCATGACCTGACCCGCGATCAACTGCGAGTCAGTCTTTATTGCGATGTTCTCCACTCTAAAGTGCAGTGTCAGCTCAAGGCCTTGCAGCAGTGCCTCGTACTCTGCCTCATTGTTAGTCGCCTGGAAGCCGAGCCTTAATGCCTTCTCAATTCTGAGACCCGTTAGGGTCTGGAAGACTATCCCGATACCTGACCCTAAGACATTCGTGGATCCATCGGTGTAGAGTGTCCAAGCTGAAGGGGGGCGAAGTTGAGATATCTGAGACGGGTCATGCTGCTCGCCGAAGGATTCGATTTCCACCAAAAAATCCGCCATGACCTGTCCTTTCTTTGCCGCTCGAGGCCGATACTCGATATCGTATATTCCCAGCTCGATGGCCCATTTGGTCAGTCGTCCTGACAGGTCTGGCTTGGCCAAAATTTGACGGATGGGGAAATCCGTATACACGGTGACCGAGTATGCCTCAAAGTACTGCCGGAGTTTCTTTTTAGCGTTGACCAGAGCGAGGACCAGCTTTTCTGCCATACTATATCGCGTCTCGGCATCTAGGAGCATGCGGCTTATATAAAACACCGGTTTCTTTTTGCCGTCTTCCTCGATGAACAGTACGGCACTGATCGCTACTTCGGACACTGCTAAATAGGCATACAGGTACTCCCCCTCTGCTGGGGAAGCCAGGATAGGTGGGTGACTAAAATATAGCTTGAGATCTGTCAGTGCCCTGTCCTGTTCCTCCCCCCAGATGATAGTAGAGCTTTTCTTCAAGCATTAGAAGAAAGGTTTGCATTGGAGACGAATCGGCTGAGAGCGGCTATCTTCCCGGCTAGGCGTTGGACCTCCCAAATGGTCGAGGGTCTCTACACATTTGCGATCGAGGTCAGCTGGGTCGGGTTTGCCTCAATACCCCTCCTGATCACGATATGCCCTAGGAATTGACCAGAGGACACCCGAAACGCACATTTCTTGGGATTCAGACGCATCTGATGTTACCTCAGAATCTGAAAACATTTGTCTAGGTGCCTCAGATGGTCTGAATCTTCTCTGCTCTTCACGACCATGTCGTCGATGTAGACCTCTATAGTCTTCCCTAGTAGCCTGGTGAACATTTTATTCATGAACCTTTGGTAGGTTACCCCCGCGTTTTTCAAGCCAAATGGCATATGCCTGTAGCAGTACAGACCACACTTCGTGATAAAAGCCGTGTGGATCTGGTCTTCCGCGTACAAGGGGATCTGGTTGTACCCAGAGTAAGCATCCAAAAAGCTCATTCTGTTAAATCCCATCGTCGCATCTACCATTTGTTCGATTCTTGGCAGGGGGAAGCTATCCTTCGGGCAGGCCTTATTCAGGTTGGTGAAGTCTATGCAAATACGGTAGTCGCTGTTTTTCTTTTTCACCACTACCGGGTTGGAGACCCAATGCGGGTACACGTATTCCCTGATCAGACCGTTCTCCAGCAGCTTCTCTACCTCCTTGTTGATCGCCATGTTTTTCTCTTATGCGAACCTAGGGGGTTTCTACCTGACTGAAGGGAAATTGGGATCTATGTTCAGCCGGTGGTAGGTGTGTACGGGGTCTATCCTAGGCATGTCATTGTGGGACCACGCGAAGATGTCCTCGTTCCGCTTCAGGAATCCCAACATCTCGTTCTTTTGCTGCGCGGGTAATAAGGCCCCGATTAGAATCACCTTCGCTGGTTTTGCCTCTTTCAAAGGGACCGCTACCAGCTCCTCGATCGTGGATTCCGGACCGTCAGACTCCTCTTCGATTCGCTTCATGTACGCTGGCAGGCGGTTCTTTGATTGCTATCCGTCCCTGGTCGCGGCGCTTGCACTCGCATCAGCTCCCCTCAGGGTGGTTGAAAAGCATTTCCTTGCGGAGGCATGGTCTCCCTTGATGTCTATCGTATAGGTACCATCCTTTGATAGACATCTTAAGACCTGGTGGAGGGTGGAAGTGACCCCATGCATGGCATGGATCCATCCTCTTCCCATGATGACGTTGAAGGAGGACTGGCAGTCAATGACGACGAAGTCCACGTCCAAGTATCTCTCAACAGTGCAGACATTCAGGGTCACAATGCCCAAGGGGCAGACCTTTGTGCTGTTGAAAGCGAACAGTGGCTGACAGGTTGGTTTGAGTGCGCTTCGATCCAGGCCCATACTCTCGAATGTGCTAAGGAACAGGATATCGACGCTGCTTCCACCGTCGACCAGGACCCTTTCAACCAATGGGGAGCCAATCTGTAGTTTAATCACCAAGGGATCGTCGTACGGCAGGCGTACCATAGTTAAATCTTGCTGGGTGAAAACGATAGGGGCGGCAGAGGTACGGCTTTCTCCCGACATCAAATGGTTGACGGAATGGCCTATCCCCCTCAAGCGCTTCACCCTTCCTTCAGCCCTTTTGAGGCATTTTTCCTTCTCCTCTTGATCCTGGGTCGGCTCTGGCTTGCCCACGATGGTCGGCACTATCCTCAGGGTCTGCTCTCCTGACCCAGAGGCTTGGGTCTGCTTCCCTTTTTCAGGCCTGGTGTTGTCTTCCAGTGGCTGGGTTCCGCTGGTTTTCATGTACTGTTTCAACCTGCCGGCGTGGATCGCCATCATGACCTGTGCGTAAAGGTTACGGCAGTGGACGGTGTTGTGCCCGAAGTCTTTGTGAAACTAGCAATACCTGTTCCTATTCTTCATTTGCTCAAGGATGCCAGATTTGGGTGGGTCTTTGAAAATGCCCATGTCCTTGTTTTGGAGGTAGATCACGTCGATCGACGTGTTAAGCTCATACTTTGGCAGAGGGTCGCGGAACGTCTTCCTCCTCTTGCCACCTTCCTGACTGCTTCGAATGGGGACTTCTTGTTTCTGAGTCGGCCCTTGGTCCAGTGAGGGTCTCTTCACCCCTTGCAGGGCCGGGGGTTATACCGGCTTCGTTGTTATCGCGGCGGAGGTCTTAGGTGCCTTCTGGTGGCTTTCCAGCACCCTGAATACCCCTTCTGACTTCGCCTGGATGTCTGCCATATCGTATGGGAGATTCAAAAGGAGGTGGTCCGATAGTATTGATCCTGCTGCAGGCTCCTGACGAATGAGCCTGCGGCTTGGACCGAGTTGGCGTTATGAACTAGGGACATCACCTCGAGGAAACACGACATGTACTCTCGCGGGAACTCATCTGCAGTCTGCTCTAACCGGTCAAGGTCTCGCATGGTTTTTTGTTGTCTCCAGACACCCGCGTGCTGCTTTAGGAAAAGTTTGTAGAAATCTTCGAACCCGTTATGGATTTCTCTGGGAGCTGTCTAAACCATAGCAAGGCTGGTCCCGCCAGGGTCGTAGAGAAAACTTTACAGGTCACGGCCTCGTCCCTAGTTTCCAAGGCCATCTTCTGTTGAAAGTGGTATATGTGATCAAGGGGGTCGGTTTTCCCCTCGAACGACCTGAAGGTCGGGGTCGTGAAGTCCCTCGGCCTGGGCTCCATCTGGATCCAGTCGGCGAAGGCCGTCCAGTTGATCCTTGCACAGTTTGCTCTGCCAGATCGTCGGGGGTCTGGCGGTGATGGGCCCCGAGTCTCTTACCCAACTCCGCCATCATCTCTTACTTCCATTCGGGAGGCGTATCTCCTGGGCTTCCATGGCGTCTTCAGCCCATCACCCCCCTGGTTTGGAGGGGTCTCGACTGGCTTTGCCGCGCCTCCTGTATCCGCGATCCGGATGGGGTGGGAACTTCTCCTCGTGGTTGGCTTCCGAATTCTTATTGGACCTCTTCGTCAAAATCTTCTCTCTACTGGGTCCTGTCTTCGCTCGCCAGCAGCCCGTCGTGGCGGGCGTTATCTCTGCATACCTCTGTGACTTCGTCCCTTAAACTCAGGACGGCCTCGTGGGCCATCTCTACCTTCCGGTTTGCTTCTGTCAGGGCGGCGAGCATCTGATCTAGCTTCTGCTCCAGGTCTGGTCGTGCTTCTCGGGAGCTCCCTTCGGCGTTGGGACGTGTGCTCCTAGTTGTCATCCTTGAGGGTGCCATTAGACGTTGTATGGTCTTTTGTTTGGGGAGAGCGCGATCGTGAGTCTCTTACTCTTTCTCTCACGCTCAACCTTTTCTCACAAACAGTGCCAAACTGTTGGAGCGGTTTCTCACCAGCCGTCCACGTGTCTCTGAATCGATGATGCTGTATCCTCCAACTGTCCACGTGTCCTCGCTATTCCAAAGTGCTCTGAACTCCAGGCAAAGTCAGAGAAGCGGGGGTGGCCACCTACAAAGACTCTCCGATGCTTAAGTTAGTGGTCTTTCTTTGATGCATGGTAGCAAGGATTTAGTTCTATATGAGTATATATTTGTTTCTAGCTCGTAAGCTTTTTTATATACTTCTTTTTGTAAGTGTCCATGCCCTTCTCAGGAACGCATGGCTTATATATGTATAGTCCTGAGATTGCGAACCACCCGATTTACAATCTAAGGACTAAGTACCTTTTTCTCCTAGACTTTTTCCAGAGGTCATGGGCCGAGATTACCTGATCTCCCCTGTCACTGTAGCCTGGTTTTCGCCGTCTCCTATGGCTCGAGTCTGTCAAGGGCGAGATTTGGACAAATCGTCGTTCTGTCAGGATGGCTTGCCCTTTGCGCACACCTACTCAGGATCACATTAAATGCTCTGTCTGGGTCTGGAGCTGTGAGTTGCTTTCCATTGTATTCTAGTGGAAGACCCTTGGGGTTCCGACCCCCCAGCTGTCGAGGTAAGAATCAGACTGGGCCGAGTCCATCCAGGGTCTGGTGGCGCACACCTACTCAGGATCGCATTAAATGCTCTGTCTGGGTCTGGAGCTCTAAGTTGCTTTCCATTGTATTCTAGTGGAAGACCCTTAGGGCTTCCGACCCCCCAGCTGTCGAGGTAAGAATCAGAGTGGGCCGAGTCCATCCAGGGTCTGGTGATGGGCTCGGCCCTAACCTCAGACAGCCCAATGGACGATGTGGTATCATGTGCGACTCGCGTGACTTTTAGCTAGTCACTCTTGACACATATCGGCTGGTGGGCCCTACTCGTGACCTGTTCTGCCACTTAATCGCCCACGTGGTGTATTATTTGGGAACGGATCCCACAATAATTTTAAAAATTAAATAGAAATGTTATATATGATTTAAATTACTTAATTAATCATTTTAAGACTTAGGTGTATTTTGATCAAATATAATTAATTCAAATTCTTTAGTCAACCAAACATATGAATGCTTGTTATATAATTATACTGCATTCCTAGACCGACCCTAAGGATTATTATCATTTTAACTCTCTTTCAAAGTATGTGATGAAAAAATGGGACAAATTATAAATCATTTATAAAATTAGGACTTTTATTTAGCAAAAATATCGGAATACCAAATTATCTCTAATTTGACCACGGTCATAAATTTTCAACCAAAAGGCAAAGTGAAGGAAGTGTTGTCGGAAAAGATGAATGATCATATTCCATTGCGATGAAAAAAAATTTAACCATCGGTCAAAAAATTTTGACCCGGTTGAAACAGCCAAGATTTGCAGTTCAAATATTTTGTTCACAGTCAAATGGAGACACAATTGGAATCAAGATCACTAGTGATGATAGGATTTTAGGTGGTAGTAATGGCAGGATTAATTTGGAGTTTGTTAGAAAAGAATGTATTTTAGGGTTCGCTAAGGAATGTGATATATAAGTAATTTTAAAGGCGTGACAGTACAATAATAACTAGTTTTTATAATATTTATAGATGAGACTTTTTTTCATCACGAGGTCTTAATGGACTCATTGTGTGTAAATACCCCTATACTATATGTAAGCCAATCCAAAATTTTAGCATTTATGAGATAAAAAGAAAAAAAAAATTACTAAAGGAAAATTAGGGTAATTGATCACTAATGGTCTAAGGAGCGTGTGGAGTGTGATTGAGCATGGTCAAATGGAGCTTAAAATGTCCAATTTTTTATAGAGCTTTATAAATTAAATTATTTACTAATAACCAGTTTAGGTTATTGCTAAAAGTCAATTTTTCAAATGGTCTATTTGTTCTAATTGTTCCAATATAAAAATATCTCTAATGTGATAGTAGTTTATTTTGCTAATAATGTAATTCGACATATAGCACAAATCTCAATGCAATGTTATTTATTAGGTTAAATTTAACCTATGCTATATTTGTTTAATATAACATCAAGTGTAGCATAATGCTAAATAGAAATTTACTGCAACTTTAAACTTTTTAATAACAAAAGTATCGTTTTGGTAATTTAATTCAAATAATTAAAAGTATCAAAGTAGCATTTTAAATATCATTGTGCATTGGCGTAAACTTTAAATTTGGTAGACTTTCTTTTTTTATTTTTTTAATGTCAAATATAATATTAATAATAATATTTTCACTAGAGATAGTCTAATATCAAGAATAACATATGTTTAAATTTAATAAGTGAGCCGATTTAATTTACCAAAAGTATTTGTGTGATAGTATTAGGCTATTACTGCAATTAATCAATCAACTAATCTTTGATTGGAGAAAGACGTCTTGCTTATCATTTTCTTATCAACGTGGATGGTGCTTTTTCTATAAGTGGAATGGGCCTAAGTTCCAAATCTTATCTATGTGGGATTCTTCTAATTGATCCACTAAAAGGGATGACCAAGCTAAAATTAATACATTTGTAATGTTTTTCAGTTATGTTAGATGTTGGAGATTCGATTATTATGTCCGGATAGATAGTTCAATATAGTGGAACATACAAATTATGTTTCGTTCTATATCTAACCTAATTAAAGGAGTTACACTAAGGATTCTGTTTGGTTGGTAAGATAATGGAGGGTAAAGAAAACAAGAGAGAGAAAATGGGGGAAAAAAAAGAAAGAAGAAAAAAGAAGTTGTTCGGTAAGAGAGCAAAGAAGAAGGAAAAGAAAAGAAAAAAGGATCTCAAATTTTGGACATAATTTAAGTAAATATTTATTTTTTAAATATTATTGTAAAATATCTGATATATATGTTTGTATATTAAGTGTAAAATGTTATATATTAAATATAAAAATTTATATACTCAGTACATTAACTGAAATTAGTATACAAATACATGTACTAAGTGTTAAAATATATATATTTAAATATTTAACTATAAAATTTAAAATGTCTATTTACTTAATTAAATTTAAAATATTGATCGTCGATTACTAAGCAATTCTTACAGACCAGACTTTAAAATATATAAGGTCAAAATCGTAATTTGAGAACAAACTAATTTCTTTCTTCCTTATATACTAAATAGTTATATGATTATAGAGAGAAAAAAAAATTCTTTCCACCTAACACACTTTCTATCTTTCTCTCGCTCCTAATTTTTGTCATTTCCTCCTATTTTCTTTCCTTACTAACAGAAGATCGAATAATATTTTTTAAAACCAAGTACATGAATCCAATGTCAACTATCTCTCCAGTAAAAAAATTTTACTTATAGCTTTAATCATAAAAACTTTTAAGTCTCCTCCATAATAGATTCACAAAGTGTTGATATTTGACTATATTGTTATACCCGCATCACAATATTTCAAGACTTCAGAAAATGCCAATGCACATCAGTCTATCCATTTTTTTCGGTGGGAACAATATAGACTAAGATTTGTCCTTCTCGTTATTAAAAGGAAAAAAAAAAAAAATAGTAGAAGATTTAATGAACAATTGTGACATATGTGGATGGATCAAGCTGCCAGCTAGGAAGTGAAGCAGGACTACTGATTCCAATCGATCCAAAAATACTTCGTATTCAGGTTCATTATTTAAAGATTCAAATTCAAACCTCTATGTTGCACTTTCAAACCTCTATATTGCACTCTGTGACGGAGGTTTTGTCAATAACGAATTTAAAAAATTACAAGAAGTGGTTTATGTGTGAAAATAGTTAATAAAGCTAAGTAAATAAAGAGACAAAAATTTTATTGTGGTTCAGACATAAAAAAGATGAGTCTGCGTCTATTGTTTTTTACTATTTTCAGGAGAATTACAAAAGTTTTTTTAAGTCTCAAAGTGAGAGTAAAGAGAGAATTAAGTGTTTAGTGAAGTGATTGTGAAATAATTTTCTGATAAAAAATTATGAAACTGAGCCCCATTTATATAAGTGAAGATGGCTTTAAGTTTCCCAATTTTATGAATAGGAAACTATATAATAAAATATAATATAATATTGAGATTGGGTGATTACATAATAATGGGTAATTATCTCCTCCTTAATTAGCTAATTATCTTTTCTATGGATTAGGCATGTCAACTATTTATGGTAGTAAAAATCTATACAACAATAGGCCCCTAACTTTTAATGCGTCTTTGACATGTTGAAAGTTTTCTTCGATAAAATACTTGACTACATGATATTATGATCAATAGTTCCCGCTTAAGTCTTCAATTGAACTCGTTATAAATTCTCTTGATTCTTCTTCGTCAATGTCGACGATTGAATTGGTAGGTGTTAAGCAGTGATCAAATAGCGTCACCACAATCTTGTTGATATCTTTTTTTTTCTGTAGATATATGAGTTCACCTTTTGTGAGTATAATAAGGATCGTACTCTTAGTACACTGAAAAATGTTACTTTTCCAACAATAAGAGCAAAAGTGAAGTATGCGACTAAAAAATGATCTCATTAATCTTCCATAGAAACTTATGGAGAAGTAGAAAACGCTTAAGAACGGTGTTGTTATCGATGCGACTATTTACTAGTAGAACATTGAAAATGCTGCAAAGTCTTTGAAAGAAGATCTTTTCTCAACCATAAATTCGTAATAATGCTCATATTGAAGAAGTATGCATCTTATTCTAAAAGCCCCGATCTAGACATGATGCTTATTCGTTGAAATCCTAAAGGCGGTTAATGAAGTCTCCAAGAAACAAAACAAGGTATGCTACCCTGAAGACATAGTTGATGACGTCTGCGTCATTAAAGAGCAGCTCGTAATAGTTGAATGAATGAATAATGTGATCTACTTTTATACTTCTTAGTAGTTTAAAAGGGTGTCATATTTCGATTTTTCCTACAAAATGATAGAAAATTCAAAAAATACTAAAAGTAAACAAAGATGTAAAAAAATATCTGATCTTTGGGTTGCTTGCTTTTTGATTAAGCTCGTATTTTCTTTAAGATACTTTGCTTCATAAACTAAGAATCAAGTTGTTCTATATGATAGATCCATAGCTCATTATTCAATTGAATAACATGAATCGTTAGATCACCTCGCATATTAACTTGAGGTTCCATGTTTGAAAATCTTCCATAAGGTATAAACCAGTAGGAATTGTTAGGTCATTCTAAAGATTTAGAATTCTATATTATATCGATAGCTTAAAAATAAGTTAAATCGATCTTTATGCTCTTGCGATTCGAATCTAATTACTTAAACTGAGGTTTAAGTAATAAGATGGGTTAGGTCTCTTATGAAAAACAACGAGCGTGAGTGATACAAACTCAATATTTGTTTTCTAAAAATTCCAAGGCAAAGTAAGATTTATAGCAATATATCACATCGAACTATAGACATTTTACTTAGTCGTTTATTTTTTCAAGGAGGGATATCGCATAATACAACATGTTATAGCATGAAGCGAGGAGAAAATCCTAAGATTTTAAGAAATTTTAGAAATTCGGCGATCCAAAATTTCAATCCCTCTAAATAAATGTTTGCATAGTCCCACTACCCCCTGAGTTTTATGGTGTTTAAAAATGACTACATAACTATAAAAGACGAACCAATAGAATAAGACGTATCAAGATGATAAATTGAAGGAATAATTCTGTTTATTGATCAATTCGAATGATGAATAATCCTTTCAGTTTTATGGTGTTGCGATAAATGCCATAAAACTGTAAGTAGACAACATATAAGAATGAAGATAGATCGCATGAAAAAAATGTATACACTTTTATTGATGAAGTTATCGAAATATATAAAGATACCCCACGAGCTAGTAATCGCATAATAATCTATACGAGATAAAGAGACTTGAAAAGAATTATTGATAGTAACAATGAAAGTTCATATAGTATAAAGAGCTCGTACTTGGGGAGCTCGAATATAATGAAGCTCGAATATGGAGAGCTCAATGATCGAGTAGAGACCTTGTCGAGGATTTTTGAAATCGAGCGACGATCTCGTCTAGGTCGAAGATAATAAATTCAAATATGATGGAGAGCTTGCATAATAGAAAGCTCAATGATCTAAAAATCTTGAAGGTCTAAGGAACAAAGTGAAGATCTCATCGAAATCAAAGATAATAAGGAGTTCGAATATAATAGAGAATTCTTATAATAGTGAGCTCGAATATGATAGGAACTTGAATATGGAGGGAAAGCTCGCATAATGAGGAGCTCACATATAATAAAGAAGCTTAAATATGAAGATCCCAAGGACCGAATACAGATCTTGTCAAGGTATGATCAACTGAATAAAGATCTCATCAAAGTCGCATAGTTGCATTCATTTAATCTTTAATCTGCAAGGGCTTGACCTTTAATCATAATGTGAGGTCGAGAATTGATATCGAACTAACTCAGCTCAACTACCCACTTGAGAAATTGTCTTGACGCTTCAAGCTTTTGTAAAATCTGTTTCAATGGAAAGTTCGTAAAAATCTCAATCGAATGTGTATGGAAATATGGTCGAAGTTTTCTAGATGCGATGACAAACATTAGTGTCAATTTCTCCATCTCCAGATATCTCGTTTTATCATTGAGTAATCTTTTGCTTACATAATACATAGGTAGCTGTATATTTTCGTCTTCTCAAATTAAAGCAGCACTTGTCGTATATTTGGAAACGGCGAGATACAAATACAACTTTTCCCCTAACTTTGGCTTCGACAAAAGTGGAAGAGGACCCAAGTGTTTCTTTAAATCTTTGAAAGCCTGCTCGTACTTCTCGGTCCACTCAAACTTCTTCGATCTGTTCAGCACCTCGAAGAATGGTTGGCATTTATCGGTTGATCTTGATATAAATTGACTCAGTGCAGCCATTCTTTCCACTAGGCTTTATATATCTTTCAGTTTACGAGGTGACTACATATCAATCAATGCCTGGATCTTTGCTAATTGACCATGAATCCCATAAATTTCCTAGATCCTACACCAAACGCACACTTTAGAGATTCAGCTTCATCTAATACTTTCAAAGAATTTTGAACATCTTGTCAAAACGCTTGACGTGATCTTTAGATTTTTTGATTTCACCGACATTTCATCAACGTAAACCTCCATTATCCTGCCTGGTATACTGCCCCAGCTGCCCTTCTCTGATTAACTTTTTGATTTCATCTTTCAGGGTGTAGTAGTTGTTAGTATGGTGTCCAATGTCGTTAGGATATCGGTAAAACTTATTGGGATCACATTTTGCCTTATCCTACCTCACGGCCCAAGTTGATGATACCGCTCTTTCTGATTTGTGAACATATAAATATAATCTGTAGGTGCACTCAGCTTGGTATAATTGTTGAATCGTAGAGGAGTCTTTAGAATCTCTTACTTCTTTGGCCTGGGCTGCTTTTTAGCCGATTACTCATTTTTCCTCTTTTTTGACTTCTTTTTATTATTATCAGTGGTTGTGGTCGCATCTTTGGTTGTATTTTTTCCTCCTTCCTCTTATGAAGATTTTCTCGACAAGATTCCACCAACCAACTCTCCGGTAGAAGTCTTTCGAGAATCCTACATTCTCGCTCTAATAACTCTACCTAGAATTTAGTTTCTATTCGCACTCTCACCATCATTAGAGTTAAGACTCCTCCTTTAGGTAGGTTGTTGACCTTAGCCAGCTTTGAGATAAAGTGATTAAGGTAAAATCACAGAGTCTCCTCTGGATTTTTTCGAATAGCAAATAGATTGATTAATAGGACAGTAAAGTTCTTTGCAGCCTGAAATTATCTTAAAAATGTAGTTTGAAACTGCTGCTAGGACGAGATCAAACCAGGCTGAAGTTCTCAGAATCACTTCTTTGTTGCACCTGTAAGGGTTACTGCAAAGCACCTACAACATGCGAGGTTATCGACTCGGTAAAGCTCTATCAAGATGCTAAAGTGATCCATATGGTTCTGTGGATCAAATTTCCCATCAAAAATATTTATAGTGGGAAGTTTGAATCTAACAGAAAGTGCAATAGCTCGAACTTCTTTATTGAATGGTAATTGACGATATCTATCCGCAAATTCATCATCCCATCTAACAAGTGCATTTAATACGATCCTCAGAGTACAAACATCAATATTAGGATGAAGCGCATTGCCCCTTACTAGTGGTATGGGTGGTCTTTGATTGCTATTATCATGACGTATGACAGGTTGATTAAATAGGATCTATAGCGACCTTTGTGAGGATTCCACCAAAATAGTTCGACGTGATGGAGTTTGGTCATTATAATACGATGATGATCGCTCATGACTACCTCTTTGACATCACTGATCCAGATGTTGTCTTAGGTCTACAGAGTTTTGCCTTAGCTCCCTGCTAATTCTTTCGAATATGCTTTGCGATTGATGATTCTATTCATTGCTCAGATTATCACGATTGACGGAAACTCTCCTTGAGGGTTATCTATGATCATGGTTTATGCTCGAACTCTCAGTGCCAGATTCCTGTGGTAAATCTACAATTTTACTCTTTTCTCTAGAAGTGCGATTTATATGTTACTCTTGTTGCTGAGTTCTGGATTAGATGTGATTTCCCACTTCTTGAATTTGAATCCCTCATTCTGGTCGTCGAGCAGGGCGATCTCTAAGATGTTCGTGCTATGGTGGAGTGACCATCTGCCATTCAGAAAGTCACTTTAAAGAATCATTGATCTGAATAGTGATTTGCTAAAGGTTTGCAAAAGTATCCTCCATGCGATCTTGTCTCTAGATGATATTATTCTCAAGTGCAGTCAGAGTAAGTTGATCTTGAGTAGGATCGACCTGTGCAGTAACAACACCTTAAATTTAGTTTACTCCAACCTTTCTAGTGGTATTTTTGGTATTTGCCATTGTTGAAGAAGTAAAATTGATGAACACTTTGCTAGAATAGCCCTCTTTCTAGCATCAATTGTTGACGGAGGTTTTCTCAACAACGAATTTAAAAAATTACAAGATGTGGCTTGTGTATAAAAAAGGTTGATAAAGCTAAGTAAATAAAGAGACAAGAATTTTATAGTGGTTCAGTCCCAAAAAAAATGAGCCTACATCCACTGTTCTTCACTATTTTCAAGAGAATTACAAGAATTTCTCTAAATCTCAAGGTGAGAGCAAAGAGAGAATTACAAAGAGAGTGCATAGTGAAATAATTGTGAGATGATTCTCCGATGAAAAATTATGAGAATGAGCTCCCTTTATATAGGTGAGAGTAGTTTTAGGTTTCCCAATTTTGTGAATAGAAAACTATATAATAAAATATAATATAATATTGAAATTGGGTGACTATATAATAATAAGTAATTATCTCTTTCTTAATTAGCTAGTTGCCTATTTTATAGAATTAGCTAGTTGCCTATTTTATAGATTAGACAAGTCAACTATTTGTGGCAGTAAAAAACTACACAACACCTTATATCCATGAGGTACAGTAGCACATACGTGGTGCTCTTATGTATAGCTGCAAAATATTTATAAAACAACATAAACAAGTGAAACTTTCTAAGCCTAATGAAGCGTACACTAGTGCTCTAGAAAATCGGGTACCTTCACCATACAATTTATACCTCATACTCACCATTAATCTTCACCCAGTTCTTTATGCAGTGAGCCCCAGTCCTACATTTGGCAGAATTGTTTACAATATTAGTCAATTGAGAACCAGCTCAAAGCATCAAAGTAGGAGTTTACTAGACTAATAACAAATTCCTAATTATGAGACATAAGATTTGAGAACTTAATTACTTGATGAAGTGAAACCCAGATAAATTTGCTATACAGAAACCCCTTCCAATTAAATTGGATTGTTGACTAAATTGTTGATTAGCAGTTTTACTATATTGCACTAATGCTTGGTAGTGCTTGATTGGCGGGCGGCTATACGTATGTTCAGTTATAACACTAAATCTTCTCCATAAGAGATTCTTAAGGTGTTGACATTTGGCTGTGCCATCCACAATATTGATATCCCAGCATCACAATAGTTCAGAGAATGTATATGAATCTACCCATTTTCTTTAGTGGGATCACTTTAAACGAAATTTTTGTCCTCTAAAGTAAAAGAAGAAAAAGAAAGGTATGCTTCTTATTAAGGGAAAAATAAAAAGATTTCATGAAGAATTGTGACATGGACTAGTGAAACATTGTAAGCCTGATGAAGGGTACCCTTATGTTCCAGAGAATCAGGGACTGAGCAAAGTGTCCCACTATAAATCATGACTCTATTCTTTTTGCAGTGTGCCCCAGTCCTACATTTGGCAGTATTGTACCATATTATTGCCTCAAACTAGAAGTGTACTAGTTTAACCAAATTACTAAAGAATGAGTCTTGAGATTTCAGAACCCAGATTAAATTTACTAAATTGAAGCCTTTATAAAAATTGGATTGTTAACAAAATTGTGTGTTTTCTGATTTGAATGAACAGCAACCACAGGGAACAAGACCATTAGTACTGCATTAATTACACTCCTGCTTAGAAAGCTTGATTGGCTGCTATTAAGAAATAAGCTGGAAATTCCCTTGGTGTGCGCAACAGGCCTTAATGTTAGGAATGTGCACACATAGTTAGGAACTTAGTCCATTGGTGTCAAAATCTGATGACCAGGAAAATCAACATTGGAATTGTCATTTGTCAAAGTGGGTGGGCAATTAGAAAGTTGGGTCTGGAACAATCCAGGAAATAGAGAGTTCATAGGCGTTTACCAGAAGGCAGTTGGCAAGTGTGTGTGGTCCTTTCCTTCACCCTCCTCCTCTCAGTCTCATCAAAGTGTCGACACCATGACTTAATTTTTTTCCTCATTTCTCCTGATCGACAAATTTCTTTTCCTCAATCTCGTCATGTAAACCTTCTCTTATAAAGCACTGTATTAGCACTGCACACTGATAAATATACGAGATCTATATGTAAATTTAGTCAGCGTTTAAGCTAAAACACCACGTCGTATAGGATTAATTGCTTTTTAAGGGATTTAGATTTTCAAGTTTACCAAATTATTACAACCTGTAAAGGTAATCTTTACTCAAGGCTGTACAATTAACTGTTTGTTATCATGTGAAAAGCACAAAGAATATTGGTTGGAACCGATTAAGTTTCAAATTTAAATCATTGTCTCCTTATTTTGAGCATATAGATGATCATTTGGAAAATAATGGATCCATAACTTAGACGTTGTTCCTACCACATGTTAAAGCCAGATTTTTTTTTTTTGAAAAAAAAAAATCCCATCTTTTGTGGTCCAACATTTTAACCTGCACCCCACTATACTCCACAAAAGCATTTTCGATTGTTACTAGCTCTCACTAGAGAGCCTGATCTGATTGTTAAATGCAATTTGGAAGCTAGGAAAGGACAAGAATTCTTTTGCCTGAATATGTCAAAAGTGTTCCCCTCTCTTGAGTATAATTAAATACTAATTTGAACAATTAGTCCGCAATTATTTCATTAACATTATTTAAGCATAATCCTCTTAATATTTAACAATTTATTCAGCAATAACCTCTCCAACCGCAGCACAATGCACTTCATATGATTAATTATACAGAGATATAGTCCTATATTTATAGCGTAATGTCATAATGCCACAGGGAATCAAACCATATGCTTCATATGGATATTGCACAAAGGACAGTAAAGCATCTTAACATAACATATTAATGCCAAAACTAATAGTTCAAAAGTACCCCTTTTAATTTTCAAGAGAAGAACAGTGTTGATCAATAGAACAAGGAAAGAGAGAAGCAAATGGAAATTGCCCATTAGGCCTTCAATAAATTAAAAAGTATACATATGTAAGAGGGCCACTATTGCACTGCAGTCAGCTCCAAAAACATGGTAGCTAGAGCCAAAAAAAAAAGACCAATATTTGTAGATTAGCATTCCTCAAAGATGACCAAAAGATAATAAAGACTATGTGTGAAAACCCGGAATTTTCGAAGGTAATTTAGATATTTTATCAATTTTTTAAATATAATATTGTGAGGATTAATTTGCAAAAATTTTGTGCAGAGGGATTAAATTGTAAAATTTTGGGGGACTAGATTGATAGAGATTTGAAATTTGGGGACTTATGTGCAATTTTTTAAAAAATTGCACAGCCCATTCAAAACAGGCCACGTGGCCTGTTCACTCCTCTCTCTCTCTTCTCTCTCTTCTCCCCCGATTTCTCTCTCCTATCTCTGCGTCTCTTGGCCGCGCCACCGCCAGAAGCCGCGAGCCGCCGCTGGCCATCATCCGCCCGCGCCACCGACCGGCGAAGGTCCCCTGTGCCGCGCCGAAGCTCCGCCGCCTGCATCGCCGGAAATCTCCAAGGAGGCCGTTTCGGACTTTTCGTCCATTCGACCTCTAACCGGTCCTGTTGGATTCGTCTCGTCTCAAGGATCACCAAGGTATATAACCCTATTTTGTCCGGATTGAAAGTTGTCATTTTTTGGCATTTCGAGTTTATGGTTGTAGTTTTTGATCCGGCCTTTAGATTGTGTTTTTGACCGCATTTTTGGAATGTACTCAGAAAATGGAGAAGTTTGATATAAATATATATATATATATATATATTGTGTTGTTTGGTGATCGGCATGAAAATCGAGATCAGACAGTCGAGATTTTTGTCTCGTTTTACGTGCCACCGGTCCGGTGTGGGCTCAGACCAAAATTGGACAAATTATATGTCTAACCTAGTTATTTTGGGTAGTAAGAATTCAGCGAAGAGGTCCGTTTAAGAAATTGAAGCTCCAGTGAGAAGTTGACTTTTCGCCAGAGAACGATCAAGGGCTTCGAATTAGTTCCCAACCTTCCGGGCGATCGTCAACGACATCTTGAGGAGTCAATAGTGTGGTATCGCTATTCCAGTGAAATAGGGGTTTAGTTACTTTCGTTTTATACCGTTTTTGAGTTAAAACTTATTTTTTGCAGCATATAAGAACAAGTGTGTTTTTAATAATTTGAATTATATGTGATGGATTTTGGTTGTACGATATATACTGTACTACTTTGGGAATTCGCTGTGTGCAAGTTATTTTGGGTATATCAAAAATAGGATCGTTATACTGCCCGTTTTTCTATAAAACCCTATTATGCATGTTTTACTGAAAAACCAGAGTACAGTAGTTTTTACACTTCAGTTCTGGATTGCACATATCATAGGATCATACATGAGCACCGTGTTAGCATCATAGGTTTTACAGTGTGGCACTACGTGCCCTACCGTCGGTGAGAGCCCGTAAACTCGCGTGAGATTTGTTCTTCTGATTACCTCTCCATTTGGCAGGTGTAGGCAATTCGATTGGCCCTCCAGGTTTGGTAGGCGACACACGGGTGTACCCTCAAGGTATGGGCTTAGATGTCAGGCATACTTAGTGCCATCATCCTGGGTTTCCATAGAAGAGAGGATGAGAGCTTATGGGTATGGGTTAATTTGTGTCATGTGCATATGGATTGATGGTTTTGATTACATTGTTTTATATATATAGGCTCCCAGTTTGGATTATATATATAAATATGTATATATATATATATATGTGTGTGTGTGTGTGTTTTGGATTTGAACTAACCATGTAGGAGTTTTCCATCACTGAACTATTTTTTTTCGAGGTAACTATTTTCCTACTGGGCATTGTATGCTCACCCCTCCTTCTTCCCTTCCTCAGGTAGTATTCAGTGTGATCTTGGAAATCAGGAGGAGTAAGAAGCCATCTTGACTATAGTTCATTTCTTGGTAATGCTAGAAGTCTACTGTTGTAGTGTTTGGACTGTTTGGGGTTTTGTATTAACATTGAACCAAGATTACTACTTTCTATTTTGTCTATAAACTTATGTATGTCATTTTGGGATTTAACTTGTTATTGTAGATGATGATGATGCTTGGACTTATATTTGATTTTCCTGTTTTTTAATTATTATTCGGTCTATGTTTAATGGTGTATATGAACTGTGGGAGAGGTTCACGAGATGAAATTCTAAATACTTTATCAAAATGGACTATTTACAAAATTAAAACTTTTCAGACACTTTTCAAATAAATCATAGAATTTCCCATCTTTATGAAATTTCTCATATGCCTCTGGCCCGAGTTTTGGATCGTGACACTATGATTCCACATTATCAAACCATATGATTCATATGGACACTGCACAAAGGATAATGTTTGTTGCTAAGGCAACTTCACATATAAACACCAAAACTAATAGTTCGTAAGTACCCCTTTTAATATTCAAGTGAATAAAAGTGTTGATCAATAGAACAAAAAAAGAGAAAGGCAAATGTTGACCAAACTCATAACTTAGTAATTAGTAGCATTGTTATCAAACCACTAATTATTTGAACATATTGGTCTAAAGGCAAATGTGCCAAAAATCCATTGTATAAGTCCATTAAGTTGTAGTTATTGTTATCTTACTAGTCTTGTTCAAAAAGGGCAGCTATGTTTTTGTATTAGAGTTTGGCACATGAAGAACACACTTATAGACTGGGTTGGCATTTACCTAACACACGCCTTTCACCCACTCACCACGTGTCTGATCCGAATAAAGGGAGTCGGGTGGTCCGAACCCATGCTGAGGCCACGCGCCCTCAAAAGTCCCAACAATTCAGGATTTGCCAAATCATGATTCTATATTGTGCATTCTACACGCTCTGGTCTCTTTCTAGGCGCACCACTAAAGTCTTGTGATGAGCATGATCCCTATTCTGACGGCTATGATTTTTCACCCCCTTTATTCCTTGCATGTAAATGTATAGAGCAATAGCATTCTGGCTCGTGGAGTCTAAAGGCATCTTGGCAAATAAATTGGGATCTTCTTTCCTAGAGAGACAAAAGCAAATTAATAGGGACTGGACTTGTTTTATTGTTTTATTTATTTATTTATCATTTATGTGATTTAATTGGAATTTTTGCTAAACGGGTTTTACGAAATTTGGCAAGTAGAGTTGAATGTAACACTAGGAAAAGTCTAAAGATACATCTTGGACTCTTAATCTCTTAGGAGTAAGGACATCATGTGCAAATGAAATGGTACTCTTTCCCCCAAAGATAAAAGGCAAGAATAGAGAGACTTCGATTATATGACGGGTAATACTATCAAGTCGCGTGCTGCATCAGGCCGACGATTCGCATTTAACCAAAACAACAACTCTTTTAATAAGTATGTGATTTAAAGGCTTATTTGCAAAAGAGAAATAAACTCTTTGGTAACTAGTCTTTTTTAAAATTATTATGGTATAATTAGACTTTTTAAATTATAAACTTACTTTAAGGACTAGAACGTGTCTCTGTCAATAGATATCAACACTGTTCGACAATACTCTTGAGTTAAGATTTCATGTCTCGATAATACTCGATAAATATGTTAATACGTTGAGTCACTTGACAAGTTAAACAAAATAATAATTGAGTAATTAGATACTTACTTATAGTCATGTGTCATTAGTTATACAACTTAAAATGTTAGTCCTCCAACTATAAATTAAATGTGAATGTGATAGGACATTTTAGCAGATTTTCTCGATTTTAATTGGAATGTCGCTGATGGGTTTAATGTGGAAGTAAAGTTGAATTGTTGAAATGGTAAATTTCCTCTCTTTTGCTAATTTGAACCATTCAAGGAAAGATACATTTTAGACTATAATCACGAATAATCTCGAATGAGTAACAACATCATGGAGACATAGTATTAATGCAGACGTACAAAAATAAAATAAACTATTATATTCTTCTTCCGTTTTAATGATATTGATAGGTAAAGTAAAATAGACATCAGGGAATCTCTCTTCTCTATACATTTTTTTTTTTGGCCGAATAAAAAAGGGATTTGTGTCATTAAAATGAAGACATACATGAGGACACAATGTTAACCGGTAAAAATTGACAGGTTTAAATTCACGAGAGAGAGAGTGAGAGTGAAAGTGCCAGAGAGAGCGCGAGAGAATAATAAGTGTAAAATAACAGAAGCAGAAACTGTTGAGATTCTGGTCCCCTTTTATAAATTTTATGGATTTGAATGAATTTTAATCTTTTTTTAATAATTCATAAGACACTGAAAGAGATAGCCTCGGTCACGGCTGACAAAGATCTGTGATGATGTGGATAGCTTTCTCTGATTATTATTTATTTATTATTTTTATCATTCAAAGCAGAGAGAAGAAAGAGTCCCACATACCCAATTCTCTCCACTATGTGTAAAGCACTCATTCTTCCTCGTCACCTCCCTAAAAGAGCCACGTGCGGCTTTCTTCGTGCTTTACAGGTTCACTTGTTCCTCCAAAACTTAACTCGCTCACTGTTTTTTTTTTCCTCCAGTGTTTATCCTTATATTTCGTTCCCCTACCACCATTAATGTCTCAACCCCACCCAAAAAAAAAAAAAAAACAATAAAAATTTGTTTTCTAAGATTTATTTCGGCTCCTGATCTTATCATAAACCGGGCTTCATATATTATATGCAAGCCTGAGATAGAGAAGAAGCTATTTAAGCTATATGTTTTTAGTCGTGGCGTTTCATGCGTTTGAGTATGTTATTTCGAGTGTTTGAGAAGTATTCTGAGCCGGGTTTTTCAAGGTTTTTTACTTTCGGTTTCAATGGATAACTGGTTTGAGATTGTTGACGTTGTGTTTTTCTTAGTGTTACTGGTATGGGTTCTGGTTGACATTGTGAGAGAGAGGGGTGGTACACGAGGGTATGTGAGAAACAGAGGAAGTGTTGTTAGAGAATGTAGAGGTTTTGCTTTGTTTACTGTTATTTCCAATGCCATAATCTCAGTTTCCTATCTGGGTTTTGGTCTATATGGATATTGGAATAAGGGAGTTGTTATTTGGAGAGTGGTCTTCTCATCCATGACTTGGGTTTTAGCCACTCTAGTTGCTGTGCATTGTAAATGTAGAAATTTTAATGGAGGCAAAACTTGGCCTTGGGTCCTCATCTTATGGTGGGTAGTTTCCACCGTTCTTGATTTGCTTTGTGTTTCTATTTACATTCTTTCCCACTTGAAATCCATAGAGCTTCCATACGTTCTTCCTCGAGCAAATTTAGTTGATTTGTCATCCTTGCCTTTGTCAATCTCGCTTTGTTTCAATGCTTTTAGTTGTGTGAAAAGTCATAGTGATCTTGAACATCCATTGCTTGAGAAAGAGGATGAAAATCCTTCCCAAGACGGAGATAGTGCTTTTTCTAATGCTGGGATTTGGAGCAAAGTTACATTCCAATGGCTGAATCCACTTTTCAGAGCGGGTCGAACCCAAAAGCTTGAATTGCCACATATTCCTTCTGTTTCAGAATCAGAGAAGGCAGAGAATGCTTCCATGTTGTTAGAAGAGTCACTTCGAAAACAAAAGTTTGAAGACCCTTCCTTGGCCAAAGCCATACTACGTGCTATTTGGAAATCATTGGCCATAAATGCTGTTTTTGCAGGTAGCTACTCTACTGTTCTTTGTTGAGTTGATTTGTGTAAATTTCTGTTCTGCTGAAGTTAATGAACTATTCAATATCTTTACAGGACTGAACACTGCTGCATCCTATACGGGTCCTCTTCTAATCACACATTTTGTAAACTATTTGTTGGAAAAGCGAGACGATTCGAGCATTCGTTATGGACTAATTCTGGCTTTCATTTTCTTCGTTGCAAAGACATTGGAGTCATTAACTCAAAGACAATGGTACTTTGGTGCTCATCAAATTGGAGTTCGAGTTCGAGCTGCTCTTACAGTACTGATTTATAAGAAGTCTATATCAATTAAGTACTATGGCCCGAGCAATGGTAGGATTATAAATTTAATCAATGTGGATGTAGAAAGGATTGGAGACTGCTGCTGGTTCATCCATGGAGTTTGGTTGCTTCCACTCCAAGTTTTTCTGGCATTAGTCATCCTTTACTGGAATCTTGGTGCTGCTCCCTCAGCTGCTGCTCTTTTAGCCACAGTTATGGTTATGGTATGCAACACCCCTTTGGCCAATATGCAAGAAAATCTTCACTCCAAGATAATGGAAGCTAAGGATTCAAGAATCAAAGTCACTTCAGAGACTTTGAAGAGCATGAGGGTTTTGAAGCTGCACTCATGGGAATCCACATTCTTGAAGAAAATCCTTGAGCTTAGGAAAACTGAGAGGAGTTGGCTTAAGAGGTACCTCTATACTTGCTCAGCAGTGGCTTTTCTCTTCTGGGCTTCACCAACTTTAATTTCAGTTGTCACTTTTGGTGTTTGCATTCTGTTAAACACACCACTAACAGCTGGTAAAGTCCTCTCAGCTTTGGCCACATTTCGAATTCTACAGGAGCCTATTTACAACCTTCCAGAGTTCCTTTCCATGGTAGCTCAAACAAAGGTCTCACTTGATCGTATTTATGAGTTCATTAGAGAAGACTGGAAGAAGCTAATATCGTATCCAACTTCAAAGGCAACAAATGTTGTAATTGAAATTGAGAAAGGTGAATACACTTGGGAAACAAGTGAACAAATTTCAAAGAAACCAACCATCAAAATTGCAGACAAATTGAAGATAATGAAAGGTTGGAAGGTTGCTGTTTGTGGTTCAGTAGGGTCGGGAAAATCAAGCCTACTTTGCGGCATGCTGAGTGAGATTCCCAAGATTTCTGGGTCAGGATTCAAAGTTAATGGTTCAAAAGCTTATGTTCCTCAGAGTGCTTGGATTCAAACTGGCACCATAAGGGACAATGTCTTGTTTGGTAAGAAAATGGATAAGGATTTTTATGAGCATGTTTTGGAAGCTTGTGCTTTGCACCGAGATATCAAGATGTGGGGACGAGGAGATTTAACTGTGGTAGGAGAGAGAGGGATGAACTTGAGTGGAGGACAAAAGCAGAGAATTCAACTGGCAAGGGCTGTCTATAGTGATTCAGATGTTTATTTCTTGGATGATCCTTTCAGTGCTGTTGATGCACATACTGGGACCCATTTGTTCAAGGCAAGCAAAATACCTAGTAATTTTAGTTTTCTGTGACTTATCATTATTTCTTTCCTTTTATCATGTGCTAAAATGAATTTTTACTTCTGCAGCAATGTCTCTTGCAACTCTTGTCCCAGAAGACCGTTGTTTATGCTACACATCAGTTGGAATTTCTAGAGGCAGCAGACCTTGTCTTGGTAAGTGACTGAAATTCTTGCCCATGTTACCAAAACTGAGGAACATTCTTCTTTATCTAATTTTTAATGAAACGTATATTAGGTTATGAAAGATGGCCGAATTGCTCAATCTGGAAGGTATCAAGATCTGATTGCAGACCTGGGTGGTGAGCTCATTAGTCAAATGGCTGCTCACAGAAAGTCATTAACTCATGTCAACACATGTCAACAAGATGATTCCACCACGAGTGGACCATGTCGAAAGAATCAGATTGAAGTTGTGGAAGACTGGTTTAGAGAGCCCTTAGCAAATAACAATCTTATGGAGAAAAGCCAAGAAGAAGAGGCAGAAACTGGTAGAGTGAAATGGAGTGTTTACTCAACCTTTGTCACTTCTGCTTATAAAGGAGCCCTTGTTCCAGTTATCCTTCTCTGTCAAGTCCTCTTTCAAGGTCTCCAAATGTGCAGTAATTATTGGATTGCATGGGGCACTGAGAAAGAAGGCAGAGTCACAAACAAGCAGTTAATAGGGACATTCATATTACTTTCTGGTGGGAGCTCCATTTTCATTTTGGGAAGGGCAGTTTTGCTAGCAACTATTGCTATTGAGACTGCTCAGCGTTTATTCCATGGAATGATTACATCGATTTTCCGGGCTCCTATTTCATTTTTCGATTCCACACCTTCAAGCCGAATCCTCAACAGGGTTGGTGACTTCTTATCTAATTGCTTGAACTACTTTATTTTGTTTGTAGCTTTTGTCAAATTCTGATTTGTCTTTTCTTGTTTCTTCTAAATGCTTATTGCAGTCTTCTACGGATCAAAGCACAGTAGACACAGATATTCCATATAGATTAGCTGGATTGGCCTTTGCACTTATCCAACTAATGAGTATAATCATCCTAATGTCTCAAGTTGCTTGGCAAGTTTTCCTTCTTTTCGTGGCAGTGCTTGGAATCTCCATTTGGTATCAGGCAAGACAAGAACTATCCGACTTCTTTAACAATATCAGCATTTTTAACAAGATTATGATAGGCTATGCCTAAATATCTGAAGAATGAAACATATTGGATGTATTAGGTTGTTATTTTCCTTTCTTTTCATTCGGGAGCTGAACTCATTTAACTACTTTTGCAGGCTTATTACATTACCACTGCTAGGGAACTAGCCAGGATGGTTGGAATCCGAAAGGCTCCAGTTCTCCATCACTTTTCAGAATCAATTGCAGGGGCAGCAACAATTCGTTGCTTTAATCAGGAAGATCGCTTCTTGACGAAAGTTCTAAGCCTGGTAGATGACTATTCTCGTGTGGCCTTTCACAACTCTGCAACAATGGAATGGCTTTCAGTTCGGATAAATTTTCTCTTCAACCTTGTTTTCTTCCTTGTCCTGATCATCCTTGTGACCTTGCCTAGTTCAGCCATTGACCCAAGTAAGCCCCTCTCTATGTCTCATCTTATATCAACTGTTAACATAAATTATGAGCACCAGTTGGTGGCCAACAGAATGTCAATTTTTAACAATGACTGTTTAAGATAAATTGTACAAGTCAAAATCCAAGAAAACACTAGAGTCATAAGATAGTTGATGGAAAAACTTTTGAGGTCTATATGGTTTAACTCTTCTATATTGAGAACTAACAGGACGTTTTTTTAATCCAATCCCAGGTTTGGCAGGATTAGCAGCAACCTATGGTTTGAACCTAAATGTTCTCCAAGCATGGGTGATATGGAATTTATGCAATGTTGAGAACAAGATGATATCAGTAGAGAGAATTCTTCAGTTCACTAACATACCAAGTGAGGCACCCCTAGTTATCGAAGAATGCAGGCCAAAACCCGAGTGGCCAACTGATGGAAGAATTGAACTTGAGAACCTTCATGTCCAGTACAATCCTTCTCTCCCCATGGTCCTCAAAGGGATAACTTGTACCTTCCCTGGAAACAAGAAAATAGGAGTTGTGGGTCGGACAGGTAGCGGAAAGTCCACGTTAATCCAAGCTCTATTCAGAGTAGTGGAGCCCTCAAGAGGACGGATTTTTATCGATGAAGTCGATATTAGTAAGATGGGGTTGCAGGATCTAAGGTCAAGACTGGGAATCATTCCACAAGACCCAACTCTGTTCCAGGGAACCATGAGGACTAATTTGGACCCTTTGCAAGAGCATTCAGATCAAGAAATCTGGGAGGTTGGAAACCAAATACTCTCTTTGTTCATGGGGCTCTTTTATTTGTGTTCTTTTTTCACTGAAGTAACTTTCCATTTCAGGTTCTGAACAAGTGTAGGCTGGCAGATTTAGTAAGACAGGATCAAAAGCTTCTTGAAGCACCTGGTATGTTATGAAAATCTAGCTAATAAAATAAAGGAAATCTCCTCCCCCCCCCCCCCCCCCCTCTCTCTCTCTCTCCTTATCGAAAAATTTGGACTTTAGTTCTGAAATCTTTAACATCTTTCAGTTGCTGAGGACGGCGAGAATTGGAGCGTTGGACAAAGGCAGCTTGTTTGCCTGGCCAGGGTTCTCCTGAAGAGGAGGAGAATTCTTGTGTTGGATGAGGCAACAGCTTCTATAGATACAGCAACAGATAATGTAATTCAAGAAACAATAAGAGAAGAAACAAATGGATGCACAGTCATCACTGTGGCTCATCGAATTCCCACTGTTATTGACAACGATTTGGTTCTGGTTCTTGATGATGGTAAGCTAAGAAACCATGCAAAAAGACTATTAAGCTTTTTTGGTCTGTTGATTGAAACTATTGCTGACTTTTGAGTTTTGAAGGATTCTATTGTTGACAACTTTTTTACTGCTTTCATGATTTTGTTTTAGAAAAACCTTTTATGCTTAACACTTTTTATTCGCAGGCAAAGTTGTTGAGTATGACTCTCCAACTCGGTTGCTTGAGGATAGTTCTTCTTCATTTTCAAAGTTGGTAACAGAGTTCTTGCGGAGATCGTCCGCAAGAGGCTGCCATTTAGATCCATCTTGACTAGTATTGAGAGGCATCAACCTCAGTTTCTTCCATCATAGACTAACATCCGATACTTCTGTACATGGTGATATTCTTCCATCAACTTCTCCCTCTCTCACTACTACTAGTTCAGATGAAACTAGCTACGTTCTCAGCGGCTACAATCAGTAATACTAACGATTGAGAAAAGGTCTGTCTTAAAACGATGATAGCATACATTTTAGAAACTAGAATACTTTGTTTAGAAACTTTAGATTAGGAATTATTGACCCTGAGATATAATTTGATTTGTAATTCTTCACATACAACTGGCTATTTGCAAGTGATCAAGTTGGTAGCACTGAAAGCTTGAAATAATAATACCAATTACATTCTCTGTGCTTTGTCCTTGATGTGCTGTAGTTTTGGGAAACTAATAAATAATAACATTGTTGCGCAAAGTCTGAGCTAAAAACGTGATTAAGAAAATAGAGAAAGCCAACTACAACTCCACTAGTCATTGTCCATGCTTTGCTAAAGTTAGATGCCTCAAGTTGTGGACACTATATTTTACTTGCCCTCAGGGATATGTAGCCCCCCCATACTCGATAGATCCAACTCAGTGGGCAGTGGGCACAGCCTTTCTTCAGTGCCCTTGAGAAAAAAATAATATGAGAATCCTACAAGCAAGGTCATTCAGCTTTGCTTTATAATGTAGATAAAAGTTGGAGCCGTCAAGGCATTTAAGGACTGGACAATGCAGCTCCTACATTGGCCTCAGACAAAAGATAGGGACGGACATAAGAGAGAGCCATTTTTATACTTCTTTCCACTTTTATTCTTTAGTGGAAGGAAACAAACAAAAATAGCATCCTGCATGGAAAATCATAAGGACCCAAAAAATAAAAATAAAAAAAAGAAGAGAGAAAGCTCATTAAGGAAAAAGACCAATCAATATCAGCAACTCCATAGCCATAGATTTAGGATTCACATACTTACATTCACACGTTAATGTGAGGGCAAAGAACTTTCCTTTTTCCTCAGGAAATGCGTTCTTGAGGCGGAACTGTACTTGAGATGGTGCTGCAAGTTTGAGTGTAGCTCACATGAACATATGTGATCTGCTTGGGATGACATATATGGTTTGATATGTTAATTTATTCATTTTGAATCAGCCCATTTTTCATTTATATGTGTTTCAAAATCCATGCAAAAGCCTCAACATACTATAGCTTATAAATTTGAATAATAAACAATTACTATAGCTTGCCTTGATCTGGTTGCCTTTGCCCTATATTTCCTTGATATTGGAGAAGATAATGAAGAGAACAGGGTATAATCCAAAGAGATTATACGTGGAAGAACACAGTTTCACAATGGTTAAGATTCAACTAGATTCAAACAAAACGACTAGTCATATGATACGACGGCGAAAAATAAAGGGTGACCAAAATCAACAATATTATTCATGTTAATCAATATAACAAGGTTGTTGAGGTCATGCATCGATGCAACCATGAAGAAAAATTGCAACAAATCCAGATTCATAAATGATAACCATTTTAAGAAAATTTTTTGTCCAAATTTAAATGGTTCAAATGTTTGTTTCAGAGAAGAATTTGTGGATGGATGGCATATATCTGGGAGGGTTTGTTGCGGACGAATTTTCTGAGGCTGTGTTGAGAGTACTTCTCACCCTCTTCAATGTTGTCCTTGGTCACCCAGAGACACCATTATCATATTAAAAAGGCTAACTAAGAACATATGACAATGTCGTTATAAATTATAAGCGGTTTTTGTGATATTATCACCAGTAGTGCTAGGACACAAATTACACCAAAATGGCATAATTTTTCAACATAAAAATGCAAAAGAAAGTAACGGTAGCACTCCTTTACTTGTTTTTCTACTTCAAAAAAATGCAAAAGAAAGTGCCGGTAGCACTTCTCTACTTGTTTTCTACTTCAACAAACCTTCCATACACGTGAAGTTATGAAGTAATGGAGGTACATATTTCTATATATTTAGATCTATTGAGATTTCGACTTTTGTCTTCTGCCTAAATCTAGGCAATACAGATTTGTGTCGGTTTCTTGTTATTTTTCTTATAGGTTTAAAGTTTATATGATTGAAATATTGAAGAAAAAGTTACTTTGTGATAATTCTATCACTGGTGGTAGTCTTCGTAGGGCTTGTTTGAGTGTCCTTAATGATAGGGCGCAGTCTCAATTCTACTTATATTGTCTTTATCCCAAAGGAGAAGGAGCCAGAGTTCGTTTCAGATTTCAGACCAATTAGTCTTTGCAATGTCATTTACAAGGTTATTTCCAAAACTATTGCTAATAGAGTCAAGCATGTCCTTCCCACAATCATCTCAGAGAATCAAAGTTCTTTCGTTCCAGGAAGATTAATTTCAGACAATGCAATTATAGCCTTTGAGTCTCGTCATTCTCTCCGGAGAAAATCCAATGGAAAGAAAGGGTTTATGGCTCTTAAGCTAGATATAAGCAAGGCTTACAATCGGATTGAGTGACCTTTTCTTCGACTTCTGATGCTTCGTATGGGTTTTGGTACTCGTATAGTGGATCGGATAATGCATTGTATCTCTTCAGCTTCATTTTCGATGATACAAAATGGGAAGCCCGAAGGCCATATTCTGCCCTCCCGAGGATTACATCAAAGTTGTCCTCTCTCCCCGTATCTTTTCCTCTTATGTGCTGAGGCTTTCTCCTCTTTGATCAATCAAGCTAAAGCTTTAGGTGACCTCTTGGGCTATCGGTGTGCAAGAGAAAGTCCCAGGATTAGTCTTTTTTTTTTTTTTGCAGATGATAGTTTGGTCTTCACTCATGCTACTAGCCATGATGCTGAAGCCCTGCATAGAATTCTTTCTTGATATGAAGCGGCATCAGGACAGAAAATCAACTTTGAAAAATCTGCAATCATTCTAAGCCCCAATGCTGAAGATTCGACTACCTAGGTAATTTTACAAATTTTGGGCCTTACCTCGGTCCAGTCTCATGATTGTTATCTTGGTCTTCCAACTATTGTCGAGAGAAATAAGCGTCAAATGTTTGATCATATTATTGAAAGAATTAGGAAAAGAGTCCAGAGTTAGTGAAGGGAACTATTTTTGGCAGGAGGGCGGGAAATCCTTGTGAAAGCAGTCTTACAATCTATCTATACATATGTGATGAGTATTTTTAGACTCCCAGATGCTCTTTGTAAAGAGATTCATTCGTTGTTTTTGAACTTTTGGTGGGGTACCAATGGCGGAAAAAGGAAAGTACTTTGGATTAAATGGGAAACGATCTGTAAACCTAAATCGTTGGGTGATTTAGGCTTTCATAATGTTGGCTTGTTTAATCAAGAGCTTGTGGCTAAGCAATCTTGGCGGCTTATACGATACCCGAACTCTTTGGCAACTCTTGTTTTAAAAGGTAAGTATTTATCTAATTCACACTTTCTCGATACCCTTGACAAAAATGGAAGTTCTTGGTTGTGGGAGAGTTTTCTTTGGGGGAAAAATCTATTGGTAAAAGGACTTCGATGGAGAATAGGGGATAGATCGACTGTTAAAGTATTTCATGATCCTTGGCTTCCTAATCCAAGCTCATTTAAACCCATTACTCCTAGCGTTAATGACGATCTTTAGGTTAATGCTCTTTTTAGTAGTCCGGGACAATGGAATTACGATCTTATTCAGCAATATTTTTTCCATATGGATTGGAACGTCATTTTTTCTATCCCCCTGAGCATATCTTCGTCCCTTGACTCTTTAATATGGCACTATGATAAATCTGGAGAATATTTGGTTAAGACAGGTTATCATGTTGCTCTCAATTCTACAATCAACATTAGTTCTTCCTCTGATTTTGTACTTCAGAAGTGGTGGAATCGTCTTTGGAGTTATAACATCCCCCTAAAGCAAAAATTTTGGTGTGGAGACTCTTTTACAATGGCCTTCCTGTGTCTCACAATCTATTGAAGCGGAATATCCATATGGATCTACTATGTTGTTGCTGCAATGATGAAATTGAAACAATCACTCACTGCTTCTTTTTCTGTGGTGATTTGGAGAGCTTGTGGATCTTTTTGAAATGTTGGGACTTCCTCTCTTCCCTAAGAACTGTCTCGGCTGTAGATATTCTTATGGCTTTAGCTCGTTCTTTTTCTAAGGAGATTTTTGAGTTGATTTGTGTCGTTCTTTGGGTTATTTGGACTCGACAGAATAACAAATTATTTAATGGTGTTTCCAAATATGCCTAAGAACTCTCAGATTAGTGCTAATATTATTTGGTAGATTTCCAAGCTTACAAGCTCCGTATTGAGTTGGCTCCATCTGTTCCCTACTCTTCTGGTGTTGGTGTATGAAATAAGCCTCGAGTTGGTTGCTTAAAGCTGAATGTGGATACGGCTGTTCATAATGGTCTTAATTTTATTGGTGTCAGTAGTACTATTCTTGTCTGTTGGGCGTTAAAAATTTCTGGTAAATTTGGCATCCTTATGAGCGAGTTATTGGCCATCCAAGAGGGTGTTCGTTTAGCTATTGAGTTTGGATGCCCCCTTCACGAGATCGAATCTGATTCACTACTTGCTATTACTGCTATTAATCATGTTCAGCCTTGTTCTGTTGTAGGTTCTATTGTTATTGATATTAAGTGGTTTATTAATTCTGCTAATTATGGCTCTTGTCATCATGTTTCTAGAGTTGGAAATATGTTGTCTCATAAACTAGCACAAACTGTAATTGATGCTGATCAGGATATAGTATAGGGAGACTTATATCCATATTGTATTTCCAAATTTGTAATTGCAGACTTACAGCAATGAGAACGCTTTTCCTTTCAAAAAAACATCTATAACTGTTGGGAACTATGCACCAATGCATGTAGATTCAGACAAAAAATGATAAGTATCTCATAGTGCTCTAATTATTTCAGTTGTGGAGTTACATTCATTATTTTCAATATCTCTCGTGCACAGATATTTGTCTCTCTAATAGTTATTAGGTAAAAATCAGTTTGAAGATTACTTATTATTACAATAAGTACTATATGTAATATTAATTTTGTACTACATTTGCTATTATATTCCTATTTGATTAAATGAAATTGCTATTTTTATTAAAAGAAAACATGTACATTTGTTTTTTTTTAAATGTCAATTTAGTTCCTTTTTTTCTAAAGGTGAAAAATGTCAATTTAGTTGATGTACTGTTAATTTTCATTGTCAATTTATTTACTAACCTCATTTAAAGCGAGGAAGCACAAAGTAAAAAATAAAGCAGTTTATTTATACTCATTTAATGAGTATAAATTATAAAATGAGTATAAAGTTATAATTAGAGGGCCAAATTCACACCAAAAGTAAATGTGAGGGGCAAAATGAATAGTTTTCATATTTGAACTTTTTTTCACCACTTTATAAAGACATTTTAAGGGTATTTCTTTCTCTTTTTTTTTAATTGCTAATAAAAAGTATTTCGATAAATGCCAAACGAATGTTCAATTCTATTTATTTTTCCGTGGATCAACTTCATAAAATATTCCAAATTTATGAAAAGCATATTATGATACTAAAATTTTACACAAAAAATTTATACAAATGATATTTTATCATTTTAGCTACATTATTTTAAATAACGTGATCTCACCTTAAAATAAAGGTGGTTGAAATATATACTTAAATTTTTTCGTAGTAGATTTTAGTGTCGGTGACACTATTCATTACTATCTATGAAAGGTTAAAAAAAAATATCAATTTGACAAAAACAAACAATAATAGATACCCTAGAACCTTCTCTCAAATAAAATAATCAAATATGTTATGACTATAAGGGCAGGTTTGAATATTCATATGTGACCCGACGTGAGCTCGTAAACAAGTCAGCCTCCCATTGGCTCACAGTCGCACACCATTTTCGACTCATCTCTATTTAAATCCCAACTCAATTTGGATACGTCCCTGTACCCACCCAATATTCTACTCAAAGTCTCCAAACAATCCCCACTCTCATTTAAGAAAGTATAACGCACCCTTCCTTTATTTTGAAAGGGCGTGACTTGAACGCCAACTAGGCGCGTGACCTAATTACAAATAATTACTAGCTTTTTAAGTCGGCGGCTAATACTAGAAGTTTTAAGCTTAATCAGTGGCTCGCAGCCAATTTCGGCTCTTTAAATGTAAGCGCCAAATTAACTCTTACTCCTCAACACTGCTTTTTCTTCTCCATTTCTGAGTCTCGTAATCTCGGTCACTTTTTTAATCAAGCTTTCTCAGTTTTCAATGGGTAATTATATTGATTTTTCTTAAATCAATGGTGTTATTTTTCCTTTAATTTGTGCTTATAATCGTAATCTTTTTTTTTTTACATTTTTTTTTTCTTTTGAAAATTTTGGATAACAGTTTCGGACAAGAAGGTCAAGATCGGAATCAACGGTAATAATCTGATCTAAAGTGCATTTTGTAGGAATATATTGAATTTGAATTATTATTAAGATATAGCTCAGGATCTCATTTATTATTTCATTTCTTAATGCTATTGTTTCATTTCTTAATAATACGTTACATCACATGTAATTTGTCAATTCATATTTTTTAGTATCATTTGATATATAGCATATCATTTATTACAATCTAATTAGTGACTTAAAACAAACTATTGATAGGATTAATGATATTTGCTAATTAAATATTGATAAATCAGTTATCATATCACGTGGTATTAAAATAATATGACAATAAACGGAATCCCCGAGCACTATTATTATTTATTTTTGGGTTTAATGGAGTGAACTAAAGATTTTGGGAATGTAATGGTGTAGGGTTTGGAAGGATTGGACGTTTGGTTGCTAGGATCGCTCTTCAAAGGAAAGATGTTGAGCTTGTTGCTGTTAACGATCCATTTATCTCCACTGATTACATGGTATACACCTACACATAAAAGGTTGAGCCACCTTGGGCTCAGCGGGGCCATATGTCCCTAAATTTTAAAATTTTTAAATTTACCTACATATATTTTTTAGAAAATTTTAATTATGTCATTAATGTGTGGATTTAAATTTTTATAGAGAGTTATCTGCAAAAAAGCTCTCCTTCCTTAAGTATAATTTTTCTATAAATTTAACTATGTCTTTTAACTTATGCAAAATAATATCTCTATATTTCAAATTTTTGTAAATTTGTATATTCTACGTATAAATTTGCCAACAGATTTCTTATTAAACACATAATTTGAATTGACGAAATCTTATTTTTGTTGACTTAGACAAAAAATTGAAAATTACTTAAAACAGTTAGCACAAATCAACTATTTTTTACACAGAATGTACAAATTTGCATAAATTTGTAACGTTGAAATATAATTTTACATAAGCCAATAGACAATGTTAAAATTATAGAAAGGCCATATTTCCGAGTATTTTTTGTAGTTATTCTTTTTGTAAATTATGAGTTTCACCTGCTTTTACTTGTTAAAAAAAATTCAGTTATGCCTTTTATTTGAAATACTAAACTTTTTTGAGATAATTTTTCTTTGGACTTTGGAACTTATATTACAAACTCATTTTAATCCTATGATGGTCCAAATTGAAAATTTTAATTTGACTATAATTGTTTAAAAATTACCTTTTTTATATTTTCACTAATTGCATTGTTCAATTACAAGTATAAAGTTAGAAACAAATATATAAACAAAAAAGGGGAGAAAAAACCAACTTTAGCTGAAAAGAATTTTCTTAACATACGCCCCAGTATATATAAGTGGAATGAGTATAATTAGGATTTGTTTTTATTTTCTATCAGGAAAATTAATTTCAATTTTTAAATTTCAATTTAATGGTTAAAATTAATTACGTTACAAGGAATATTAAAAATTTAAAATTGGATAATGTATGGATAGAGAATGGATTCATGGACTTACGGGAAAGTGATCAAGTGGGGTTTCATTTTTTTTTTTTTTTTTTCCGCAGACTTACATGTTCAAATACGATTCAGTTCATGGGCAATGGAAGCACCATGAAGTTAAGGTGAAAGACTCTAAGACCCTTCTCTTTGGTGAGAAGGCCGTCACTGTTTTTGGCTTCAGGTACGTACTGTACATTAGACCCCATTTTTGCAAACTAGTTCTTGTAGATTTTTTTTATTTTTTTTTTTGATGGGTGTTTGTTGGTTTCAATGCTTAATAAGTCTCTTTTTTGGTTTGTATTTGAAGGAACCCTGAAGAGATCCCATGGGCCGAGACCGGAGCCGAGTTTATTGTCGAGTCTACTGGAGTTTTCACTGACAAGGACAAGGCCGCTGCCCACTTGAAGGTCTGCTCTGATCATTTGCTTTTTATGGTTTTTGTTGGTTGGTTGGTGGTATTCGTGTGGCCTTTTGAGTTAGCCATTTCGTGTTAACTTCCTTCGTCACACTTAACAATCTTACCGCAAATTTGATCATATGTTATGTTTTGCGGTAATTTGACATGGAGATTGCCATACTAGGGTGGGGCTAAGAAGGTTGTCATCTCTACCAATAGTAAGGATGCGCCCACGTTTGCTGTTGGTGTCAATGAGAAGGACTACAAGCCAGAGTATGATATTGTTTCCAATGCTAGCTGCACCACCAACTGTCTTGCTACTTTGGCCAAGGTTGATTTCATCACTCTTGCTGAGTTGTTGCGTATGTGTTTTCTTTCTAGTTTTTATGTTGAAATTTTCTCCAGGTCATCAACGACAGGTTTGGAATTGTTGAGGGTCTGATGAGTACCGTGCATTCTACCACCGGTAAGCTGTTTGACATTTGCTCTGCGTAGTTGAGTTGTTCGTGCATGTTCCGCATAGTCTTTACATCTTGAATCAAAAGTCTTAGAAGATCTTCCTAAGAAAGATGGTGGACGCTTGCTTTTTTAAAAAGATCTTTTGAAGCCAAGAAAATCTTCTAATAACTCATTCAAACACTCTTAAAAGAAATTTTTTGGTCCTAAAACATCTTTAAAAGCTATGCAAATAAGCCCCAAGTGTACTATTAAGTGAAATATTAGTATAAGTTTTTGTTTCATTTTGTGAATTCAGCTTCACAGAAGACTGTTGATGGTCCATCAAGCAAGGACTGGAGAGGTGGAAGAGCTGCTTCCTTCAACATTATTCCCAGCAGCACCGGGGCTGCCAAGGTAACAAATTGGCTTATTTATAGTCACGTGCTTTTCTTTCTTTTCTCTCTTTATTTTTTTTTTTCAGCTTCTCTAAGTTGAACATCTTATCTGGTTATGCAGGCTGTTGGAAAAGTGTTACCAGCCCTTAATGGTAAGTTGACCGGAATGTCCTTCCGTGTTCCTACCATTGATGTCTCAGTTGTTGACCTCACAGTCAGGCTTGAGAAGGCGGCAACATATGAGGAGATCAAACAAGCCATCAAGTGAGAATTGTCTAGTTTGTCTCTCATTTGTTGTCTAGATCATGGCGTAGTATGTTTTTCACTGTTTTCAGTTATGTCTTTTAATTTGGTATAACCAGGGAGGAGTCTGAGGGCAAACTTAAGGGTATTTTGGGTTACACAGAAGATGATGTTGTCTCCTCCGATTTTATTGGTGATAGCAGGTACTTTAAACTTAGTCCTCTGATAATCTTCTGTTCTGTTACAGGTATGTTATGTTGATAAACAAAATTGGGAATCAACAGTTCTTTGACGTTTATGAACTGGATTAATTATTAAATTTTGAGTGTTGCAGTATATTCATGACGGATTATAAGTTACTTGTAGAAATTGCCTCGGACTAAATAATACTAATCCGGTGTCTCCTGAATTTATAGGTCAGGCATTTTTGATGCCAAGGCTGGAATTGCACTGAGTGACAACTTTGTGAAACTTGTGTCGTGGTACGATAACGAATGGGGCTACAGGTAGTTTCATTGTGTTTTCTTTTGATTTTTCATGTTCACGTGTGACGTTTCTTCTCTTCTCTAGCGGTGTATTTTTTTTTTTTTCCCCCCCTTCTTGTATATTTTGACAGTTTTACTTTGTCTTGGATTTGCAGTTCTCGTGTGGTAGACTTGATTGTCCACATTGCATCCCAATCTTAGGTCTCTGAAAATTCGAGGGCTTCTCTCCTCATTCCATTTAGTTGAGTATAATGTCCACTTTGTTGTGCTTGAGTTTGAGTTTCGAATAAGCAAAGAGGCTTTGCCTACTTGATGTTTCAGTTCTGGAGCCCCTTTTTTACCAGTTTTTCTTAGAAACATGTGATGGTATCAGTTTGAATTTTATAACTTTGATGTATATATAGTTGCATAGTTTTCATATGAAAATAAGAAGCGGTGGCTTTACTTCTTGTTCTTGAGATCAAATTTCCAAAACAAAGATTGTTTACCTGGCTGTTCTTCTACTGTAAAACAGCCTTTCATCTATCCCAAACAAAAATTTAAATTGACTTTAGATAACTCTACCATATCCCAATTATGTTACAAGCAACACCATATTGTTAAGTAATTATCCGGGCGGGGGGAAAGGAAAATGGTTTGTGCCTTGTGAGACTCTGTATTATTTTCTTTTTTTTTTTTTTTTTTTGAAAATGGTAAGACTCTGTATTATTGTTAAACCCGATTGATAACATTTTCATTTTTAACAGGGAGAATGTTTACTCTTATTTAAAGAGAAAATTGGAGAATTTTAAAAAAGCACTTTGCGAAATTAAATGACACTTTATTTTCCTTATTAAATTACACTTTAAGGGGATATACCTTTTGTTTTTTTTATAAATGGATAGTATCAACTTTATACTTTGTATTTTGATACTTTATTTAATTTATACTTTATGTTTTAGTTTTTACCAATATTGACCTTTAAAATTTAAAATCTATTACAAATTTATATCCTAACACCAATTTAGAATAATTAATTTACCAAGATGATTTAATAAATTTATTCTCATATCAGTTTTTATGCAATTTATTTTTAATTTGTTAAACAGCATCTTGTTAAGTTAATTGCTCTAAATTGGTGTCAAGGTATAAATTTGTAACAAATTTCAAATCTAATTATCAATATTGATAATAACCAAAATACAATGTATAACATGAATAAAATGTCAAAATACAAGATATAAAAATGATATTATCCTTGTATAAAAGGGTTGGTTAAAGAAAAACTGTCAAGTCTATATGGTTAAACTCATTCTTTTTTGAGAACTAACAAGATGCTTTGTCCAATCCGAAGCTTGGCAGGATTAGCAGTAACCTATGGTTTGAACCTTAATGTTCTTCAAGCATGGGTGATATGGAATTGATGCAATGTTCAGAACAAAATGATAATCAGTAGAAAGAATTCTTCAGTTCACTAACACACCAAGTGAGGCACCACTAGTTATTGAAAAATGCAAGCCAAAACCTGGGTGGTCATGTCCAGTACAATCCTTCTCTCCCCAAGGTTCTCTGAGGGATGACTTGTACCTTCATTGGAAATAACAAAATTGGAGTTGTTGGTCGGACAGGGAACGGAAACTCCACTCTAATCCAAGCTATATTAAGAGTGTTGGAGCTCTCAGGAGGACAGAATCCTGTTGATGAAGTCAACATAGTAACTTTTCATTTCAGGTTGAACAAGTTTAGGCCGCCAGATATAGTAGGACAGGATCAAAGGCTTCTTGAAGCACCTGGTATGATATGAAAATCTAGTTAGTAAGATACAGGAATTCCCTTTTTTTCCTCTCTTTTGGTCCTTGTCAAAAAATTTGTCCTTCTAAGTTCTGAAATCTTTAGCATCTTTCAGTTGTCGACTATGGCGAAAATTGGAGCATTGGACAAAGGCAGCTTGTTTGCCTGTCCAGGGTTCTCCTGAAGAGAAGGAGAATAAGAGGCAACGGCTTCTATAGATACAGCAACAGATGATGTAATTCAAGAAACAATAAGAGCAGAACCAAGTGGATGCACAGTCATCACTGTGGCTCATCGAATTCCTACAGTTATCAACAATGACTTGGTTCTGGTTCTTGATGATGGTAAGCTAAGAAACCGTGTAAAATACTTCGAGCTTTTTGGTCTATTGATAGCAGCTGTTGCTAACTTTGAGTTTTCAAGGACTTTACAGTTTTACTGATTGTTGATACCATTTACTGCTTTGATGATCTTTTTTTTCAACCCAAAAAAAGGAAAAAAATCATTCGTGCTGAACAGTTGGTATTCATAAAAGCAAAGTTGTCGAGTAGGACTCTGCAACGCAGCTGCTGGAGGAAAGTTCTTTCATTCTCAAAGTTGTTCTGTTGCTGTTTGGCTATAAAGATGAATATATCACTATCTTTTTGCATGTTTATCTAAATAAATATGTAAGAGAAGTGAAGAAAGCGTTCTCTTCATGCACGGATTGCCTTGAGTTTGACTCTCAATTTCCTTTCAAAGATTTCGTTTTCATTTTCAAGAATATCTTTGCTGACAGATTTGGTTTAAGTGTCAAACCTTTTTTTTCTTGTGGTTTTTGAAAGCTTAAGGCAAAAAGCATTTAACTTTTGAGTTGCCTAACTCTCAATATCCGCTTTCTTGCCATATTTACAACATGAAAATATCAGCAGCCAAGAAAATACTATAGGAACATTCGGTACAAAATCATCATATCTTGTTGGTACCATCTGAGCTCGGAAAAATGTGCAGCTGGGAACGTATTATAGACATCAACCTCATAAAGCATTGTTCTCAAGGTTGGTAGTGGAGTTCTTGCGGAGATCGTCCGCATGAAGCTGCCATGGGGATCCATCTTCACTACTACTAGTTGAGGCCAGGCATAAACCCCAATTATTCCACCGTAGATTCAATCCGATATGCATGGTGATATTCTTGCATCAACTTCTCTCTCTCACTACTAATAGTCCAGTGGAAAATTATCCACATTCTCAGCAGCTACAATCAGCAGTACTAGTGATTGGCAAAGGGTCTCCAACACGAAGACAGTATTACACTCTAGAAACCAGAAAACTTAGTTCAGAAACTTCAGATCAGGAATGATTGATCCCATTTAGAATTGAATTTGTAACTCTTCACGTACAGTAAGTTGTTTACAAGTGATCAAGTTGGTGTCACTGAAAGCTTGAATCAACCATACCAATTATTACATTCTCTCGATGTGGTGTGGTATCATGGGAAACTAATAACATTGTGCAAAGTCTTGAGTTCAACGTTTCTTTTTTGTCGAGGAAAAAGGCGAACCAAAACTAGAGTACCAGACAACCATCTTTGCATTTTATGGACCTCTTGAAGAAATCAGGTGTTCCAGACTATAATCCAAAGAGATTATACATGGAAGAACGCAGTTTCACAATGGTTAAGATTCAACTTAATTCAAACAAAGAGACCAACTCATACGACAGTGAACAACAAAGGGTGACCAAAATCAACGATATTATTCGAATTTATTAATCAAATATAATAAGGTTGTTGAGGTCATGCATCAATACAAGCATGAAAAAATTGCAACAATTGCAGTCTCATAAATCATGATCCTTTATAATAAGAAAATCGTTTGTCCAAATTTGAATTCTTCAAATGTTTGGTTCGGAGAAGAATTTGTTGATGGATGGCATGATCTGGGAGGGTTTGTTGCGGACGAATTTTCTGAGGCTGTGTTGAGAGTACTTCTCACCCTCTTCAAAGTTTTCAAGAATGCCAGCAGCTCTGTTCTCCTTGGTCACCCTGAGACACCATCATCAAATTAAAAAGCTAATTAAGAACATGCAATAATGTCGTTATAACTTATAAGTAGTCTTTGAGTTAAAGAATATTATCACATTTGGTATACGTTCTAACCAATCATGTTGGTCCCCATATTAAATATCTATGGTTAAAAAGTATGCCATGTAAGTAAGTGTAAATTTTGAATATGATTTATGTGTGTCTCGTATTATATTATCACTGGTAGACTGGTCCAAGATTTTCTTGACTTTTTGAGGGAAGTACTTAAAACGACGGACAAATAAAAACGACAGAGAAGACGACATGAGACAGCAATAAGAAAAAGGTTACTGAATAGACGAACGACGACAATAATCTGAAAGACATGCACGTCATAAACGACAACAAAATAAACGACAGCAAATACAAAACTCACAATCCCAACAAAAACGACAGTGAAAAACAGCAAAGAGAGGGCTAAACAGCGCGCCCGTTACTTAAAAGGGCAAAAACGTGACAAAGCCGAAAAGAAAGCATCTCGAATGCTAGCATCAATGGGCACATTCAAAAAGAACGGAAGTTCGATTAAAAAAAAAAAGTAACGACCATAAATATGCGAAACGGCATCAAATGTAAACCACAAAAAAAGATGTATCGCAAAACGGCAACAGAAGTGCCAGGCCGTTAAGCCTTGTTTGATACATGGGACTAGGATTAAGATTGAGATTATTTATCCCATACTTATATTTGATGCCAACTTGGGATTGAGATAAATAATCTATAACCCCAAAATAGTCTTATGTAGGTGGGATAATTTATCTCATTCAAAAGTGTGGAATTATTAATCACACACTCAAAAATAGTGGGACTCACATTTATTTCAATTTTTTAGACTAGTGAGTCCCATATTATAAATATTTTTTAATATTTAAACTAATATAAAATAAATTTATTACACACTCCAATAAAAAAAATATATCCTACATTATAATAATAATACTAATCCAATCCAATACTACACCAAACATGACATAGTATTAAGTTTATCCAATCCAATCTCATACTATAATCCAATCCTAGTCCCATATACTAAACAATGCTTTAAATGACAGAACTAGATTTCAAAAAACAACAATAATGTTAAAAATGACTGAATTAAAGAGAAGACGACAACACGTAGAATTAAAACGACAATAAATTAAATAAACGACGGCAAACATACACATGGAGAAGAAACTTAAAATGAATCATCGAATAATCCTTTCCGGTTGCATTGTAGCGTATTGCAATTTTTTTGCCCATTTTTATTTCCTGGTCTAGAGACTAGAATGCCTAATTAAATATATATATATATATATATATATATATTAAATAAGAGAGAATATTAGTACTATCTACACATGGGGCTGTCTCCATTACAGCTGTTCTAAGCGTATAATTCTTCCAAAAAAGCAGAATCATGAAACAAAAATATCTCATATTTAAATAAATCAAATAAAAATAAATAGAGCGAGAGATGATGTACCTGACTTCAGGGTTGGTGCTTATGTTTCTAACAAGTTGCATGGCACAGATGCCAACAGCTACACCAACAGACGCGAAGAGTGGATACACCTAACCCATACCATACAATACCATAACAAAGTCGAATATAAATCATATTTACATGATATTTTACAACTATATACCATAAACAAATGTGTTTTTCCCCCAAAAAACAAGAGTCCAATACTACGAAAATATAATGAGATCAAAAGGCAGGGCTAATTGTATTTAAGAAGGAGGCCAAGAATTCATATACGGGATTAGCCGATGAATGATATGAAAGTTATACGATTGACTTTGACCCTTTATAGAACTTAAACTAAAGATTGGAATTCTGGAACCGCTTCAATGAAAGGTCCCAAGAAAATAGCGGAAATATGTACAAATCTATTGACGTTTCTCCTTGATATAAGTAAATATATATATATATATATATATATATATATATATATAGTAGCAGATCCAGAAGCGAATTTATAGGACAAAATTAACATCGATCATAGTCTAAGATCTACATATTTGAAAAACCAATCCCTGTGGGATTGGGATAGAATAATAAACAAACCAGGTTTTGTTTTATTTGTATTTAAATCTTCTATTACAAAACACACAAAAGATTAACAACAAAATTAGAGAATAACCCAAATAAAGAGAATAGACGAATATTTATCTATATATATATATACCTCAGGCCTTAACCATCTGTTAAAGGTGGAAGAGGAAGCCATGGATGAAGAAAAATCGGAGAAGAGACCAACTCAGAAACAGAATATGACCCCTTCTCCAAGAGAAAAACTTTGAAGACGACTAGAGAATAAAGAGAACAAACAAAGAGAAAAATTCTTTAATGTGAATTTATATATATATATATATGGTCAAAGTCTTACTATATATATATATAAATGACAAGCTGTGATTTTGGACTTGGACCGCAAAATTTACAAGGCTGTACCTGTACGTTATGTGTAAACGGCAAAATAAGTAAACGGGTCAGCTTTGACCACCTCACCAAATTTATTTTTATTGGACAGCCAGATCTTGAGACTTGTACTATGCGCTGTAAAGCCCAAAGAGAGAGACCCCACAAGAGTCAAAACAACGCTTATTTAAAATTCTCTTTTTAAAAAAAAAACAAAAAAGGTTTCAGATTCATGCCTCTCGAATATTCCATGCGTTGTCACGCCGCTCATTACAATTTTTACCAACAAAATAATTTAAATTAAATCAAATCAAATATTAACTTATAATTAATTAAAGGAGGAAGCATCAGCCGGTGTCGTGGTGTAGTTGGTTATCACGTCGGTCTGCTCGAGTCCGGGCGACGCCATTTTTGTGTGTAACGCTTATTTTTGCTGCATATATATATATATATATATATATATATATATGTACGTATGCATGTGTAATTATGTGTACAGTGTTCTCTTTTGTACATTATTTTCAAATAACAAAAGAATTAAAAAAAAAAATTTTATGACCCTTTTTTCCACTTCTAACATCCTGATTTGACTTTCTTTATAAATTTAATTCATGCCCGATGAGTTTTATTCTATTTTAATCAACACAGATATCTGGAACAACTGTTAAACAATTAATTGCGAGATTGGATCACATCACAGTCTTCACTGTTCAGAATCTTCAATTTCATGCGTAATGGATCTTAAATCATCACCACAAAAATGTTTAATGAAGGCTTAGCGATTAATAATAACTTGTTTCATGGGCACCATCGGCTCTGTTCAGAATCTTCAATTTCATACGTAATGGATCTTAAATCAACGCCACAAAAATGTTTGATGAAGGCTTAGCGATTAATAATACCATGTTTCATGCGTGCCACCAACTTATTTGACTTTTTCATTAATTGTGTAGTGTTTAAGGCAGCTGACTTTGATAATAGACAAATATATATATACATACATTGTTATTGTTAGTATGCTGAATAGTAGTTCATGCATGGTATGTGACTATGTGAGTGATGTCAATCTTCACGCTAGAACTTTTGTCAACTTAATCATAGCTTTTTATTTTCATATTGATTCTTCTTCTTTTAGTTGTATAATTCAAAGTGCCATATTCATTGATCTCGCCCTTGTGTTGTGCTGAACGTCTTAGAAAATACATACTACTTTTAAAAGATAGTGGACTTATTCTTTCTTATCTTTTATATTCCTACTTATTCACTTTATCAATAATAGATAAAGAGGGAATGTAACTATCAGTTTCTTTTACTACCAAATTAAATAAATAAGTAGTGTGTTTTCTCCGTCTAAGTGGGTGGTTACCATAACTGCTTAGACAATATGGCTGATATATTTTTCTCATAACCCAAATGAAATTAAATATAAAGCAATATAGGCTTAAGATTCACACCATTAATAGCTAGGATCTGTCAATAGATTATAAAAACCTAAAATAGGGTAGTCCTTAGCTTAATATTTGTGATATTGTTATTAAACAGTTCGAATTGTGTCATATATGATTGGGCCATACATGTATTATTACGCATAATTTTATCACGACAAACATGAACACATAAGTACCAATACAATCTGTCACTCCTAATTAAGCAAAATATAAGAAAAGCAAAGCATCTCAATCAATCAAAATTATCTTTGTCTTTCCTTCCAAAATAATAATAATTTATTTTTACTAGCAGATAACGCCTCTGGGTTTGGAGGGAGTCTAATAAAGAAAAAAATATATAATTGTTACAGTCTTAATCACCCTTCAATTAAATAATTATCAACTGGATACTTTAGAGTTGCATACTTTTTGGTTTTTTGACAAGATATTCTCACCATCTTAATAACCAATCGACTGAAAAGATCATCATATTGTACAAATCAAGTCATTGTATTTGATTAATACGCATTGAGGTAAAAGTTGTGTCTGAAATATACAGATGATATACGTACTTGCATGTCATATTTATTTTTATTTTATTTGGTTTAGCCAACGTGTAAATTTGTTTACAAGAAAAAGCTCAGTCGCTCTGTTCCAGCAGAAACATGTTCTCCCTCCGTACCTCTCAGTTTCTTTTGACCCTGTTCGAGAGACCATTCTTTGTTAGGACTTTTCTCTTCCATTTGTATCTGAACAGTGCTCTTGTTAATATTTTTAACACGGACTTATAATTTGTTATATTATTAACATGTGACCAAGTTCATGCATGTCATGCAAGTGAAATAACACTCCTCTGTTTACTATTTGTTACGTGCAATTTTGGGGCCTGCTCATATTTAACGAGTTTGTTTAAAGTTCACTGAGATTAATGTATTTGAGTTGTTCGAGAAAGTATAAACTCGATTAGAATTGATCGAGATCGAGAGATTCAGGTATTATAAATATACGAGCAAATCAAGACAACAAAATTTTCTCATTCAAATCATTGCAAAATCAGAATATTATTATTTACAGTTTCGGAAATTTAGGGAAATCAATTCAAATTAAGATATTTCCCGATTTGGTGAGTTATTTTCATATTTTTCAAATATTCAATTATAACATAAAACCCTAATCTCTAAAGCCTACAACCAATGTACAGAGAAATAGATTTGGATTTTGGCTTACCGAAACTCTAAAGAAATAAGAGTGACTATAATAGATATATGCTCTTTGTTCGAAAGAGTAAACCACTATAAAATCCCTATTTTTTTTTTATTTTGATCATTTTATTTACATATCTTTATAATCTTGTTGTTATACTTGTTTGTTTGAATTTTATTGAAAATCAATGACAAGTATGGAAGTTGCAATAGAAACAACTAATAAAATCTATAATATAGATAATTAACAATAAACAGTAAATAAGTACAAACTTTAGTCGAGTCGTGATAAGCATTGTCTGTAAGGAAAGTTCGGCCCCTCTCAGACAGTATCAGTGTGTGAAATAAACTTTACGACGATCTTCCTTCAAAATACAATGACTAATCTTCGACTAAAGGTGCACTCTTAAAGGTGAAGAGTAAACAATGACATCACAAGAAAATATCTCTAGCAATACAAAATTTATGTAAAGAATGGAACTAGGGTCGATAATTTTCTACATGACATGACGATACGACTCAAAAACGACACGAAATAATTGAGTTTGGGTGACCCATTTAATTTTCGTGTTAATTTTGGATTAATATGTATAACACGTATAATAAATAGGTGGGTTTCAGGTCAACCTACTTAACCCGAAAATGATCCGAGTAACCTGTTAATTAAACAAGTCATTTTTGTGCCGCGTCAATATGACACTAATATGATATATTTATTGATATTTTAATATTTTAAATATGATTTTGAATAATTCTACACAAATTTACAAGTGTAAAATTAAATTAATTAGTATATAATTATGTTGAATTAGAGTAATTGTGTTAATTTTGAATTATCATGTCAAACAGATCATAATATGATACACGGCACATTTATTATATGGGTTATACGTATCGTGTCATGTTACACGTGTATTAATCGTGTTGTGTTTGAGTTTAATTTTTTCACACATTTATTAATCGTGTCATGTTCGAGTTAAGTGTTATCGTGTCATGTCGTAATTATATTGACTCGAACACGATACGATAACACGAATTGCCAGCCCTAAACAAAATCTCTCTTTAATTTTTTTCCTCTTTTTTCAAGCCAAATACAAATGTCTCTCTCTCTAGTTCCTTCGCATTTTTACTCCATCTATATGCTATATATATAGTACAAAAACACATTTATATTGTGTAATTTTGTTTAGTATAACGTATAAAAATGTTCTGGGTTTGTTGTTAATACAGATAACTATCAGCCTAAAGGAATGTAGTTATTTGGCACGATAACAAATACACATGTGATAATAAGTATGTAATAGTTGTTTAGTTTCCGTATGGACAATAAATTGGCCCAAGAAAATTTCATTGTTTGACCGGATTTGCTGTTAGTATTTAATTATTACACTTAAGAGTGCCACTTATAAATTAATACATCAGCCCAAAGGAAGATCTATTAATGTTGCGTTGGGTATCTTATGATGGTAGCCAATTTTATGTGATTATGTGATATATGTCATATCTGCATATTTTGTGATTCAATTTTATGCCTATATACATGATATTTAAGTTGTGAGCATGGTTAATTTATGGTTTTATTTTGTTCTTTGTTCAGTTTCTGCTGCTAATATTTCTACCAATTTTAAGTATCATTTTGATGCTTACGAGCACAAATTTTAAGACCTGGAAAGAGAATGTCATAATCGTATTGGGTTGTATGGATCTTGACCTGATACTCAGAAAAGACCAACCTGCTGCTCTTACGAAAGAAAGTTTTACTAAAGATAAAAGGAACTTTGAGCTATAGAAAAAGCCTAACATATGAGTGTCGTGATCATGAAACGTTCTATTCCGGAAATTATGCGGGGCAATTTGCCAAAAGAGGAAAATGATAAGGCTTTCATTGCTGCCTTTGAGAAATTATATCTCAAAAATAAAAGGGGTAAGATGATTACTACTTTAGGGAAAGTCATCTCAACAAGGTACAACAACAAAGGAAACATAATGGAATATATCATGTAGATATCTCATTTGGCTGGCAAGCTTAAAGAACTCAAGTTAGAAATTAATGAGGATTTTCTTGTGGCCTTGGTTTTTCTTTCTCTTCCTAAAAAGTATAAGAACCTACAGACTATATACAATACCCAAAAGGACAAATGGAATATTGACGAGTTAATAGACATTTGTGTTCAAGAGGAAAAGTAAATCAAAGCAGAAAGGCCTGAAAATGCTAACTTGACTACTACCTACCTATAAGGTAAAGAAGAGGAAAGTGGATAAAGGTTCAGAAGCCGCAATCGCTCCACCTACTAAGGCATAGAAGAAGCAAGATAAGCAAGGTTGCCTCTTTTATGGAAATGGTAGAAACCTAAAGAAAGAATATGCTAAGTACAAAGCTTGGCGTGTTAAGAAGGGTAAGCTTCTTATTTATGTTTAATCTGAAATTAATTTAACTTTTGTACTTGAGGGCACTTGGTGGATAGATTCTGGTACTACCATTCACGTAAGTGTTTCTATGTAGGGTTGCTTGTGGTGTTAGAAGCTAAGTGATGATAAAAGATCCATCTATATGGGGCAATGGCCAAAGAGTTTTAGTGGAGGCCATTGGGCATTTTAGATTATCTTTAAATTCTTGAAAATATTTGGATTTGTGTGATACCTTTGTGGCACCATCTCTAAGACGAAATTTCATTTTATTTTTTGTATTGGAAAACTTTGGTTATTCTTATTCTTTTGGAAATAATTTATTTAGTCTTATACATGATTCGAATATTGTTGGTAATGATGTTCTTATTGATAATATTTATATGTTAAATACCTAACCCTCCATTAATGAAACTTTGCATTTTAATTCAAGAGGTATAACAAAAATTAACTAATGAGGGCTCGTTGACGCTGTGGCACAAATGCTTATAACACATTTCTAAATAACGAATTGAAGGTCTTGTGTCTGATAGGATACTTGGTCCCTTGATTTGGCAGACTTTAAAGTCTGTGTTGAGTGTATAAAAGAAAAATATACAAACGTTAAGAAGTTAAGTTCCAATAGGAGCTCTAGCATCTTAAAACTGATACATACTAATATCTGTCGTCCATTCCTTATGGCTTTTTAGAATGGACAACAATACTTTATTCCGTTCATAGACAATTATTCTCGTTATGGGTACATATACTTGATTTATGAGAAATCACAATCACTGGATGAATTTAAGGCTTATAAAGCTGAGGTTAAAAATCAACGTAATAAGAAAATTAAGACTGTCAAATCTGATTGTGGTGGTGAATACTATAGTCGATATGACAGATCTGGTGAGCAACGTCCAGGGCCCTGTGCTAAGTATTTGGTAGAGTGCTGCATCATCCTGCAATACAGTATTCCAGGAAAATCTAGCATAAATAGCGTTACTAAACGACACAATAGGACACTAAAGAATATGGTAAAGAGTGTTAACTATTATTAGCCCAAGATTGACTACCCAAGAGGTAGGTGAATTGGATTTTAAAACGTTTTAAGAAACTTTATAACTACGTAAGACCATAAACTACTATTTTAAAACTTTGAGACTAAATAAACAATAATGGCAAATATATAGTAATAATAGTAAGTATAATAAGCACACTAAATATTAAATATTCTATTAAATAGCTTGCAATAAAGTAAAGAGTGTAGGGATAGAGAAAGTACAAATTCGGTTTTTACAAGGTTCGACAAACACAACGGGTTACCCACATCCCTAACCCTCGGCAACTTGCTTTAAACTTCCACTATTCGGGTCAAGATTATGGGCTTGATCGACTCTTGTACAAACGGAGTGAGTTCTTCTTAGGCACACCTTATCCTTTACAATAGTCTTGACTCTGACTCTATCATGCCTAACCTCGGATTTTGACTTCGATGATAACCTCACCTACACAGATTGTTTAGATAATGGTGCCAATCTCACCAACTCACGAGTTGTTTAGACTCCAGTGACAATCTCACCTATACTCGGGTTGTTTAAACTCTGGTGGCAACCTCACCTCACAATTATAATTTTTGGCTTTAAATCGCCCAACTAGAATCTCTCTCTAATAAAAGTGTTTGATACAATGTAAGCTTAAAGAGAAAAGATATAAACACAAGATATAATCTAGTTTGGCTCAAGTGATTTTTGTGAAAAAATGGATTTGAAAGTTTGAATCACAAAAATAAATTTGAATAACTTGAATGTATGATATAAATAATGTGAGGATATTCACTAGTTGTTTCAAGTATTAGAAAAGCTTCTGTATATACACTATAGACTAGAATGAAAACTAGCCGTTTTAGACCGTTTGATAGATAATTTGTCATTTTCGGCAGATCGAAAATACTAGCCATTGAAGTACAGGTGTAACAGTCGAATTTGAAAAACTATTAAAAAAATAGAGGAATTAGTCAACTGATTCTGACTACCAGTCCGCTGATTCTATCAGAAAGTAGTTTTTCAATTTTATTTCAAATCCTTTTCGATTATTTCTAAAATGTGACTTTATAAATTAATTTAATATATAATATGTGAACTATAGAAATTCATAAATTAATTTAAAAGTTTTTGTAAAATAAATTTTATATTTTCATTTGAGATAAATAAACTTGATAGTTTAGCTTTAAAACAAATTCAATTTTATAAAAAATTTGAGCCATTGAGATCATATAATATGCAGATAAATATTCAAATATAAGAACTAAGTGTATAATCTTTACTAGTCTAAGTCTTATATTCTTGATCTTTCTCTTCAAGCTCTTTTCCATTCATCTTTATGCTTAGTTCTAATAAGTCTAATATGCATCTATCTTCAAGTTTGATTCCTTGATTAACTTGAGTTATAACTTTTAAAGCTATTTCACTATATACTTAAATTAAATCATTAGTACTAAATCAAATATTTATTTCTTAATGTAAGAGTGAGTAAGATTGAAATCTTAATTTTTTACCAAGGAATATAATCAGTCATTCCACCTTACCAGAATCATTATAGGAAGATGCACTCAAAACTATAACATATATCCTTAACAGAGTACCAAGCAAAGCAGTAGTGAAAATCCCTTATAAACCCTGGATTGGGTGAAAGACAGTATAAGTCATTTATATATTTGGGGTTGTCCAGCTGAGGCAAGGCCTTACAGGCCAATGAAAGGAAATTGGATTCAAAAACTATAAGCTACTATTTTGTTGGGTATTCTAAAAGATCTAGATGCTACAAGTTTTATGATCCCATAATAAAATCTTTCTTTGAGACCAAAAATGCCAAATTTCTTGAGAATATTAAGTTTGGGAGGGAAGATAAGGTTAGAGACATTATTTTTGAAGAGGAATTTATTTCTCTTCCTATGGTTGCTATTGACAATGGTCAAGACACTCAGGATCTTATTCATGATAATATCATTGTTCAAGATGTAGTCGCTCCAATTCAAGACAATGTTCAGAAGGTTCTTGTCCTAGTTGAGATAAATGCTCATATAAAGTAAACTCAACAACTTCAAGAACTAGTGCATTTGAGGAGGTCCACTAGAGAAAAAAGAAGTGTGATTCCAGATGACTATGTCGTATATCTCCAGAAACATGAGTTTGACATCGAGATAGTAGAAGATGATCCAATCAAATTCACATAAGTCAAACAAAGTTTCAATTCTTAAAAGTGGATTAATGCTACAAATGAGAAAATAAAGTCTATGAAAGACAACGACGTTTTGGGATCTCATCAAACTACCTAGAGGTACGAAGCCTATTGTTATACATGGATATTTAAGACCAAACAGGATTCGAAAGGCAATGTTAAGAGATATAAATCACGCCTTATTACTAAAGGCTTCACACAGGAGGAAGGCATTGACTTTAAAGAGACCTTCTCTCTAGTTGCTTCGAAGGACTCCTTTAGAGTTATTATAACACTTGTGGCTTATTATGACCTTAAGCTTTATCAGATGGACATTAAGACAATGTTGCTTAATATAGACATTGATAAAATAGTTTATATGGTGCAGCTAGAAAAATTTGTATCGGGAGATCCAAAGTCTATAGTATGCAAATTTAAGAAATCTATCTATGGTCTCAAGCAAGTTTCCCATCAATGGTATCACAAATTTCATGAGATAATTCTCTCGTTCGGTTTTAAGGTAAATCCAATTGATGATTATATATATCATAAGTTCAGTGCGAGTAAGTTTATCTTTCTAGTACTTTATATTGATAATATATTACTAACAAGTAGTGATATAGACTTACTGCATGACACAAGAGATTTTTTGTCAAGAATTTCAAAATGAAAGATCTTGGAGTCGAATCTTTTATATTAAGTATACAGATACACTGAGATCATTCTCAAAGTATCTTTGGGTTGTCACAAAATAACTATATTGAGAGGGTGCTCAATAGATTTAGTATAGATAAGTGTACACCAACAGATACTTCAGTGTCTAAAGGAGATAAATTTAGCCTCAGCCAAAGCCCCAAGAGTGAGATTGATAAAGCATCCATGCAATATTTTCCTTATGTTTCGGCTGTAAGGAGTCTAATGTATGCACAAGTATGTACACATCCGAATTTAGTGTTCATAGTTGGCATAATGGGCAGATATATGAGTAACTCTGGAGTGAATCATTAGAAGGTAGCAAATAGAGTTATGAAGTACTTACAGAAAACAAAGGAATACATACTCACTTATCAAAGATTGAATATTTTGGAGATCATTAGATACTCTGACTCTGATTTTACTAGATACTTAGACAGTAAAAGATCCACATCACGCTATGTCTTTCTTTTAGCTGAAGGAGTTATTTCCTAGAAGAGTGCCAAGCAAACACTCGTAGTTACTTCAACTATAGAGACAGAATTCATAGCTTGTTATGAGGTATCCAATCATGGGATATAGCTGCAAAACTTTGCCACTGGGTTGCATGTAGTAAATGGTATTGAGAGACCATTGAAACTTTATTATGACACTAACTCTGCAGTCTTATATTCTAACAGCAACAAAAGCTCATCAAAGTCAAAACACATTGATATTAAGTTCCTAGCTGTGAAATAAAGAGTTCAGAGTCATTTAGTGTTAGTTGAGCATATCAGTACAAATTCTATGATAGCGGATCCACTCACCAAACATTTACCACCTAAAGTCTTTCACGAGCACATTGGTCATATGGGTGTTGTATATTTGGATAGTATGTTATTTTAGTAGGAGTTTGTAATTTAGTTTAAATGCTTATTATGTGACACTTGTTTATGTTTTGTATACTATAGTATATTTTGGTTAATAATAGTTTTCATTGTAAACTCTGTATATTTATATATGATATCATATGATATATATCATATTTTCTTGCTTTTCAATTGTGGTTTAACATTAAAGTTTGCAATAATATATTAAAGGAGAAAGACTAAGGTCAATCTCAATAAAGTTTCAGGTAGAGCATTTAGAAATAGGTTTGGTAAATCACATTGCTTGTAATTTCCATGCCACATCCTATACTCGATCTATATCATTCGGGTGTATTAGTACAGTAATCATTGAGAGTTCTAGTTGCCATCTAAATAAGTACAACGACGAGTACTTTAGTTTCGTGCTAATATATCTGATGGATAAGATTGTAACTTCGGAGATATTCAAGAATAATATGGCATATCATGGCCATGCTTCAATTTTACAATACAATTGTATTTGGTACAAATGTGACCCAAGTGAGAGTTTGTTAGGAAATTTTATTTCTTATATTGGGCTACATATTTTTAATAATTATATTAAGGCATATTATTCTTAAGCAGACCCAATAAGTGATTTAATAAGGTTGGATCAGGATATCTAATTGAGTATGAATATCGATGTAGATATCATATTAATCATACAGTTAGATGTGATGGATACCCGAGAAGGGACTACTTAAAGAAAATATTAAGGTTATGTTTCCTACCACCTTTTCACGTATGCTCATTCTCTCTGTAGTCTATCATCAATTGCAAAGAATTCATCTGAGTATTTTAAAAATTAGAGTGTATAGAAGACCAAAACCCTCAGGGAATCACAGTTAGTTTCTTATGCTTCCGACTTCAATTCATCGTCCAGATTACAACTATCTATCATAAATTCAAGTATTCTCAATGATCAGCTTTACATGAATGATCTAAAATTTGTGTTTGGTATTTGCAATCTCATACTCATTCCTAACATAAAAGTCTTGCAAAGTAAGCCATTCTTCTTGATTAAGGTTTTATAGAATAAGGCGAAATACCTATAGAAAAAGATGGAATAAAAGAATATTTCTTTCTAGAAAATATTTTGGAATTTAAATAAAATAATGCAACAATACTAAAATCTGGTATCAACACTATTGTATTTCAATTAACCTTTCGTGCACATAAAGCAATAAAGTTAAACATTCCTGTAGTTCTAGATAATCGAGTTTTTTTTTCTTTTTTTTTTACCAACCTAAATATAAATTTGTGTGTTTCAATTTTTGTTTTTATTTCTAAATTTGTAATTTGTACGATTCAAATATCAAAGAAAAGACTTTTGTGTTTGAATATCGATTTACTTGAAAAACCTATTATCGTTTGGTCAAAGGAGTGAATCATGGGTTACGTAGACTCAATAGTATTAGAACGTATCCCATGGTGCTCTATTATTTCCCTTTTGAAGTACCATGCACATTACCAATATATCGTATTCGTGCACATATTTTTGTTTACCTAATCTTTAGTAGGTAAAAATGAGTTTGACGAATGACACACTTACTTATTCTTATGTTGTATAGATTTTCTGTAAAATCCCAATTTTTGTGAGGGTAATTAAGTAATTTTACTTCGAGGGTAATTTGGTAATTTTATATTTTTGGATTAATAAAATACAAATCGGAATAAATTTGGTGTTGAATCTAGACAAGATAAAGTCTAGGTACTTTTGGGGCCAAAGTGGAATTTCATAAACTTATTTTTCAGTCGAATCAGAATGCGCCATGTGTCCCATTGCTACAGTTTTTGAAAAATTGCATTAAAACCCCCCAATTCTCTCTTCTTCTCCACGGAAGTCCTCCCGAAGCCACCCACGGTCGCTGTTCATCCGAGCCTCCACCGCCCGCCGTCGTGCCAGACGCGCCCGTCCGCCATGACCAGAAGACGCCGACAAACTAGCGCCGGGTACTGCCGCCGTGAACTGCCACCTTCTGCCAGAGAAATCGTGGCCGGAAGATTGCGCCAATGGAACGGTTTTTCACCCATCGTGCCGCCGTCCGACGTCCGATCACCGCGCCACCACCACCGTTGGATTCGTCTCAACTCCAGCTTTGATTTCCAACCACTCTCGGCCTCCAACTCGGCTCTGGTGAGAAGTTGTCTACTGTAGCAATATTTTAATATTTAAATTTTGTGGTATTTTCGTAATTATTTCGGAATTGAGTTATTTTTCCCGACAAAATTTTACCACATGATAGAGGAGTATGAAACATGAAATCTCATGATTTTTAAGTGTTAAAACGATAACTGGAAGATAGTTAATTATTGGGATGAAGTTAATTATTGGGATAAAAAATGTGATATTTTTCTAAATATTTTCAAAATGTGGTATTTTTATAATTTTCAGATTTTGAGCTCATTTAGTGTTCGGGACCTTGAAACTGAATTCTGATTTCGAATTTGGACTCAGTGAGTTTGGGACATGAATTTTGATATAAAATACCACTATTTTCCGAAGTGGCACGAAAATCGAGAAAATAGCTCATGAATTGCACTGTTTTGCGTGCCACGGGCCGGTTCCGTATCGGGACCCGTTTTTGACTAACTTTATATCTAAACCAATGTTTTTGGGTGTTCTGAATTTAGTGGTGACCTCTGTTTCTCAATCCGAGACTCCGTTTGAAAGGTCAACTTTTCAAGTGAACGTGACGAGACTTAAAAACAACTGTCCAAACAACCCGGTGATCAATTGAGGATATTTCTAGCGTCGTCAGCATAATCACTATTTCGAGGTAGGGGATTCAATTTCCGTGTTTTCTATTATTTTCATTAAAATTAGAATTTATTTTGAAAAATGAAATTTCGTGATTTTATTAAATTGAATTATTTGAATAGTTATTTTAATGAACTATGAATTTGTGAAACATTGTGGACCGCTCTAGATATTTTTAAATATAATTTTATACAAGTTTTTATACCTGAAATTTGGTAAAACCATAGAAATTGTACTTTTGGATTTTAAAGTACAAAATGGATTTTAATTAAAAATCAGAGCATGTCTAGAATGTTAAACTACTGCATAGTTGTTTGAAACTCTATATATATTGTACATTTCATATGATCATCCATGAGAGTCGTCTTAGACATCACGGTGTTGTAGTAGGCGAACTAGTACACCTGCCTTCGGTGAGAGCCCGTAAACCCGCGCGGGGTTTGTTTTCTGACTATCTCCATTCGGTAGGCGTAGGCATTCGGTGTCCCTCCAGTTCGGTAGGAGTTGACACATAGGTGTCTTTCTGGTTTTCAGAGATAGATGTCATGCAGAGAGCACTCAATACATATAGTATAAGTTGCTCTAGTTGTGATAAGAGGATGAGAACTCATGTGATATGTTGATTTATGTAATGTGTACTATACTTGTTTTATTATAGTTTTCTATCTGTTTTAACCTGGATATATATCTGGTTTTGGTTTTAGCATAGTTTTTTATAAATGGTTTAAATCCTTGATATTATAGAAATGTTTTCCGATACTGCTAACCATGCAGATATTTTGATATTTATTTCCCAAAAGGAAAATTGGATAACCTACTAGACAATTTATGCTCACTCCCCCTACTTTTGCCACATGTACTGTCTAGTGTGACATCGACAGTCAGCAAGCGGATTAAGAAGTTATTTTTATTCGTAGTTTGAAACTTGGTAATGCTAGGAGTGTGAATACAACTCGTGTTTAAATCTTGTTCAATAGTGGATATTGCTAGCATTCATGTTAAGTGTGTTATCTTGAAAATGTCTGTAATAAGATATATCATTCTTGTGTGATGTTGAGGTGTGAATGATGATGCCCAGTGATATAACTGAGAATTTAATTTTTCTTAAAATTTTTTAATCTGTATTTATTGGTGACTATGAACTATAGAATAGGTCCACTGGTATAAAAAAAAAAATCAAATTTCCCCTTCTACCACTACCCCGGGGTTTGGGTCGTGACATTTCCTATTGTCCTCCTTATTTGGTTAAATGAAACCACTGAATATATTTAATGGATTATAGCACATATGGTTTATGAACTCTCCAACTTGTAGCAATTTATTTCTCAAAATTTTAATTGAGCTCTTTAATTTTTCAATTTAAAATAATTTGATCTTTAAACTGTCTAAATTACAATATGCTATTAAATTTCTGACTAAATATGTGTGTAAAAAATATGTTATAACATCTAAAAATATATTTAAGAGAAAATAAATTGAATAAAATGATCTGAAAAGAATGAAAGATATATTATTTGTATTTTTCAGAATTCTTGGAGCTATAAATTTAAATAAAATTTTTATGTGATTGTAATTGCTCATTTTTATGTTTAAATTCTCGAATAACCTTTCATGACATGCTCCTTACCTGAGTTTTCTTATTAAAAATTTAATGGAAGATTACAATTTAAATAGTACATGAGCTGAATTGCTATAAATTGTAAAATTTAAGAACTTAATTACTACAATTGAAATTTTAATGATAAAATTATCACAAGTTAAATAGTTCATAACCCATTTGTGTCGTTAGCCCTATGTTCAAAAAGAAAACATCTAATTTTGCTTTGAAAAAATTGTCAATTGAGTTTTTTTTTTTTGGGGGGGGGGTCAATTTAGTTTATTTGTAATTTTATACGTTAATAATGTTATTCACTGGATATTTAAATGACAATTCTCGAACCTATTTCGTGGAAGAAATATGCATGATCTCATGTAGTATGAAAACGGTCAGATTGAAAGAAGTAAGGACTAAGGACCGTGGACGTTTTACCATATGGAAAAGACATATTTTATAATGAACTTCTTTCTTCCATAAATATAATAAAGATATTTTTGAAGGTTTTTTTAATTGCACTTTTGATATTTTCTTCTCATTTTTCTCTTCTTTTTTTTTTCCTTTTGTTATCGGTCAATACTCAATAATCTTCATTATCAATAATCTTCATTATGGAGTATGGACCAACCTTGCTAGACTTTGGATTATTCTCCCTCAGAGCGCATATTCCAATCCACGAAAGGTAAAAACATAAATTTGACAAAACAATAATAGAATACTCTAGAACCTCCCCTTTAAAGAAAATATCTAGACGACCATAACCGGCAAGCATGAATTTACATATTTGACCCGAAATCACAGATGCTCCGGCTTACGTGAGCTCGTAAACGAGTCAGCCTCCCATTGGCTCGCACTCTTATTTTTTAAAACTTTGACACGTCTTCCTCACCCACCAGATTTCTCGCCGAATATTCTCAAAAACCACCCGACAATCCCCACGCTCACTTTAGGAAGGTATAACATACTCCACAAGCCGTGACACCAACGCAAACTAGGCGCGTGACTTAATTACAAATAAATAGTCAAAAGGTTTTTTAAATCAGCGGCTAATACAAGAAGTTTTAAGCTTAATCAGCGGCTCCGAGCCACTTTCGTCTTCCCCAAGAAATTTTATTTAAAAAGGAAAAAAAAAAACGGATCGCACGTGATCGAACCACTACCACGCTGCTCTTTAAATATAAGCCCCAAATAAAAACTTTCTTCTCACACTGCTCTCTCTTCTCCATTTCTCATCCTCGTAATCTCAGTCACTTTTTTAACCAAGCTAGCTTTCTCATTTCTCAATGGGTAATTATATTTATTTTACTTAAAATCGATTTAGTGTTAATTTTCGTTTATAATTCTAATATTTTCATTTTGTGTGCTTCTTTTGAAAATTTTGATTTTCAGCGTCTGATAAGAAGATCAAGATCGGAATCAACGGTAATAGTTTGATCTAGATTATGCATTGGTAGAATATTTAGATACGAGTTTTCTTTATTTATTATTTTTTTTTTTTTTGGGTTTGACGGAGTGAACTAAAGATTTTGGGAATGTGGTGTGTGTAGGGTTTGGAAGGATTGGACGTTTGGTTGCTAGGGTTGCTCTTCAAAGGAACGATGTTGAGCTTGTTGCTGTTAACGATCCATTTATCTCCACTGATTACATGGTCAGTAGTCCTAATACACCTATACATATATATATATATATATATATATATACAGAATTTTTTGGGTTTATGGGAACGTGATCGATTGTTGTGATTGTTTGTTTTGCAGACTTACATGTTCAAATACGATTCAGTTCACGGGCAATGGAAGCACCGTGATCTCAAGGTGAAGGACTCTAAGACCCTTCTCTTTGGTGAGAAGGCCGTCACTGTTTTTGGCTTCAGGTACGGTACAGTACATTATTAAACCCCATTTTCTCAAAATAGATCTTGTTCATTTTGATGGGTGTTTGTTGGTTTAAGTGGTTGATCGCTTTTTTTGGTTTGTATTTGAAGAAACCCTGAGGAAATCCCATGGGCCGAGACCGGAGCCGAGTATGTGGTTGAGTCAACTGGAGTTTTCACTGACAAGGACAAGGCCGCCGCCCACTTGAAGGTTTGCCCTGATTTACTTTTTATGATTTTTGTTGCTGGTATTTGTGTGGCCATTGTTTAGTTATTTTGTGTGGCTCAGTCACACTTGTAGACTTTATCACAAATACGATTGCTTGTAATATGATGGTGTATGTTATGTGGGAATTAGTATTATTTGAACTTTATTGTTACGGGTTTTTCATTTTTAGTATGGGCTTGAATATGAATTTGATTGCTTCACCAGGGTGGTGCTAAGAAGGTCGTCATCTCTGCTCCTAGTAAGGATGCTCCCATGTTTGTTGTTGGTGTCAATGAGAAAGACTACAAGCCAGAGTATGATATTGTTTCCAATGCTAGCTGCACTACAAATTGTCTTGCTCCCTTGGCCAAGGTTGTTTCTCTAGTACTTGAATTTCTAGTTGTTAATTTCATTAATCTTGCCAAGTTGTTGCTTGTGTTTTCTTGTTTAGTTTCGCTCATCGATTGTTTTTTATGTTGAATTTTTACAGGTCATCAATGATAGGTTTGGAATCGTCGAGGGTCTGATGACTACCGTGCACTCTATCACTGGTAAGCTGTTAGCTGTTTGCTCTATGTAATTTAGTTCCTGTGTGCCATTACAAGATGTATACTATTGAATGAAATATTAATTTGAGCACTTTTATTGTATTAATTCAGCTACACAGAAAACTGTTGATGGTCCATCAAGCAAGGACTGGAGAGGTGGAAGAGCTGCGTCCTTCAACATTATTCCCAGCAGCACCGGAGCTGCTAAGGTAGCATATTGGCTTGTTTAGTCGCTTGCTTCTCAGGTTTATTTAGTATTGCTCTCTAACTCGGGCATCCCTCTGTTTTGTTGCGCAGGCTGTTGGAAAAGTGCTGCCATCCCTTAATGGTAAATTGACCGGAATGTCCTTCCGTGTCCCTACCGTTGATGTCTCAGTCGTTGACCTCACTGTTAGGCTCGAGAAGGCGGCATCCTATGAGGAAATCAAACAAGCCATTAAGTAAGGATTGTCTAGTTTTCCTTTTTTTTCTTTCCTCAGAAAAAAAAAAAAAAAAAAAAAACATTAGCGAGCATAGTCTTGTGTGTATCTCAATGGGTATGTGTCTAATTTAACTTGTGTCTGTTACTTTGGTATAACCAGGGAGGAGTCTGAGGGCAAGCTGAAGGGTATTTTGGGTTACACAGAAGATGATGTTGTCTCTACCGATTTTGTTGGTGATAGCAGGTAAAATTTAGTGCTCTGATAATTTTCTTTGACCAAGTTGATAAATTATACAATTTTGATATTGGAGTATCTTAGGACGGGTTATAGTTAGTGGTAGAAATTGACAATATACTAATCCTATGTCTTGTGAATATAGGTCAAGCATTTTTGATGCTAAGGCTGGAATTGCATTGAGTGAGAAGTTTGTGAAACTTGTCTCGTGGTATGACAACGAATGGGGCTACAGGTAATTCCATTTTATTTTCTTTGGATTTTTCGTGTTCATGTATGACGTTTCTTCTCTTATCTAGCGCCGTATATTCTTTTTTCCCGGTGTTGAATTTTCTGACAATTATATTCTCTTGGATTTGCAGTTCTCGTGTGATTGACTTGATTGTCCACATTGCATCCCAATCTTAAATCTGAAAATTCAAGGGCTTCTTTCTCCCTTTTCCATTTAGTTGACTCTAATATTCATGCCGAAGTTTGAGTTTTGAATAAGTAAAGAGGCCTTACCTGTTTTGATGTTTGATGTTCAGTTGTGGAGTCCCATTTTGACCAGTTTTCCTAGAAACCTGTAATGGTGTTAGAATGTTATAATTTTGATGTAAACAGTTACATGGTTTTTCATATGAAATTAAGAAGCGGTGGCTTTACTTCATGTTCTTGAGATCGCATTTCCAAAACCAAGAATGTTTGGCTGCTATTTCTTTGTCGTGCAATAACCTGTCAGTTGTCCGAAATAAATGGTTAAATCAGCGTAATAGTAGTTTTCCATATCCCATTAATGTTATAAGCAAAACCATATTGTACGCAATTATCCGAAGAGAAGAAAGAGGCTGTTTCTGCCTTGCGAGGATGTCTATTATTGTGAGCACGATAGATAGAATAGTTCATTTTAAACCGAAATCAGGTGAAAGTAGGTGAAAGATACCTTTTTAACATTTTTCTTATAAGTTTTAGATGACATGAAGTACACTCTTGTCAATAGTTTGGAAAAAGGTATAAAAAGAATTATATATTCACCGAGAAGTGAATGAAACTTATATATCCACTTTTCTAGATAGTTTTAAAAGTAGTACACAAAAATACTTAAATATTCTTTAAGTGCAGCCTGCTAGATAATAATATCGACAACTTGGACAAGTTGTGTAGAAACTCTGGAGAAAAAATTTACATATGAGCATGTCTAGAAATTTTATAAGAACAAAAAAGTATATTTGAGTATCTAACACCAAACATGAAAAGACAATGTGTCGAGCTAGGTTAGATAAAGTGTCTAGCGATTCGACAAAATTTACATTTGAGTATGTCTAAAAATTTTATAAGAACAAAAAAGTATATTTGAATATCTAACACTAAACAAGAAAATATTACGAGCTGTGCCAGATAAAGTGTAGCGATTCGACTTTTTTTTTTAGACAAAATATAGACTTTTGATGAGATAAGTTTTTGATGAGATAAGTGATAAGGATATTTTTATATTGAAAATAATTTAAAACTTGAAAGTGTATATTGTTTAACAAGAAGGGTATATTTTAGAAAATATATTATGCCAAATGCATATTTTTAGAAAGAATCATTTTTAATCGGAGAGAATTTTAAAAAAGCACTATGCTAAATTACAGCTTATTTTATTGGACATTATTATGATTATTATTATTGTGTTTGAAATTTTATAGGATATTATGCCACAATATTTCTCTAGTCTATGAAACAGAAATAGGTTGGTTCAGGAATAAAACAAAATTTCAGAACTAAGTAGTATTGTGAGACAGAATTACACTTTTAATTTGAACTATAACTCATTTTATTATATTTATTAAAATATATTTCTTCAAATAGGTAAATCAAATGGTGTATTTAATTACGTTTATTTCAATAATTTCAATGTTTTCATTCTAATGACTCATTCAAATTGGTGTTTGTTTTAACGGCTCAATTTTTTTATTCAAATAACACTTTTTTTTAAATTACTATTGGAATGACTTTTTCCTCTTCAAATGCAAATGCAGCCTTAATCTTGTTTCTAATTTCTTCAATCTAATGTCTCACATTCAAATTATAACTCAATTTATGTATAATTCAAGTATTTTTTATTCTAATTATAATCTATTTCATTATTATTCGTTTCAACAAGTGAACCAAAGGAGTAAGTAAGCTATACCTAGCTATAGAAGCTACACGTGATATTCTGTACAGCAAGATATATTGTCGTTTCATTTTTCTAAATGATTAAATCGATAATAATATACCGTTTTCAAACCTGCAATGTGACTTGTAGTTTCTACCTAAGACAAGTTTCAATATGTTATTTTCAACTCAATACAACACCAATAGTGATGTTGGAATGACATGGATCATTGTATGAGAAAAGTAGCCACTAGTCCAAAACCTTATGAAGGAAACAGGAGAAAAAAATAGGATTGATAACTTCTGAACTTTGAACTTGATTCGTCGTTCCCCATGATTTTAAAATTAAAATATTACAATGTTTTAAATTTTTGACTAAGTGAATCGCGCGTGCTTTGCATACTATTATTTTGTAAAGACATAACTTGCTTATGACTGTTTTTTTTATTGTATACTTGTTTTTATTTATTATTAACATTGAGTTCCAAATTTTATATTTGTAACAAAATTATAAACACCAAATTTATCCATTAAATTTAATAAAATACCTTTTTGAGCTTTGATCATATGAATTTAAAAAGTTATTCAAATTTAAAGCTTATTTAAAAATTAATAACTCAATTAAAAAATGTTAGAAATAAATCTAGGTTTTTTATTTTTTAATGTTCGTTATTTTCGTTAGTAAATCTAATTATGTTTAAATTTTAATTATTATTTTTTATATATATCATTAAAATCTTAAAAAATATTTTGATAAATTTAATAGTTAAAATTTGTATCTGACTCAAAAAAAAATATAGATTTGTTACAAATTTTAAATCTGAGAGTTAGTACAGACAATAACTAAAACATAAGAATATATATATATCAAAGTGGGAGATTTAAGAATATATATATATATATATATATATATATATATATATATATCAAAGTGGGAGATTTATGTTATACAAAGTAGAAATGGAAAAAAGTTCAAAGTTTGGTAGCTTCTTTTTTCGTAAATTAAGTTCAGAAGCTATTATGTACTCAAGACTAGCTCGAAGGATAGGCCACTAAGGCCATTGCCTAGGGCCCTCGAGAGGTAAGGCTCACTAGGAGAGGAAAAGTTAACGTGAAAAGGCCTCATTTCATTTGGTAGCTTAACTATTTTTTTAAAAAATAAAAACCGTGAGCCACATACAACACTCACAATTGTTTTTGAAGGCTAAATTTACATCATTCATATATTATATTTTTTCGGCACCAATCTTAAAATAAAAAACAAATATATGCATAAGACATTCAACTCATACTTCAAGGCTAAAAGAAGAAAAAATCTTACATCTGTACAACACTCACAAAAAATGAGAGTGAGTGTGGCTTAACATTCAAACTTGCCCATTCTCCCTTGTAAGCTGTATTATGCAGTGACGAAGAAAGAAAAAAAAAAGTTCACTTTTATTACTCATCTCTTTGACTCTCTCATTCTTTGCTCTATCATAATATCAAAATTCTATCAGTTTTTTTAAGGTGTAAAAGAGGACCAACTAACTTTTCTACGTCCGGTTCTATCCTACAGGTTCAATCTTTAATTGATATTTTTTATTTTATGAAATTTAAATTAGTAATTATATTTTCTATTGTGTTTTGTGGTTTATCTTTATAAGATATTATATTTTTATATTTTTATTAGTAGGATGCTTAATTTCTACGTTATTTAATTATTAGTAATAATGAGAATGTCTAATAGAAAATATAAATCCAGGTACGAGAAACTTAACGGAAAAAAAAAAGTAGAAAAACTGATTGCATCTAAAAAATGTACTGTTGAGAAGTTTTTTACAAGCAATAAAAATAATGAAAACGCAAGTAAAAAATATCAAAAAAATATGAAAAAGTCTAAATAATGAAGAAATTGAAGATCCTAATCAAAATTTACATAATGTTTTCCCAAATATTTTTGACTTAGAAAGATGGGAAAATATTGTTGATAGTAAGTAAATAGACTTATTAGTAGAAAAAGGTCCAATTCGAGAAAATAATATAAAATTTCTAAAAGACGAAAATTTTAAGCATTTCTCTACTATACAATATATACGAAAACTATCGAATGGAGAAACATATGATAGAAAATGACTGGTTCATTCAAAATATTTTAATAAAGTATATTGTTTTTATTGTACGCTGCTGAACATAAAACATAACATAAGTCAATTAAGTAACGAAGGATCCAATAATTAGAAAAATCTTAGTAGTAAACTTAAAAGTCATAAAATAGCTAATCAACATATAACGAACATGAGTGCTTGGATTGATTTAGAATTAATATTATCATAGAATATGATAATTGACAAAAATATTTGAGAAAAGATTAATAGAGAAAAGGAACATTGGAAAAAAGTGCTAATAAGAATAATTGTTGTCGTAAGGAATTTAGCTAAAAACAATTTAGTATTTTGTAGAACAAATGAGAAGATATATCAACGTAGCAATGGAAATTTTTTAAGTCTAATTGAAATATTATTGAATTTGATCTAACAATATAAGAACATATTCGATGTATATAAGATGGTGAAATTCATAATCATGGACATAATATCCTAAATGAGCTAATACAAATGTTATCTCTTGAAGTTAAAAATACAACAGTTAGAAAAAATTAAAGATGCAAAATATTTTTTAGTTATACTTGATAGTACTCCGAATGCAAGTCACCAAGATAAATGTCTCTTATTTTAAGATGTGTAAATATTGTAACAAGTCCAATAAAAATAGAAGAATATGTTTTAGAATTTCTAGTAGTAGATGATACATCGAAAAAGGTCTTTTTAATGAACTTATAAATACAATTAAAAATCTTGAACTTGATATTAGTAATATAAGAGGACAAAGATACGATAATAGATCTAACACGAAGGAGAAGTAACAAGGTGTACAAAAAAGATTATTGGAGATAAATGCTAGAGCATTTTATATATCTTGTAGTTATATTAATCTTAATCTTGTAATTTGCGATGTAGTGACGTCTTGTCCTAGAGCTATAATATTTTTTAGAGTTTTACAACGTATATATACATTATTTGTTTCTTCACCAAAACGATAGATAATACTACAAGATAATATATCTAATTTGACTGTCAAATCATTGTCATAAATACGTTGGGAAGATCGTATTGAAAGTGACAAAAAAATTAAGTTTTAAGTTACAAAAGTAAGAGATGTTTTGCTTGAACTAGTTGAAACTAATAAAAATCCTAAAATAAATGACAAAGCTAAATATCGAGCATTAATTTGAATTTTTGTTGGATATGACTATTTAGTATGATATATTATTTGCTGTCAACTCAATTAGTAAGCCCTTACAAAATATGGATATGCAAATTGATGTTACTATCGACTAATTGAAAGATCTTCTTTCATTTGTTGAGAAATATAGAAAAAATAGATTTACATCAGTTATGATTTTAATTGCAAATGAAATATAAATAGAATCTAAATTTAATAAAAAACGAGTAATTCATAGAAAAAAAATAATTTGACAAAAGAATCTTATTGATGAAAGAACAATACAATTTACGGAGGATTTTTTTTTTCAGAATTAATTATTTTATTTATTTAATAGATCAAGCAAAAAATAGATTTGAACAATTTAAAGTATACAAAAATATTTTTGAATTTTTATTTGACTTGAAAAAATTAAAATTCTTAGACGATGATAATCTAAAAACTTATTGTCATATACTAAAACACGGCGATGGTTTTGATAACGACGGTTTAGATTTATTATCTAATCAAAAGTACTAAAAGAAATATCATGGTTCCAATAACAATTGCTTCCTCGTAAAGAAGTTTTTCTAAATTAAAAATAATAAAATCTTACCTTAAATCTACGATATCACAAGAAAAATTAGACTTAACAAGAAATATTAATCAATTTGAATACAAAGAATTGAGTTAATAATTTTGCATCCGAAAAAGTTAGAAAAATAGATTTTAAGTAAAAGAAAATTAAAATAAAAATTATAAGGCCCGAGGGCGCTGTATCTACAAATCCCAGACGTTACTCGAGGATGGGTTTTGGTTTTGGTTTTGGTTTTGGATTTGGTTAATTAAACATAGATAAATTCTAGACATTTTGGCCATGTTTTGAATTCATAACTTGATACTAAGTAACAGTCTTAGGCTTCGTTATCTGTGTTATAGAACTAAATAACAGAATCTGGGTGGAGTTTTTTATTCATGATCTTCCATGTCCGAAAACTCAGAAATACCATCCCCTTCCTGGTCGATTCATCTAAAGCTCGAACCTTCATCCATGGCTCGTCTGAAACTCGACCACTTGCTCTTTCTTCTCAGATTTTTTCTTCCAAGAACGAAGACGAGACAAAGCTCTCCGAACTTGATATCATCGTCTCCAAAGTTCGATTACCAAACGGCGTTGACGAAATTGTTAACTCACTTGTAAATGACGAAGAGTGTAATAGCATTAAGCTCACTCGCAGCCTTGTTGTTGGGTTGCTTCATCGGTTCAAGGACGATTGGAAGTCCGCATTGGGAGTTTTCAAATGGGCTGAGTCGCGTTTAGACTATGAACACAACCCAGATGGGTATGACTTGATTATTGACGTTCTTGGGAAAATGAAGCAAATGGAGACGATGATGGTGATTTTACAAGAGATGGGTAATCGCCATTTGGTCACGCTTAACACTGTAGCTAAGGTGATGAGAAGGTTCGCTGGTTCTGGGCAGTGGGAGAATGCAGTCAAGGTGTTTGATGAATTGGGTACTTATGGATTGGAGAAGAATACTGAGTCAATGAACTTGTTGCTTGATACTCTTTGCAAAGCATGCAAAGTAGAGCAGGCCCGGGAAATTTTTTTGGAGTTGAAACGGCACATAGTACCAAATGCTCACACTTTCAACATCTTCATTCACGGTTGGTGCAAAATCGGCCGGGTTGATGAGGCTCAATGGACAATTGAAGAGATGAAGGGACATGGGTGCCGTCCTTGTGTCATTAGCTACTCGACTATTGTCAAGTTTTATTGCTGCCAAGAGAATTATGATAATGCCTATGATGTGCTCGATGAAATGCGAGCTGAAGGATGCTCGCCAAATACTGTTACTTATACCACAGTCATGAGTTCTCTGGCCAAGTCAGAGAAGTATGATGATGCTTTACTAATAGCGGAGAGAATGAAATCAGATGGGTGTAAGTTAGATACATTGTTTTATAATTCGTTGATTCATATACTAGGGAGAGCTGGCCGAGTAGGAGAGGCTATAAATGTTTTTGAAGTTGAGATGCCCAGGAATAGTGTTCTCCCTAATACATCGACGTACAATACAATGGTTGCTATGTTTTGCTACCATAATCAAGAACAAAAGGCCTTGAATCTCCTTGCAAAGATGGAAAGCTCTGGTGTTTGTAAGCCTGATGTTCAGACATACAATCCATTGCTCAAAGCTTGCATTAAAAATGGGAAAACAGATGATTGTTTTAGCAAATTGTTGGATGACATGGTGAAGAGACATCATCTCAGTCTTGATATGTCAACTTATACACTTCTGGTTCATGGGCTCTGTCGAGCTAATAAATGTGAGTGGGCTTACCTCCTTTTTCAGGAGATGATTGGTAAAGGGTTGATGCCTAGATATAAGACTTGTCGTCTGCTTTTCGAAGAGGTCAAAGAGAAGCATATGTATGATGTTGCCGAGAAGATCGAAGACTACATGAAAAAGATGTAAAATGTCCAAGGACAACATGTCAAGGTTTGTTTTGTTCTTCCAAAACAATTTTTTGTTCTTTTTTTTCTCTCTTTTTCCTGCAAAATTGATGATGTATTTGCGAGTTTTTGGTAATATGTAATTTTTGCTTTGGAACCGAAGGAACATAGTTAACTAATCTGAGAAATGACAATGCATCGACTGTAGCTATCTGAACACCTTTAGATCTGGAGACAAACATGGGAACTGGATTATGTAACTATTCCCTGTCAGTTCATTAATTGATTCAGAGGCTAGATTTAAGACCCTGGGAGAGAATATGGATACTCTTTTATGCACATTTCTGATGCAGAGTCACGTGTTTGTGTCCACAGTCCATTCATAATAAAGAAAATGTTCGGATTTAGAGAATCACTCTCGTGATCCAATAATAGTGATGGCAAGTTAGGTAAAACCAAAAACTAGTAAGCTATATCCAAGGACTAGATCTACTTAGTCTCCATAATCTTTCCTTGCCATGAACCAAGCCATGTGCTAGAGGGTCCACTTTTGTTATTTTTTAACCATTGTTAAAGCTTTATAATACATTGTTGATTTTTTGGGGACAGTATCTCTTTGGAGTCCATTGCCTCCATTCTATTGCTTGCTGCCCGGAACGAAGAGGCCAATACTACCCATATAATTATATTATTTTTGAAGCTTTGAATGGTTTAAGCAGAATTTACTTGGGGAATTTATGACAACAGCCAACAAGTTGATGCTTCTTTTACACTGGAAAACCCACTCATTGATCAGTAGACTTGTACCATACATATGTGGAAACGTTTCAAAGTATTCAGCTTAAACAATGATGGGAGTCTTGAAAGCATGACTTATCAACTAATAAAATTTAGTTGGGATGAAAAGGTGTCACTTTTGCAGAGGCTTCTGTCATGGGATAATAGAAAATCAAGTCTTTCCGCAGAAAGAAAAATAGAACAGAATATCATCATTGACGTGTTGAAACAATGGTGAATTCGGCTTAGAACTAGGCTTAGAAGTAGTCATATTCATTGCTATATGACGGCGAAAATGAAGTTTAAACCACAAGATTGATGTTTTTTAATTCCTAAAAGCCGGCCATTTTCTTGAAAGCGATATAGGCCGGAAATAAGAGCGAGGGTATCGAAATTAGAAACAAAGGAAGAAAATGCTAGTGTTACACTTGGGGCCACATTTTTGTAAGCTGCTATGTGGTTGGGACTCGGGATCCAACACAACGATTAATGGCCCTCAAAGCAAATCGACTGTATTGTGTGGACCAACTCTGGACATTTTATTTCTGAGAAATCACAACGATTATGCACAATCAAACTTACTTGCCCTTAACTGGTCATTAAAGCATGTAAATGCGAACTTTAATTGCCCAAATGATGAACCGTGGGGCATATTTTTGTAGCCAATTTTGGTGTTTTCACGTGCTTTCATGAAGTGGGAAAAGATGTACCCTTGATATAAAGTCAATTGATAAAGACAATTCCGCCTATAGATGATGCATTTTCATCATGGCATGGCCTCGTAATAAAAGGAGAAGAGGGTATCCATCTCTTGGTGTCCCAATTTACTAAGCCAACTCCTTATATAGTATTTTCCTACCCAACTAGTGGTCAAGCAATGACAATGTGCGAAGCTGCGTTTTCACCGAAACTTAATGGAAATAATACCTCTTCTCGTATTTTTTCGTGCAAGGTAGTAAATTTGTGGGTCTCATGCAAGAGATCATTTTAAGCTCTGCATTTACCTGGCAAAATGGCCAGCCTGTGGTATTGACAATTGAAAAAGCAGAAAATGAAGTTAGGTCCCCTTGGTGTTGTGTGGGTAGGTGTATGATGTGCCCAAAATTTGTAGGAGGAACAAACAAGCACAAGCACCATGAGTGAGAAAGAGGTTTGGAGTTTTGGGCTTTTGCACCATTCCATAGATGAAAAAAGTGCATACCCTTGTTTTTATTATTTTTAAATTCTGCTTGGGAATTAAAAAGTGCATGATGACAATGTAGGAAGGGCAAAGGAAATATCCCTTAAAAAGAAAAAAAAAACACTTTATGCTAAAATGCCTCTAGAAAATGAAACTGTGTATCCTAACTGTGACTTGTCCTTGGCCTATGGCAGTCTGATTTTTCAGTTAATGGATAACTACTGATTCATTAAAATTTGGTTAAAAAACTGAGTCGAGTAAACTCCTCCTAGTTTGGTCCGTCAATCCATGTACTGTTATAATCAAAGCTCTCTCTCTCTCTGTCCACTGGGTTTTCACGGACCAAAAGAATCTCAATTTTTTTTTATATGGTTTGGCCTTAGCCTCTAACTTTTTCTCCACCATATAAAAATCTCATAAACCAAAAGGGTCGTCCTTTTCCTCACTGTGAATCATACATTCTATTTGTAACTTTGTTTCTTCTGATAGCTACGAGTTCCTTTGTCTGTCTCTCTCCGCTCAGTTTGTTTTGAGCTAGATATGGCTCTCCTTGCTTTCTCTCCTCTCTCCAAACTCCTTATCCCTTCATCTCAACATATTCTCTATTGGGTCTCCTCTAACTTTCCATAAGTTCTCTTGTTCTGCTCCTTTTGACCTTTATGCCTATATTCCAATATTCCTAACCATTTTAGCTTTTCCAAGACTTTCCCAACTGAAAGAATCGTTTTCTTTTTTCCCGGGAAAGTTACAAAATGCCACCGGATAACTTCCCTCTGAGATGGGAGAGCACCAGAGACCAGTGGTGGTACGCCTCACCAATCGACTGGGCTGCAGCCAATGGTCTATACGATCTGGTCAGGGAGCTTCTCCACTTGGACACCAACCTTCTGATCAAGCTCACCTCTCTTCGCCGTATTAGGCGCCTCGAAACGGTTTGGGATGACGAAGCGCAGTTTGATGATGTTGCCAAATGCCGCTCTCAGGTGGCCAGGAAACTCCTCATGGCATGTGAAACAAAGGGTGGTCATAATTCTCTCATAAGGGCCGGCTATGGTGGATGGCTGCTCTACACGGCAGCCTCAGCTGGGGACGTGGGGTTCGTTACAGAGTTGCTAGAAAGAGACCCTTTACTTGTTTATGGGGAAGGAGAGTATGGTGTTACTGATTTGTTCTATGCCGCGGCGAGGAGCAAGAGCTGTGATGTCTTTAGGCTCTTGCTTGATTTTTCTGTGTCTCCAAGGTGTTCTCTAAAAGGTGGAGGAGACTTGGAAGAGCAGTTGGGTTGTGTAAGTACTGAGATTAAGTGGGAAATGATGAACAGGGCTGTTCATGCTTTGGCTAGAGGAGGGAATTTGGAGATGTTGAGAGAGCTTCTTGGGGATGATGGTTCTGATATTTTGACTTTCAGGGATGCTCAGGGATTTACCATATTGCATACAGCTTCTGGTAGAGGACAGGTTGAGGTGAGGCTCTTCTGTTATATGCTTCTTGATGTTTCATATATGTTGGTTCATTTTTCAGAAGGTGTTCTGGATTTCTTAACTTGTTATTACTTCCTGGTCTTTAGAATATGTAGTGGAAGGTAATCTTTTTGGTCATTAGAAAACAGATAGCCATAAAACAGAACAAGACAGTATCATGACTTGAGATGCTCAGAAAAAAACTTAGGCTCATCTATATAGTATCGTTAGGGAAAAATAACTTCGATTCATTTTCTTCTAGGCCTTAAATTATTGTTGGTTCTTGGTATTTAAAATATGTAGGTGAAGGCTAAGTTTTTAATCATTAGAAAACTCGAAGTCATAAACCAGAACAAGATAATATTATAGGTAGAGGTGTTCAAGAAGAAACTTGGGCTAATCTATAGTTCTTGATTGAAATGGCTCCAAATCATTACCGGGTGGAGACGCGCATGTTCTGTTTTTGTCCTCAGATTTTGGTAGTGCTAATAGTTTAAATATTATGGAGCTGCAAATGCTAAGAAAGTCGAGTATTTTCGTATCTTGCACAATTTAAGCTTATGGGAACTGTGTGATGTTGTTAACTGCGATCTATTGATGCAGGTTGTTAAGAATCTTGTGGAATCCTCTGATATCATCAGCTCTACAGATCATCAAGGGAATACAGCTTTACATGTGGCTGCTTACAGGGGCTACTTAGCGGTTGTAGAGGTCCTACTTCTTGCATCTCCATCATTAAGCACTTTGCCAAACAAATATGGAGATACTTTTCTACATATGGCAGTGGCTGGTTTTCGAGCACCTGGTTTCCGAAGAATAGACAGGCAGATAGAGCTTATGAAGCAATTGCTATGTGGTGACATTGTGCGTATTCAGGACATCATCAACGTGAGGAACAACGATGGAAGAACGGCTCTCCACATGGCTGTAAATGAGAACATGCAGATTAATTTGGTAGAACTCCTTATGACCGCTCCATCAATTAATCTAAACATCCGAGATGCTGAAGGAATGACTCCTCTAGATCTCCTCAGGCAACGGCCACAATCAGCATCTTCTGAAATTCTAATCAAGCAGTTGATTTCAGCTGGAGGGATCTCTAACTGTCAAGATCACAAGACAAGAAGTGCCCTTGTTTCCCATCTAAAAATGCATGGCATTGGAACTAGTCCTGGAACTTCTTTCAGAATCCCTGATGCTGAGATATTCCTATACACAGGCATTGAGAATGCTTCTGATGCCAGTTATGATCAAATAAGCGAGCAATTCAGTACGTATTCGGGTGAGCTTAGTCAGGTTGACTTAGCCAACTCATTGAGCAACAAGAAGAAGCCAGGTTCAGTAAACTCCGCTGCAAGGCGCCTGAAGTTTCTTCTCGGATGGCCTAGAAGGAAGGACAAAAACCTTGATAGAACAGACTTCGAAGATGATGATTCTCTGGATTCGTTTAATAGGTATAGAGATTTTGAAGAGAATCATATCCCTCTTAGGCAGATATATTCGAAATCCTCGTCTCTTTCAAACAACAGAAGAACATTTTCCGTTGGAAGCTTTCCAAGCCCATCTACTAAAATGAAATTTGCTGCTGGTCTAATGCATGGTGTGATCAAGACAATGCCACATTTAACTGCTTCAGCTCATTCGTCTTCGAGCACTCGTTCTGGCTCGTCCATGTCTTCACCCGCTTTTATGGACAAACAAAAGCGCCTCAACATGAACTCAAAACCAAACTCCATGAATAAGAGGTTGATGAACCAGTACTTAAGTTTTGGCGCACAAGGCCTGGAACCTATGGAAGATTATATGAGCTGCACAGGGACTCATCAGAGTCATAGACAATTCAGTTCTCTAGTTGCTTGATCTCATGTACAAACCAATTGTGTTTAAGTATTTTTTTTTTTTTTGGAACAAGGGGGAGGGTTGGGGGGGTACTAATCATCTTATATATGTTCTTTCAAGTTTTCCATGTGTCACACAGGATTTTGGTAAATTTTGTTTGTATAATAATGTATACCGATTACCAGGTCTAATAGTGGCCTGAAAATAATGTTGGAATGATTTTGTGTACCTCTGTATGTTGAGAGACTAATTATCATTTTTTATTAGAAAACTCCTCATTTATAATTATATATTTTATATTTATAAAAATATTAAACAACAAGTATGAGATATATGCATGTATTTGTTTATATTGGATTCCAACTTTAGATCTTAATATTGTAACGGTGTGATTACCGATTAGATCACTATTTATAGGTAAATTGTTAGGAGATTCACTGAATTCTAGGATTGAAGTTTGATACCAAAACTGTCTCTAACTTAAAAAACAAAAAACAAATGAAAACCTTGTATTTGCCCAGAAGTTTTGTCAATGAAAAAAGCAATCCGGATTCTGACATCAAATCAAACCGAATTGCATTCGATGACTGTAGTAAAGTAAAAAGAGACCAAATTTATAGAGATTCGCTCCCGAAAAAATGAACCATATTCACTTTTGTTTGTCATGGAGAGAGTGTCTACATAACTATAGTTTTAGTTCGGTGTTGTGAACATGTCGAGATGGGCAATTGGAATTCTGGAAAAAAAAAAATATATAGTTGCCATGTTACCTGTAATATTCGGTATGGAGTTAGGTGTTCCCTATACAGAAAAGAAAAAAAAAATGTGAAAGTCAGCTAAGAAATAAAAAATGAAAGAGAAGAAAAAAAAATGTTACAAGAAAAGAAAATTGGAAAAAACAAAAAAAACAGTACCGGCCCATAAACTACCAACCAGGCCACACTGCGTAAAGAAAAGATTAGTTGTGTATTATTTTTTTCCCTCGTTAATTAAATCTACCACTCTATTATTTTTTAAAAATAAATTTTTGATGAATTTTTGATGACAGCGATGAAATTGACAGATTCTTGATGAATTTTTAACGATTTTGATAGATTTTGATGGATTCTTGATATTGATAACGATCTTAATGAGTTCTTGATGAATTCTTGATGGATTCTTAACGGATTTTTGACAGATTCTTAACGTCGGTAGTAATCATGACAAATTATTGATGGATTTTTGACAACATTCTTGACTAATTCTCTCCTAAAGTAGTAAAAGCTAATAACGGTAGTAAATTTAGTTAAACATTTGAAAAAAAATAGTAATTATCTACTTAACTTCTGCATAAAAGACTAAAGAAGTAGAATCTCTTTAAGTAAAACTTACTTTTAGTCCCTGAATTTTAAAAATTCTATTTTGGCCACTAACTTTGGAAATGACTCATTTAAAATACCTGATCTATGAAAATATTCCAGTTTGGCCCTTCTGTCACACTTTCATTATAAATAGACGAAAAAAGTTCAAATTTTGGCCACTAAATTATTATTAAATCCTATTTTGACCCTTAAATATTAAAACATCCAATCTTAGCATCGTATCTATTAAAATATCTCAATTTCATCTCTTTAATTATTTTATTGCAAGAACAAATAAAAAAGAGCACATGTTACTCACAAGAGACTTTTAAGACAAATATCTTAAGTAGTTTGCATGAAAAAAATGAAGAATTAGAAATATTTTATTTTATTTAAAAATATATTAAAAAACAGAAAATTTATTTCAATACAAAAAGTAGTGATCCATTTGTGATCATGATCTAGTTTTAAAAATTGGATCCTCTTTAGACTTATTATACTATGTGCATGTTACAATAAGTTTAAATGTAACTAAGATACACTCATTTTTAGTGTTCAAATTAATTTTTTCAAAAAAACATATAAGATAACTTGAGAAATTTGTGGTAAAACTTAAAAATGTAGTGCAGGGCTTATATTTGAACTTAATGTAACACTCACCTAGTATGATGAATCTATAAAAAATCAAGAAAAATTCAAAACTAAATTGTGATCACAAGAGTATCACTCATTTTTGTATTAAAATAATTTTTTAAAAATTATTTATGAATAAAATAAATATTTTTTATTAATCCAATTTTGTCTTTTAAATTGCTCAAAATACCTTTGATAAAAGTGTCATATAAGTGACACATATTCTTTTTTTTTTAATTTATTTTGTAAACTATAAAGTGACTGTAGAAATAAAAATGAGATACTTTGATAAATAGAGTACTAAAATATAAGTATTTTAAAGTTTAAATGCAAAGATAGAATTTCATAATAATTCAAGAGCTAAAATTAAGACTTTTTTCATCTTTTTGTAACGAAATAGTAAGGAAAGGACTAAATTAGGAAACGTTCACAAATTAGGTATTTTCGATGGCCATTTCAAAAGTTATGGACTAAAATAGGATTAAGTCTAAAGTTTGGGGCCAATAATAAGCTTTATAAAAAAAAAAAAAAAAGTGATAATAATAATAATAATTTTCAAAAAAATAATTAAAAAAAAAAAACTGACCACGAAAAACAAATGGGATTTGACCAACCTCCCCAGAATGAACGATTCGGTTATACAATAGAGAAAAAAGTGGCCCAGAACATGGGATCAAATATTTAATATTTTGTCTTTCAAAAAAAAACCACCAAACCAAATATTTGATATTAGAAGGAACAGAATATTCTCTCTCTCTCTCAAAAGTTATCTTTCTTGTGTTGTTTTGGCTTAAATTCCTGCTCCTGCTAATTAAGCCCTTCCCTTGAAAATAATGGCAGCTGTTAGCCAAAGCCAAGACAATTCGGCGAGGCAAAAAGAAATTGATAATTGGCTTCCCATTACGTCTTCTAGGAATGCCAAATGGTGGTACTCTGCTTTCCACAATGTCACGGCCATGGTTGGAGCTGGTGTTCTCAGCCTTCCCTATGCCATGTCAGAGTTGGGATGGTACGTATACGTACGTGCACTAATATATTATATAATCCTCTCTTTCATATCTCAAATCAAACTTGTCATTATGTTTTTCAATATATCTAGATCTTATATTTTATGATAGGATGACATTAATGCATGAAATGAAAACCAAGCATATATTAAATTGTGCCACGCTATAGGGGTCCTGGTGTGGTTATCCTTATTTTGTCATGGGTCATCACCTTGTACACGCTCTGGCAAATGGTGGAAATGCATGAAATGGTGCCCGGGAAGCGCTTTGACAGGTACCATGAGTTGGGTCAGCACGCCTTTGGTGAAAGGCTGGGGCTTTGGATTGTTGTGCCACAACAGCTCATCGTCGAGGTCGGTGTCAACATTGTCTACATGGTCACAGGTGGGAAATCCTTGAAGAAATTCCATGACACGGTTTGCCCCGACTGCAGAGACATCAAGACCTCTTACTTCATCCTCATTTTTGCCTGTGTTCACTTTGTTCTCTCTCATCTCCCCAACTTCAACTCCATCAGCGGTGTCTCAGTCGCTGCCGCGGTCATGTCCCTGAGGTATATAGTTTGAACTGTTAAGAGTATAGTAGTTTTTGGATATGTTGGTAATCAAACAATAATGCTTATATGTTTATGTCATCGTGAGGCATTATTTCTATGTTGTTTGTGACCAAATGTATATAGTTACTCAACGATTGCATGGGTTGCTTCATTGGAGAAAGGAGTAAAACCGAATGTGGACTACAGCTACAAAGGTGAAAACAGAGCCGATACCACGCTGAGCTTCTTCTCTGGATTGGGAGAAGTAGCGTTTGCCTACGCCGGTCACAATGTGGTTCTAGAGATTCAAGCAACAATTCCTTCTACGCCAGAGAAGCCCTCCAAGGGACCAATGTGGAAAGGAGTCATTGTGGCGTATATAGTGGTGGCTTTGTGTTACTTCCCGGTTGCTTTAGTTGGGTACTGGATTTTTGGTGACAGTGTTGATGACAACGTCCTCATAACGCTGGAGAAACCCGCTTGGCTTATCGCAGCGGCCAACATGTTTGTTGTTGTCCATGTCATTGGAAGCTATCAGGTAAGCACCCCATTTTTTTGTTTCCTCAATTTTGCATGATAATAGAATGATCTATTTGATTAATCATTACGATTGATGTTTGAAATCTCTAGATATATGCAATGCCGGTGTTTGACATGATTGAAACTGTGTTGGTAAAGAAGATGAACTTCAGACCTTGTTTCAGGCTTCGCTTTATTACTCGTACCCTTTATGTTTGTGAGTTCTCTTTCTCTCTAAATATATTATTCCATTAACATATATAGCAAAGTTTCAAGTATATGTTTACTAATCAAGATATGATCATTCATCTTGTTTGCAGCACTAACCATGCTCATAGCTATAGCTGTCCCTTTCTTTGGTGGTCTCCTTGGATTTTTTGGAGGATTTGCTTTTGCTCCAACTACATACTTCGTAAGCAAATAAAAGATCCATCTAAGTTGTTCCCTAACTCCATAAACAAAAACTTAATTTGTTCTAAACTTTGAATGTGGTTTTCTTTCTTTTGCAGCTTCCTTGCATTATGTGGCTTGCCATCTACAAACCAAGAAGGTTCGGCCTATCTTGGTTCACAAACTGGGTGCGTAAACGCTTAACTTGATTGTTGTTTCTTTTATAATTAGTTCTCTCTTCTTGATCAAGCTTAACACAGAAGCTGACGATATATTTTCGAACATGTATGTTTTATTGCCTTAACAGACTTGCATCGTGCTTGGAATAATATTGATGATTCTAGCACCCATTGGTTCGCTAAGAACAATAATCTTGTCATCCAAGAGCTACAAATTCTTCTCATGAAGTGTTCACACAACAAAGCATTGACAAGTTTATCAAGTTTGAAGTAGATGAGAATGATCAGATTAAACATCATTATCAATATGTTCTGTGGATTTTAGTGAGAGTTAATTTTTCAGCCTTTGTTCTATTTTTCAGATGACCTTATTTTATGCTAATAATGTAGGATTATTTCAAGTTTCCAGGATAATTAGAAGATGTACTTCGTTCATTTTTTTCGTCATTAAAAAAATGGAAAAAAAAAAAATCAAATTCAAATTCGTGCAGATTTTTTACATATTAATTCCATTTATTGTCTATGCTTCATATCACACTTTTGTTTTTTTTTTTTTTAATTGTGTTCTCGATCTATTGGGCATAATACGTGGTATGTATATTTTTTCTATGGTTAATCTCACTTGGGTTAACAAATGAAATCTCCAAGCTGTCCAACATTAGTCAAAGCCCAAAATAGAGTAATGGCCTTTCAAATTCCACCTAATACGCCTATCTGATGTATTACATGCCATGCACATACGCACTTTTCACAGCCATTTCTAACTGAATTGGTAAATAATAGGATCTAATAACTGTGTAAAAAACGAATATAAACCTGAAAAATCTGACACAACAAGATGAAATATTGTACAGATTATTTTGAAGAAATACAATCCAAAGGTTTGATTTCTATTCTTTTTTCAAATTTTCTTAAAAGAATACAATCCAAAGTTTTGAATTTTATTCTTTTTTCAAAATTTCCCTAGTTGACACAATTGATCGAAATTAGTGATTCAGAACGCAAATTTATCTGCCATAGACACAGAATAACTCAACTAAACAAATATAAACCTGAAAATCTGACAAAATAATTCAAAATATTGCATATTTAAATAATAGTCAAATATGATATAAATGATCACAATTTATCTTATTATGAAATTAATATATAAATTAGTTAATATTTGAATTCCACCCCTCTTCACACACTCCCAATAATCCTAGAATAATTAAGGCTAGCTATCTTATTCTTTCACAAGTTTTAGGATTTTTTTTTATTGGTCCGAGTTTTCAATGTTTATGAATGGTAAATTTTTTTCTCCTAAGAAACTTTAGCTTTTTTATTTTTTTAGAAAAAAAAATGAGTCTTAAATAATGACATCCATTTATTACAAAAAAAAATTAAAATAACTCACTCACCTAGGAGTCGAACTTCCAACCAGTACCCAATCCTCTATATAACTTTAACCTTTTATATTCATCAAGGGAAAATTTTGAAAAAAAAAATTATATGCGCAAAATCAGAAGTTTAGATTGTTAATTTTCAAACTACAGGGTTTTATGTGCAAAAGTTAAAATGCACGGTTTAATTAACCCTTTCTTCACGAGTGAATTACAATTATCACATGAAACATCTTGTAAATTAGTCATGTCAATCCTTAATTAGAAGTACATAGCATAGGATGATTTTGTCATTTGTATGTTTGGTTTGAAAGAAAGAACTTTAAAATGGAAAATTCGTTCTACCAAAAATAAATTCCAATGTTTGTTTCATCCTTTTAGTAATAAGGGAATGAGAATTATAATTCTATTATGGAATTATTATTTCACTGCTCTACTCATAGAATAAAAATTCCAACTTATTTCAAATTTTGATAAAACTAATTTTTCTTTTTCGATTTTACTAAAATATCTAAAAAATAAAAATAATTTCCTCAATATACAATTTATTTCATTTACTGTTAGATTCTAATTTCAACTAAATATAATATTATCATCCATATTCTTTTTTTAAATCTATCTCTTTACTATTATCATTATCATTACCATTCTAATTCGGTTTCTTTACTAAACACCGGTTTATTTACGGGAAAAAAGACAGTCTAGTTTTCAGTTTTCATTTAAAACTGGGCTGGGTTAATATCTAGTTTCTGCCCAGTAATACGAAGCCCATATATCTGGGCTCGGGGCAGTTGGGCCTGGAGTTGGGGGTGCTAGCCCAATCTCAATCCGTACAAAGGGCATTATAGGAATAAAAGAAATACTAGCATCTTATAGTAAGACCAAAAAGAGGGAGCAAAACTTTCCCGCCATTTATCTGAAACTCTCATCAGAGTAAGAAGAAGCTTGTGAAACCCTAGAGTCGAGACGCCATGGAAGACGAAATCATAGCAGAATTCAACAATAGCGGCTTCACTCTTGACGAAGACGAAGGAGAAATTCTCAAGAAATGTAAGCTTTCTTTCCCATTTTGCCTTTGAATTTCTCATTTCGTTTCATCCCCAAATTGCCAGAATGTGATAATCTGGTTGATTTAGGTCTTGCTTTCTGCATAAACTACAATCTCAAGCCCTCTGATCTCGTTTCCAGCTGGGAGCTTTACTATCTCAACAGGTCTATCACTCTTTTCCCTTGTTTATTATTTTATTTATTTTTGAAAAATCAAATTATTCCGTACATGTCATACTCGAGATGTGATTTTGAGACAGGCAGTTGAATGAACCGACAGTACGAAATGCCGAAATGGATGGGTTTTTATTGCACCTTCAAAATGAGCAGAAAGAGTCTATTATTAAGGAGGAACCCGGTTTGCATTTATACTCGAGTAAAGATGTGGACATGTAAGGGTTACAAGTGAAATTCATTTTAGTTGTATGAATGAATTTGTATGTTTCTTTTTGGAATGCATTTGAGACGGCTGTAATACTTCAGAAATGTCCGATTTCTGCTATAGAATTCTTTTATGAATTTTTGCTATTGTAGTTACAAAGTGAGGTGGGGCTTAGGCCATGAATTTATATTGAAAGGCATTCAAGTTATTGAATGAATTGATGTTACCCTTGGAACAAAATTATCTCACTAATAACTATCTTGAACTTCAAGGTCTATATTATGTGTTCGAGGACGAGACAGGCTGTTGATTGTTTTATCAATTTGTTTCCTTGATGTGCAAATTTAGAAGTCAATTCTTTGTGCTTAAATTTGATGCTTGATGAAAAACTATGTATAGGATTTTGAATGACGAAGATGGAGATGAAAAAGAAGTTATCCTTGGCACTCCAACACGCAATTCTGAAGATCTCTACCCAGAGCAATTTGATTATACTCCTCAAACAAATGGGAGAACTTTTTCCTCAGGGAAACCTTCAAAACTAACAACACCATTTGGACAACGGACCCATAAGTTTGTGGTGAAATTTAGCATCAATAATGTGCCGAGTACAGAGAAGGGACATAAGGAACAGGAACAGGAGAACGATGAGGATGGTGTTATCAAGAAGGTTCAACCTGGCCGAAGGTGCACTCTGATAGTCCATGGTTCAAAACCAGAAACAGGTTGTAGGTTCATGTATGACAGGATTGAAGATAGGGTAGGTGATACTTATTATTAACACCAGTTAAGATCACTTTTCACTTTATTTCTTGTTCACTACTAACGTGGGTTTTTCGTCTGTAGTTTAATGCACTTGAAAGCAGAATAAAAAAGCATGTAACTGCATTTTCCTCATCTAAGCTGTATGAAGAACCAGTGGATCCTACAGTTTCTTCCCAGGTAGATTAAGTAACGTATGATGGGATTTAATTAATGACTAAAGAACTTGCATCTTAAATAGAGCTACAAGTTGGAGCATTTCAAGAAATTTATTGTTTCTTAAATAGAGCTGCAAGTTTGAGCTTTTCAAGAAATTTATTGTTTCAGAAAAGCATATTTACTGTCGGCATGATATGTTGTGACGGGGAAGGCCGTTTAAACGAGAAGTCCACCTTGTTGCAGAGCAGGTGAATATTGTGGTGCTTCCATCATTCATATACATATATATATATGTGTTTTTTTTTTTTACTTTATATTATATATATATATATATATATATATATAAAAATTGATATACATGTGCATCAAATCTATTAACACGATGACAGGGAAATATTCTCCCTCTGTTAAACATTTCAGAGCATTCACGATTGCAGTTTCTATCAAGGAAAAAATATAATAGACAACTCCTCAATAATTTTAATGTACTTGACTACAATATCAATCTCGAAGTGGCTAGGTTGAATGGTTCAATATCCAAGTCAGAGTACAGAGTCCCACGTTGCTGCGGTTGATTTTTTTTTTTTTTTTTTTCCCTTGACATGGGCTTTTCTTTTAAAATGTCTCACAGCGTTGAGCATTCTGGAGGGCAACGTGTTCGTCTAGAGTTACAAGACATGAACCAATTTTCAATCTTCCCAGGCCAGGTGTGAAACATGAACATAACAACCATAGCTGTCCTTTCTATACTGAAATTGAAAGCTAACAGGAGAGGAATCTTTTGTGCAGATTGTTGGTATTGAAGGGCACAATCCTAGTGGACACTGCTTGATCGCTTCAAAAGTTGTAGACTCTATTCCTTTATCTGATATGTTGGATGCGAATTTGCATCCAACAAAGAAGCAAGCTTTGGATAAGGAGATTCAGTCAACTGATCTGTCCAGGACACAGGCAGAGCTGTCAGTGGTACTTCATTTAGTAGCTCTGTCACTTAATGAGTCAGTACTGAAAATTCAGATATTTAACCAGGGAAAAAGAAAAGGAGGAATTTCTTCCTGATTCTAGTATGCAATACAAAGTCATCTTTAGCATGGTCCGTGTTCCCTAATTTATGTATAATTTTTAGAAAATTGATACTGAATGACGTGGAAGATAAGTTCTAAACTAACTCAATGCGAGCTCACTAGGTAACATTTTTCTTTGAAAAAATGTAACTACATAAAAGATTGGACTGTTTACTTTCTGCACTGGTTGAATCTTAGATTTTTGTGCATCTGTGTAATCACTTTTGGAATATATATACATATTTATATATGCATGCCAATCCAGTAGATATTTTTTTTTTAACCTATGTATAGGTATTTTTTTTAAGTCATTGGATCATCATCTAATGGTGATCCAACGGCTATAATGATATCATCTAATGGTGATCCAACGGCTATAATGATATGCATGAAAAGATGTACATCATTAATGTTATTTCTCTTTCTTACTTTTTACTATTAAAAAATGTGCAAAATAAATTTTAATTAGCTAAAACGATACTTATGTATAGGTAAAAAAAAAAAACCTACTGGATTGGTGCCCTTTATATATATATATAAAAACTCGGTACTCATTCTTATAAAAGATCATTTCTTATTTTACACAAGTGTTTCGTTCAAAAATGACATTTTTCTCAACCCTTGTGGCTCGTTTGTACTCAAACAGATTATCGCCTCAGGTCCGTTCACCACAACTGACAATTTATTGTTTGAGCCTCTGGTTGAGTTGCTTGCATATGCAAAGAGAAAGCTGCCTCAGTTACTCATTTTGGTAAGTGGCTGCTGAGTTTCAAAATGTTTAAGGAATTTGAGTCCATGGGCCGAACAGAAAAAGTTTCACATTTTTGACAGATTGGCATTTTTCTCAGCTTGGACCTTTTGTTGATTCTGAACACCCTGAGATTGAGAAAGGAACGACCGACAGGAGCTTTGATGAAATTTTCCATTTCGAAATTCTCAGAAGGGTAATTGCTTTAAATGGTACAGCTTTGCGATTAAGGTATTACTACATTCCTTTTCATTATCTTTCTCTCTTTATCTTTCCAGTTGCAAGATTATGCAGAATACATGGGTTCTCATGCACGTGTTATTCTCGTACCATCTATACGGGATGCCAACCATGATCTTGTTTTCCCACAGGTAGTGATATTGATACATCAAGCAAATATAGCCTATAAGTATGTCTTCAATTTGATTATGTTCTCAGATTTTATGTGATATTGATAATTCTAAGGTCTAATATCAGTTTCTTGGTTGTGCAGCCTGCTTTTGACATACATCCACCTGATCTGAAACATCAGGTACCTGATTTTGCGAATTTTGAAAAAGCAATTAGTCTTCTGAACTAGCTGGCACTCCTGAATATTCTTCATAATGCATTATCATGATTGTTGATCATTCTTCCAAATTGTTTCTCAGGTAACCAGCCTCACAAATCCTGGGATTTTTGAGGCAAATGAGGTAAAAACCATAAATAACACCTTTTAAAATTATTCTCATTTGTGGGACATGGTATAATATTTGATGAAAAGTTCTTGCCCTTTAAAGTTTCTTATCATCAGTGGAGCCTTATGGCTTCTCTGATGAGATTAAACTAGCTTCTTCTTTCTTTTTCTTTTTTTTTTTCTTTTTTTTTTTTGTAAAAACAAAGAAACATAAGTGTTTGCCAGTATGCATTAGCTCTATTTATCAGAATTTATGCTCTGGCAAGAAAACATGTAAGCACGAGTTTCCAGCAATCATAAGAGCGTGTAAGGTGTATTCTTATTTACAATTTGTTGTTTCAGGTCAAGATAGGTTGCTGCTCTGTAGATATACTTAAACATCTTAGCGGAGAGGAAATTTCACGTAATACAACAGGTGGCGCACCAAGTGATCGCATGGGTAGACTTGTAAATCACATACTCGGCCAACGCAGGTATGTTGTAATAATTTGCCTTTCGGTATTTGTGATTTTGGTATTAGTAGTTTGGACAGGTTACGGGTACGAAATAATTTTCTTTCTTTTATTTTTTTTTTTCCTTTCTCATTTCTTGTTTTGTTTGGTACAGCTTTTATCCATTATATCCACCAGCAGAAAGTATTCCATTGGATTTTTCACTCGCTCCTGAAGCTCTCGAAATCTCTTTGATTCCGGATATTCTCATTCTACCCTCCGACATGAAATACTTTGCAAAGGTAATGATCATTCATACCTCGTGCAACAAGAAACGTGTAGATGTCTCAGAATCCATGTCTCCCCCATTAATTTGGGTCTTTTTAGTCATTGTCCCTAAGAAATCTAAACCGGAAATGTCAAATGTTATCAAGATAGTTCAATGACCTTCTTTTCTTCGTGAAGGTATTGACCCTCGGCGGAAGAGGTGAAGGGGAGGAGCAAGTGAAATGCATATGTGTCAATCCAGGAAGATTGTCTAAGGGAGAAGGAGGAGGTACTTTTGTAGAGCTTAATTACTATGGTAATCCTGACACAACGAATGCATCCATCATAGGCATATAAATCCGGGACTTGAAAAATGGTTCCTGAGGCATCTCCTTGACCACAATTCACAAAGATACTAAAGTTATATTTATAGGGAGTGATTAATTGATCGAGTTCTCAGAGACTCCTTGAGCTGCAGACTTATTGGGCTACTGTATTCAAAAAGCTCCAGTGGCCACGGGATGCCGCATAGCTGACGTTGCTCCTAAGTTGTTTCATTGTTTGTCTGCTTTGAGAGAGATTTGTCTTCTGCGCTTATATTGTATAGTTATTTGTATGTATATGATACACTAATGCTTGTAGGAATGTGTTTTGTACTTTCGTCTTTTCCTTTTGACTGTCTTCTAGTTTCCCCCAGATAATGTCACAAACTAGTGTATACTATGTTAGTTGTGTTGTAACGATGGAATCAATTTAAGCAACCTCGTGGAAGAGAGTGAAATTTTAAAAAGAAACTAAAAGGGCCTTTATCCATCATAAATGATTATATTCTAGCCATATATGCAGCTATATAACATACATAATGAAATGTCGTTTAAACCTAGAAACTAAAAAAACAGAATAAAGAGATCCTAAGCTACCTTTTTCTGCACTCTACCTCTTTCTCGAAACCACTCAATCCAATGATTCAAAACCCACAATATGCTAACAAAGATAGCAGTGGTGATAACAACCATCCAAGAAATCCATGCCCACCTAGGAATCAAAGTATCAGCAGCCCCACTTATGAAAAAAATCCCCATCTTCAACACGAACAGCGGCCCGAGAAACCCCCTGAAAACACTGTAGAAAGCATAAAAACGTGGAGACAAGAACTCGTACAATTTCGAAGCCGCAGGTGTATCAGCCTTCCGGAAACTGGCGAGGGTCCACACATTCTGGCAAAGACTGGTGATCTCTGCTAGAACAAGGAGTACTAGAAGAGCGGAAGCTCCGTGATGAACCACGAAACGACACGTCGTAAACACGTAAAGCGTGGCCAAGTGGTGACATATGAAGAGAACATCACTTGGGAAGAAAACCACGTAGTGAAGAAGGTCTATCAAGAAGTAAGCTATGCTGTAATCAAGCACAATATTTTGGGAATTGGTGTTTGGGGAGGCAAAAGGAGAAAGTGTCAACTGGGATTTGGTTAGTGCATTGATAGCCAACAAAACAGCCGGAGTTCCATGAGCCAGAGAGATTAGACAGCTCGAAGCTTCTGCAATATGTTTTGGACCCCGGTTGCGAAAAACGACGAAGTAAGCAAAAAGATAAATGAGTAGAAACATGGAGAAGAATGTGGACAATGATAATGTTGGGGTGAAGAGATTTTGGGTCTCCATTAGAAACTGATGATGAACCAAAGACGCAGAGAATGTTTCCCAGGAGGGTCAGTGAGAGTTTCCCCAGTTTTTAAGCTTTGGGGAAAGATTCGAAGGTTATCAATTGAATTTGGAGTGGAAGACTGAGATGTTTGAGGCCGTCACGTCTAGAAAAACCCGGACCAACCAAAGGTATTGATTAAATATTTATTACTAAACAAACATGCACAACCAAATTGGAAATCTCGTTGGGAGTCATGAAATCAAGACGGTGGATTTAGGACTGTGACTTGAGGCAGTCTGATATCGACGGTAATTAATGCACGAGGTAGCTTCATAAAAGATCGGGTTCTGTTTGCGTGAGAGAGAGCACAGTTGGACGGCTTAGGATGACACGTTATTCTCTGTTATCTTTATTGGATATTCGAATCTCTTTTGATTTTTGTGATGATCCTCTACTTTATGCTTGCAAAAGAAGAATGATCCAATTCCTAAAGTTTCATTTTTCTTTTTAAAAAATAGTGGGCCTATTCATGCACTGCACGTGTTCTTGGTTAATGAAATGCAAGTATAAATGTAGAATAAATTCTGCCCCCGAGTTTTCTCTCCTCTTTCTTCTTTTTTTTTTTTTTTTTCGGGTGGGCACGTTTGGAATTTTAAAGATGAAAATACGAGTTATAAAGGGCCACTGATTATCTAAACTATTACTAGAGGGTCAAATTTTCTGAAGACTCAGAAATTTACCATGACGATGTATTAAAGGATTCTTATTCTATCCAGTGCTCTGGGATAATCCAACAGAGGTATAGTACTTGTCTGTAAACTACTACATTTCCATAATGGCAAAAACAGCCCAGAAGAAAACTTGTAAACCACTCTCGTTTAATTTTGTTAACACTCTAAACTCAAGCTCTCATTAGTCAACTATCTTACACCAAATTTGAAGGAAAAGAAAATTCCTTATATGAGTTTTTGCATAATCTGTCATACCCCAGAAGAAAAAGCCTGTGATTCCATTCTCACTGTTATGTTCACTGAAGCTCAGAGGCTCTATCTATGAAAGCTTGATTAGGCAGGCCGGATCAGCAGCCTACATTACCATCCCTCCATCAATGGTGAGAACCTGCAAGACGAGTTATTTGAGAGTCCAAGACGAAAGATAGAAACACAGATAAGTCAATCTGATCCACATCTTAAACGATTTAAGTGTGTGGTCAATTCAATTGAATTCTTAAAAATCCAGCCAATCGTAGACGAAACTGAAAAAGAGATTTGAAACCTGTCCCGTTATGTAACTTGCAGCAGGATCAAGGGCCAAGAATTCCACCAGCCCAGCAACTTCTTCCGGTTGGCCATATCTTCCTGAATCCATAACCAAATGAAAGAACAATAGAATCATCAGATTGGAATTTGAAAATATTTGCATATTTTTATTAACAATTTTTGAGGACTCTATTTGATATCAAGAACAGAGCTGCTTTCAGCCTCACCTAAGGGGATGGTCTCTAAAATTTTCTTCTCTGTGTCATCTCCTAGCTTGGCAGTCATGTCGGATGCAATAAATCCTGGAGCAATAGCATTTACCTGATAGAAAATTGTGTTTACAACTTACAAGTCATATTGAGATGTCTAATCACTTCAAAAAAAAAATATGCAAGTAAAACTTACATTGATGTTTCTGCTGGCATACTCCTTAGCAACTGTCTTTGTGAAGCCAATTACTCCTGCTTTTGCAGCACTGTAATTGGCTTGCCCAGCATTCCCAACTAGACCCACAACTGATGCCACATTGATTATCCTTCCCTGCAAAATTATCACTTGGGAACTCAGATATCAGCACCAAAAAGCAACGTAATGTTGCAAGACAAAGTTCAACCTAAACTTCAGCAGCTGAGGTCCAAGTACTTATCAGAAGCAGGGAAAGTAAAGGTCAAGAAATACTTGAAAGGAAACAAAAAGACAGATAAATTACTTCAAAGTGCACAGGATATATAAACTATAAATCATACAATAGATATAATGAATGTAAATGGCAATCCCTCATGCTTGCAAAAATTCAATCAGGAAATAGTTTCAATGCTAATTGGAGAAATGAAATGGTATCTTTACCTTTTTCTTCTTCATCATAACTTTTGCTGCTGCCTGCACATAGTGAACTAATCTCAGTTCCAGACAGAACTCAGGGTTTAAACTACATTGAGAAGCCAAGTTTTGAAACACAAACCTGTGTACAGAGAAATACACCCGTAAGATTCAAATCAAGAACGTCCTGCCACTGGGATTTCTTCATTCTCATCAATAAACCATCCCTAGTGATTCCTGAAAGCACGAAAATGAGTTAGGAGACACTACACAGAATGAAATGCAACACAACAAGGGCAAAGTTTCCATTAACCTGCATTGTTAATCAACACGTCAACAGTTCCCCAAGCATCAACGGCCTGCATATGAAGATGGACATTATGAAGAATATTGGGGGACTAACAGATGATGTGAACTTAGTTATGAAAAGGAACGTTTGCTTACAGTTTTGATCATTAGGTCAACATCAGCTTCTTTTGAAACATCTCCTCCAAAAGTAAGAGCTTGCCCACCAGATGCTTCAATCTGTAAAAGTTAATCCGAGAAGCTATGACTAGGTCAAAAGCACTTTTGAGGGTGCGAAAACTAAGCCGTGTAGTTGCGGAACTTAGAAGCAAGACTCTAAACTACGGAAATTTAGAATTATACTAAATCAGGGGTGATATCCACAATTCAAATCTTAGACAACTAGAATTGAAAGGATAAAGCAACCCATTCGTTGCGGAATAGAGGAACAATGTCAAGCCATTTGTTCTCTGATAAAAAGAGAAAATTCCACTCTATAAATTGTAAGTTGGTATGAATAATGAAACTGAGATCAAAGGCAAGAAAATTTCATTCCTTCTATGTAGACACGATTAAGCAGTCATCACTAACAATTCAAATAAATAAAATGGCTAAATAACACATCAAGAACTGAGCCTCAGAATTCTGAATCTATATCCAAAACATTGAAAGGGGTATAGTAGCACTTATTGTTACCTACCTCTTTGGAAACTTCCTCAGCCTCCTTTGATGATCTAGCATAATTAACCAGAACCTGTAATAACAACATCATATCGGTAATAAGCAACAAAGGGTCATTACACTAACACATTATAAGCTTATATGAAGCAGGGAAAAATAAAACGAGCACCCACCTTACAACCAGCTTTCCCCAAAGCCAAAGCAGTAGCTCTACCGATACCTCTAGACGCACCAGTCACAATCACCACCGGAGCCTCCACCCATTGGGCTTCTCCGGCGCTTGTCTGTTCCAGGGTAGCAACCTGAGCTCTCACACCACCTGCCACCATTGTCAACGAGACCTTCACTTATTGTTTTTGCAAGAATGACCCTGAGTCCGTCCTTTTTGCAGTAATGAAAACTCAACTACGTACCAGACAAACCCTTGGATTTGCAGTGAAGCCCAACGGAGCGAGGACGAAGCTGAAGACCGGAAACCGGCGACCATTGCTGGAAATGGGGGGCTCTCCGATCACCGGAAGCTCGGAATGTGGTGGAAATTCTGGCGGATTTGGGAACGACGACGTTTGATCCAGCAATGGCAGCCATTGGAATACAAAAAAATAATTAAAAAAACAGAGAAAATGGTCTGAGAAAAAAGTGTTTCCAGAAACGGAAGAGAGAAAAACAGGATTTTATAAAACTGTTTTTTGGGTGTTTTCTATGCTCAGAGGCTTTGGAAACTCCGGAGCCTGGCGATGGCAACTAAACTGGGAATGAAATGACGTATATGCCCTCGTCTTTTTTTCTGGTGTTGTATCAATTACCATGCAGCCAATGGATTAAAAATGCCTGCTGTGTAATATGGTAAAACTGCATTTTTTATTTATTTATCTTTTTTTTATTATTATTTGTGTGTGTGTGTGTGTGTGTGTGGGAAAGAAGACGTTAGAAATATTTAGGTTGATAGTTGCACCTACTTTCTTCAATATTTTCATTAAGAGCTTTAGTTCGTTTGGTTAATCTACCTTGTCCTTACTCGGTTCCTAACATTTTTGACAAGTTAGCCCCAAAAGCTTGCTTAATAGTAACAATAACAATAAGGGCTATTTACAAAATTCCAGGCCAAGGTACCAAAACGTTTTTTGAAAAATCCCGGATTAACTGATTTTTTTTGAAAAATGCCGGATTTATTTAGAAACATATCACTTTTTAAAAATAGTATTGGAAACATAACACTTTTAAAAAATTTGGTATTTTTCAATAGTACTCGAGGTAATTAAATGCGTTACTTACTTAGAGTAACCAATCCAGTTGCTTAAAGAAACTGTTCAAGTTCTTGACTAGTTATCTTAAATATCTCGGCAATTAATTTAGAAATGGCATTTTTCTAAATACTTTTAAAAATGATATTTTTATAATTAAATCCGAAATTTTTCCGAACAATTTCAAATTCCGAGATTTTTCAAATTTTTTGGAAAATACCATAAAAAAATCAAATTTCCTCTAACAATAATTATAATAATATTAAGTAATGTCAAAATTTAATGGTGGACACCCTTTTTTGTGACACAATTTAGCTATTTAAATGACAATCATCTCTACATCGACTTATGTTTTTATTTTATCTCTGTCTGGTTTAAAAAAACACTATGGTATTTCATTATCTCATAGTTATCTCTTCTTTTCTTTTCTCTCTCTGTTTTTTCCTTCTATTTTGAGGGGATTTATTACCTCAATAGTTAAACGTACATTTCACCGAGACTAGAAGAGAGGTACAACATTGTTTAATGGCGGCCACTCGGACGGATCAAAGCCTAAAAAACGATGAAAAAGAAGGATAGAGTTTAAAAATGGGATTGTTCAAGGGATCCACATTTCGCTTATCGGAGTTTTCACGGTAATTAGTTACTTTCACTTAATATAACGGCATGCAGACATTTAAATGTATAATGACAGAGCAAAGTGAAAGACTATTAATCATATTTCGAGTACTGGTTTTTTGGAGATACTCTAGCTATTAATCTTCACCAAAGAAATTTCAAATCCTCAACGGAAAAAAAAAAAAAAAAAAAAAAAAAGGACTAGAACAATTCAAGAACATCTATCTTTTTCTAAACTATCCGAGAAACTAAAAACACAGAGAAAAGTAAATAGTTAAAGGTACCACATTACTGTCTTAGGAATTAGTAACTAGAAGGTGCAAAATAGATCTGCATCCACATCATAAGTACCACATTAAGAACATTAAACATAAAACCAGGTCCATCAGGTCAGCCTTAAAACTACGATAACAAGGAGTTTGTCAAATACAACTCTTATTCTTTTAGTTCCATTTTGCTTCACGACGAGAAGCCAGAGCTCCATGTTTCATCTAATCATTTTCCCTGGTGATGAGGCGAGGTGGAAACTTGAAAAGATGCTTGTTTCCCTCTGTTCTTTGCCCACTGATAAGCTGATGGAGATGAGTGTTGCAGTAGTATCTTCCACAGAAAAGTGCCCAGTCAGATGGAGACAGGGAGTCACAGCCATGACGGGAGCACTTGAAACAAGAACAATGATAAGCCATGCCCTTTACTTTCACCTGCAAAGTCATCATATAAGCTAATTGCGGCACAATCAGATGTGCATTTGCAAGTGATTTGGAAACATTGTGCTTGGTCGGGGCAATTCTAACTTTAAGGTCATGTCCTAGAGTCCTTCCGGTTGAAATAATTGCATATGTAACAAAAATGGAAAATTTCATCAAAAAGTAGGATAAAATGTAGCAAAATGGAAAAATTCATTTCGAGTGGGATGAACTCAGCTTTGCTTGATGGGATTAAACGTCTAATATTAAATTCCATACGCACAAACAGAATAAATTTATTAAGAGCGAGCCAGACAACAATGCTTGAAGTTTAAGACTAAAAATCTAGATTCTGCAAGCACCACCACAAAACTCACCATCTATTGATTTTGGATGGATATATTATAGGATATTCTTACATCTACCACAAAGTCAAGCAGAGTCTTAAGCTCAGATATGCACACTAGAGGGACTGACTAAATTCCTACTCCAACAAAAATGCGGACGCCAACAAAACATCAGAGCCATTTGGTTACCATAACCATGAAGACAAAATTTAAGGAATACAGAGGGATCTTGTGAGAGTTGGTAAACCATGAGTTTAATAAGAAAATGCAATCTCACTATTTCCACCACAAAACAGGAAAATGGAGAGGGCGGAGGGGTGGCATAACAGACAAGCGGCAATTGGACAAGAAAATGAACACATATGTAGGGACATCACAAAAAATAAAATTCCAAAGATCCAAATATCCTACCTTCTCCTGTGGATCAATAGTCTTCTCACATTTGAAACATTGGTCTGGTGCTTCAGAGTCAGAGGACATGTTGGCAGATTTGGATGACCCAGTCTGAAAAGGACATAAAATGTGATGACACATTAAAGAAGAAAAAAACATGTCAAAACATCCATGTATAATAGCTATCGTAATATCTTTGGATCCTACCTCCTGTGGATCAGCGGTTTTACCACAAACGAGGCATTTGTTTTGTGTTCCTTCGCTAGGAGACCCAGTCTGAAAAGGAGAACATAAAATGGGATGAGAGACTAAAGCTAGCTGTTCATTGCAACCTTCAACAATTTCTTGTGCAATCGTGATACAATTTCTGAACATATTTTTTGGGGTACAATGAATCCACAAACGGAAAAGAAAATGACCATATATTTTGGAAAGTCAGAAAAATAGATATCCTAAGATCTCTGGATACTACCTTCTCCTGTGCATCAGCAGTCTTGCCACATTTCGTACATTTGTCTTGTATTTCAGAGGACAAGCTGGCAGCTTTGCTACGTGACCCAGACTGAAATGAACGCAAAATAGGATAAGAGATTAAAGCTACATGTTTATTACACAATTATTGAATGTAGTTGCAATCATAATTCAATTAATGTAAGTGTAAAGTTTTTTTTTGGGGATATAAACTACTGGCTCATAACGTAATTAACATAGCTAGGCTCATAAGTCTAGAACTTGAGAACATAAACAAACAGATAACATTAAAATGGACTAGATTTGGACAATTAACAGCATCAACAACAAAAATGAAGAAGCTAATAGTGTCATGATCACAAGAGATTTTGTCTGAGAGTTCAATGAAAGATGTACTATTGACAAGCCTGCTTATGGTGTGACCTTTTTGCTAATAAAAAATATGTTTTCTCTACACTTGAAAAGGGACCATAGATAACAATTACGAAACCCTGTAAACTACTTTAAATGCTTCATATACATATGGACAAGAATCCTAAATTCTACGGTTGCAACCATTACAATAGTACATCTAAACCATTTTTTTGAAGTAAAACATTTTAGCAGAGTGCCCAAATTCGAGTTCAGAGCACCTATTCAAACATAATGGCCAACTACAACTGCAACCAGATTAAATTCAGAAACTCAATAATATTTTACTTGATTTCATTTATCTCTAGAAATTAATAATCTATCTATATTTCACTGCAATATTTCACAAAGAACAATAAACTTTAAGTAGAAAAAAAAAAACAAGACAAATATTGACACCAGAATCAATTTCATAATAATAATAATGCTTTATGAAGCACAAGAAACGCTGGCCTAGCGTAGCATAAACCATGATTCTAAGTTCTTTAAAAAAAAAAAAAAAAAAAAAAAGAGCAAACTCATGATTTTGGTGATTGAAAGAAGAAACACCAGAGCAAAATATATATGCTACAATACTAAGAAATCAACCACTTGCAAATAGATTATACGCTAACAAAATGATCAGATTCAGAACAAGCAAAGATACCCAACAACAAAAAGAGATAATGCGATGGATGAAGATCAAGATCAAGATTCAAGATCAAGAATCAAGGACCTGCATTGTGGCGAGATCAAGCAGTAGAGTGTGGAGGCTGAGTGTGCTAGGGCTTTTGACCAGGTGAGGTTTGAGTTGAGAGAAAGAGGAGCTTAAATAGTGCTAAAACCCTAGAATCTACGTGGGCTTGGGCCTGGGGAAAATCAGGTGTGGCCTGGCCCTAGGCTGCTACCTATCAACTCATGAACTCCCTAGGCTATTACCTGTTTAGAAATGCATTTGCTCGAATCAATTCTTTATACTCATTTTTTTCTACTTTTTGCAATATCTATATATAAATATATATATATAGGTATCATTTTTTTCCAATCCAGTATGTTTTTTTTTTCCTAACTTATACATAAGTATCATTTTGACCAATTAAAATTTTATCATGCACATTTTTTTATATTAAAAAGTAAGAGAGAAAAAAATATTAATAATGCATATTTTTTTATGTATCTCATTATAGCCGTTGGATTGGATAACTATTAGATAATGATATAATAGCTAAAAAAAAATACCTACCGGATTGGCAACCTATATATATATATATATCATGGATTATATAATTTCCTTTCTCACAAAAAATTCTAAGGGCAAATTGATGCTAAAGTTAACAAACATGTCAAATTTGTAGTGGGCTCTACATTTATATTACTAAGTAGAGATGCCTCTGGCATTTTTCTTCATAAAATGGATTGGCCTCCAATTGCCTAATGAGATTTAATTGTGTTTCTACACCTTTTTTTTAAACCCAATCCCTACACTTAAGAAGTATTGACAATTTAGCAACTAATGTACTTGTATAGCTTAGACCAAGTGAAGTTGGGTCTTATTTAACTTAACATTTTCTAAACTTTGAAAAAGAAGGGGCATACAACATAAAGTTTTCGTACAGTTATATAAAAATTTTAAGTAAATAAAATTTACATTTATCAAGAAAGCGATCGCTACATTTAATTTGCAAAATGGTATGAAATTATTTTAGTGGGGGTACATTGGTAATTCAATTTAGTTGTACAGTATCAACACATAAAATAAAATCACTGTAAAAGGAAAAAGCATTGAATTGGGTTTTCTCATTTGTATTCATTTGAATGATTTAACTTCTTTTGTTCAATTAAAAAATTAGCATCACAGGATAGAAATATCTAAAAAGAATAAATTTTGGTGAGTAATTGAGTATCAAATCAAAGTGTGAAAAATTCAAGTCATGGAGAAAATCATGAGAGATTTGACTTAATTTGACTCTATTTGTGTTACATTACATAGAAAAAATGAGAAAAGTCCCAAATTACAAATTTTTATTATCGAAGCCACGTAGCATGTATAACTGAATTAAAACCAGAAAATATATCAAAAAAAGCAAAGGAGTACAGTCATTAACATACCAGAAAAGCAGTAGATCGGTCATGTTGTGCAGGTGAACGACCAATCAATCAAGGGTTCTTTTCCAATGCACTGGATTTTGATTGGTCCGTGAGGCTCCTCCTCCTCCTCCTCCTCCTCCTCCTCCTCCTTTTGATTTGAAAATTGAACTAGTAGTACAGGAGCTGGCACCACCAGCATAACAGAATAACAAACCACCTTCATTCTGTACGGCCCGACTCTCTCTCTCTCTCTCTCTCTCTCTCTCTCTGAAATCTGGACTCTGGACGATACCTTGGGCTCTCTCTCTCTCTCTCTCTTACTTCGTTTGGGATACAAAATTAGCGGCGGCCAGAGACAAAATATGGCTAAATGGAGTAGGGTTTCTTTCTCCCACAAGCGGGTCGGGTCACCAACAGGGTCGTATTTCTAACCCAAATCGGCCCAAATTGGAGCCCAATGGGTTCGCAGTAAATAATTAGAGATTCCACCGTCCACGTCGGTTATTGTTGGAAAATTAGAACATTACCACCTATTAGATCCAACTAATTTCTTTTTGTCTCGGGAAATTAGTATGTGTCATTTTCTTTACATTTTGTTTTAATAAATATCCGCTTTCCTCTTTTTTATAGCTATATAAATGACTAATAAACTGGTTATTCGAATATTTAATTAAAATGACCCAAAAATTGGCCATTATGTTATAAAATCCACTTTTCTTATAACGACTTTTGTTTACTCTAATTAAATCTCATATTTTTAAAGTCTTAAATTTTATTAATAAAACAAAAAAAAAAGAATACCTCTATCTCGAAACATTGAATTAAAAAACAACAAAAAAGGACAATTGTAATGTAACATGTAATGTAAAAAGAAATAAAAACATAGTGGTAATGCATAAAAATACTCTTAAATATGATATTTCTACAATTTTAACCATATTTTTCACCTTGTGTAAAATTATATCTCTACATTTCAAATATCTACAAATTTATATCTTCTGTGTGCATATTAAGTGATTTGTACCAACTGTTTTAAGTTATTTTTAATAACTTAATTTTTTTTTTTTGTGCGTTAGTCAGTAGAAATAATATATCATCAATTCAGATTCTATGTTTAGTGATAAATTTGTTGGTCTATTTACATGCAGAAAGTACAAATTTACAAGTATTTGAAATATAGATGTTTAATTTTGTCCAAACCTAAAAAACAGGTTAAATTTGCAAAAATATTGTACTTCAAGATTTTTTCTTTTCTCATTTTTTTTTTTTGCAGTGAACCCTAAAACATATATGTTGTTGATTTCTACTTTGTCTAGTTCATGCTGGTATATGTATAAAACGTGCTCTTTTTCTTAGCTAGATATATCTTTTCCCGACTCGGGTTTTATCCTAGTCCAGGCAAATTCGAAAATGGAATTTGTCTTTCATCTTCTAAAATGGTACTAATGAAAGTTTCATACATGATCTTATAGAAATCCGTCTAAAGTTTTTATTCGTTTAGGTGGTTTAATAAATTCATTCATGTTTTATTTTGACTTAGTTAAACACACACAGAATTTCATTATTAGCTTAATAATTAAACGTACATTTTCCCAAGTACTTCATGAAAATGGATTAAGAAGTTCAGAGGACGATAAATGGCATGCATGTGTTAAACATCTTAGCTGTCTTCACCAGGAAAAAACCTTTAGAACTGGTTGCTCCAATATAAAAGTATTATTATACATTAGCATCAGTTTTAATTTTCAACAAGTGTGTTCTCAGTCCATACAAACTTATCTTCGAGTGACTCTTGAAAAGGGAATTAAGCTTAATGATTGAACCAAACACAGGTGTAACGGCCAAAAAGTAGGCCCTGATCAAGAAAACACATACTGGAAAACCGGCTCTGTGTTTACATATTAAACAAGCTCGCACTCTTTTAAAGCAAAATGTATAATAAGAATGCAACAGTAAAAATGTTACGATTAAGCACGTTTCTGGGCTGGTTTCTTGGAGTTATTCTTGCGACGAATCTTCACCAGGGCCTTTTCCAAATCCTGAACAAAAGAAAAGCAAGTTCACAATTAATAACTAGATAGTGCAAGTTCGTTCGCATCAACATGAAAGGTACCACTCCAAGAACATTAATAATATCTATCCCAAGAAGAAAAAAAAAAATGGAAGCATATGGTTGCCTGTAAACTACATTTACAATTAAAATTATCAAGTTATAATTTTAGATCAACAAAAGGATCCAAAACCCTTATCGTTTGGATGACAAGGTTCTATCTTGATAATATAATACATAACAAATTTAAAAAGACCTCAATGATTTGTTCTCCATATTTTAGCCAATGGAAATTAGTTGGCTTGGCTATTCATTAACTATAAGTGACAAGATGGCTTACTAAATAGACAGGTCCTTTTCTCCATTCTTTAGAGGACAAGGCCACGTATTAGTTTGGTATTAGTTTGTTAGAGCACTTCCTCACTGTGCTGAAGAATATGGCTGTAGCCATGCCATAGAAAAATAATAAGCAAAGTAGATGGATTCTACACTTTACCTCTATTCACTTCCCCCAAAATGGATTACAGTAAAAGAGGGATAGCATCAAAAGTTATGACAGGAAAACCATGTTACGCCTAACCAATTGACTGTAAATGTCAAATCATATAAAAGGGCCAGACGATTGGATGACTGATAAAGATTGGGATGTAATCTGTTACCCACTTATTCCCTTTATTCTGATATTAATTCATAATCTGGTCCTCTCGACATATCATGTAAGAACTCAAAACTCATGAAAGCAAGAACACGGAGGAAGTGAATTCCAAAAGCTAAGCAGTTCAGAAGCTTTGACAACAACTTCCTACACAGCCTAACATTTTTCACTTTCCTAAAAGCCTAAACAAATTTTAAGGTCAACCGAAGCCAGATGCAGGGACAGCTAGCACAATACAAAAGATAAATAAAAGAAGGGTATTACTGAAATTCGTTAGCTAAAACATCAATTTTACCCGGATTGGCTCCTTTTCGGACGGTTCTGATGTCCAAAGATCCTCCAAATTGTAGTACTCTCTGGCCTTCTCATCAAGAGCATGAATGACAACTTTTCCTACACAAATGAAATTAAAAATTAAAACCCAAAATGATATTATCACTGAATCACCAAGAACTTTGATAATGAAAGATAACACACAAACTTATGAAACTCTAAATTTCTAATATTCCTCCAAAAAATATTTGTGAGATGTTTAGTTCATTGTGACTACTGTCTAAGGTTACAATCAATAATAATTAAAACATAAAGCATGAAAATTTAGCACCCCTAAATCCCCACTGCCACCTTCTCCACCAATACTACAACATTATAATAAGACAAATAACTCAAGAAATATCATACAAGAGAAGTAGAAAATACCAGAGTCAATCACAATCCACTTCCCTCCCTCTTGACCTTCAACACTAGGAAGCACTAACCTCTTTGCTCCTTTCTGCTTCTGCTTAACCTGTTCATCAATTTGAAAATTAAAAAAAAAAAAAAAAAAAAAAATCTCAAAATCAAACGCATCAATTGATCAGAAATTACAACATATCAAACTTAAGTCCATGTTTTCCCTAATTTTCTTTGCCATCGGTAACGAAAATTGAAACTTTTGAGTCACTGAAACTGGGAACAAGAACCAAACAAACCTGCCTTGTAAATTAGGGCTTGGGCAATGTTCCTCACATGCCAAGTGGACCTTCCGGTAGCAATGACCATGAAATCGGCCCAATCGTTATGCTTCTTTGCTGGTATAACCTTCACGTTATCTGCCCTAACATCGCTCAGGATCTTCTCGACTTCTGGAAGCTCCAGAAGCCCCAAATTTTCAGACATGGCGGCGGAAGAGGAGGAATAAGGAGGAGGAGAAGATAATGTGTGGTTGAAACTCGGAAACCCTAGCTTCCATTGTCGAAGAAGCTGTGAAGAAGAAGAGGATGAGAAACGGGAACAGGACTGGGACCGTAGAGCCGCCCACATGGAATCACGCCTCTCCGACCTACTCGTCTGTTACTGCTTCACACAGCGCACTTCTTCTACCGTCCAGCGTTGCTCCGTTCCGGCTTTACCAGAAAAATCTATATATTCATCGCCTCGGAGTTATTAAGCCAATGGATGCTGAAGTGGGTCCCATGTAAGAGTGGGCTAGTGTCTTTTTTTTTAGGTAACGTCGTGGGCAACATATAACGCCGGAAATACCTATTACTAAAAAAATTAATTATAATTATATTTTAATTAGATTAGCTCAATTTATTAATTAAAATTATTCATTAAAAAATAAGTATATCTGTAGGATCCGTTCCCAAATCATGCACCACGTGGACGATTACAGAACAGGTCACAAACGGGGCCCACCGTCCGACAGGTGTCGAGAGTGATTAGCTAAACGCCACGCGGGTCACACATGATTTCACAATCAGCCGTTGGGCCGTCCGAAGATAAGGTCGGGCCCATCACAAACCCTGGACAGACTCGGCCCAATCCGACCTTTACCTCGACAGCTGGGGGGGTCGGAAGTCCCAAGGGTCTTCCACCAAAATACGATGGAAAGCAACTCACAACTCCAGACCCAGACAGAGCATTTAATGCGATCTTGGGTACGCGTGCGCAGGGGGGGCAAGCCGTCCTGACAGAACGGTGATTTGACCAAATCTCACCCCTGACAGATTCAAGCCATAAGAGGCGGCGAAAACCAGGCTACATCGATACAGAGGTGATCACGGTAATCTCAGCCCGTGACCTCTGGAAACATTTTGAGGAAAAAGGTACTCAGTCCTGAGATTGAGACCCGAATGGTTCACAATCTCAGAACTACATATATATGGGTCATGCGTTCCCGAGATGGACATGTATGCTTACAAGAAAGAAGTGTATAAAAAAAATCCTATGAGCAAGAAACAAACATATACTCATATAGAACGAATTCATTTCTACCCTGAATCAAAGATAGGCCACTGACTTAAACATCGGAGAGTCTTTGCAGGTGGCCACCCCCGCCTCTCCGATCCTGCCTAGAGTTCAGGGCACTTTTGGGATAGCGAGGACACGTGGACAGTTGGAGAGTACAGCATCAGCAGTTCATAGACACGTGGACGGCTGGTGAGAAACCGCTCCAACAGTTTCACGCCGTCTGTGGGAAACAACGGTTGAGCGTGAGAAAAAGAGTGGGAAACTCACGATCGCGCTCTCCACGAACAAAAGGCCATACAACGTCGGATGGCACCCTCGAGGATGACAACCAGGAGCACACGTCCCAACGCCGAAGGGAGCTCCCAAGAAGCACGACCAGACCTAGAGCAGAAGCTAGATTCGATGCTCGCCGCCCTGACGGAAGCGAACCGGAAGGCAGAGATGGCCCACGAGGCCGTACTGAGTTTGAGGGACGAAGTCGCGAAGGTACGCAGAGATAACGTTTGCATCGAAGGGCTGTTGGCGAGTGAAGACAGAAGCCAGCGGAGAGAAGATTTTGACGAAGAAGTCCAAAAAGAATTTGGAAGCCAATTGCGAGGAGAAGTTCACGTCCCATCCGGATCGCGGATGCAGGGGGCGCGGCAAAGCTAGTCGAGACCCCTCCAGGCCAGAAGGGCGATGGGCAGAAGACCCCATGGAAGCCCAGGAGGTACGCCTCCCGACTGGAAACAGGAGATGATGGCGGAGTTGGGTAAGAGACTCGGGGCCCATTACAGCCAGACCCCCGATGATCTGGCAGAGCAAACAATGCGAGGGATCAACCGGACGGCCTTCGCCGACTAGATCCAGATGGAGCCCAGGCCGAGAGACTTCACGACCCCGACCTTTAAGCCGTTCGAGGGGAAAACTGACCCCCTGGATCACATATACCACTTTCAGCAGAAGATGGATTTGGAAACCAGGGACGAGGTCGTGACCTGTAAAGTCTTCTCTACGACTCTGGCGGGACCAGCCCTGCTATGGTTCAGACAGCTCCCGGAAAAATCCATAAACGGGTTCGAAGATTTCTGCAAACTTTTCCTAAAGCAGTACGCGGGAGTCCGGAGACAGCAAAAAACCATGCGAGATCTTGACCGGTTGGAGCAGGCCGCAGATGAGTCCCCACGAGACTACCTGTCACGTTTCCTCGAGGTAATGTCCCTAGTCCATAACGCAGACTCGGTCCAAGCTCCAGGATCGTTCGTCAGGAGCCTGCAGCCAGGATCAATGCTATCGGACCACCTCCTTTTGAATCTCCCGTACGATAGGGCGGACGTCCAGGCGAAGTCAGAAGGGGTATTCAGGATGCTGGAAAGCCACCAGAAGGCGCCTAAGACCTCCGCCGCGATAACAATGATGCCAGCACAACCCCCAGCTCTGCAAGGGGTAAAGAGACCCTCGCCGGACTAAGCTGCTACTCCGAAACAGGAAGCCCCCATTCAAAGCAATCAGGAAGATGGCAAGAGGAGGAAGACGTCCCGCGACCCTCTGCCAAAGTATGAGCTCAATATGTCAATCGACGTGATCTACTTCCAAAGCAAGGACAGGAGCATTTTCAAAGACCCGCCCAAATCTGGCGTCCTTGAGCATATGAAGAACAGGAATAGGTATTGCCAGTTTCACAAAGACTTCGGGCACGACATAGTCCACTGCCGCAACCTCTATGTACAGGTCATGGTGGCGATCCACGCCGGCAGGTTGAAATAGTATGTGAAAACCGGTGGAACCCAGCCACTGGAAGACGTCACCAGGCCTGAAAAAGGGAAGCAGACCCAAGCCTCTGGGTTAGGAGAGCAGACCCTGAGGATAGTGCCGACCATCGTGGGCATACCAGAGCTGACCCAGGAGTAGGAGGAGAAGGAAAAAAGCCTCAAAAGAGCTGAAAGAGGAGTGAAGCGCATGAGGGGGATGGGCAATTCCGTCTACCATTTGATGTTGGGAGAGAGTCGCACCTCTGTAATCCCCATTATTTTCACCCAGCAAGATTTAACTATAGTGCGCCCGCCTCACGATGATCCCTTGGTGATTAAACTGCAGATCGGCTCCACATTATTCGGAAGGGTCCTGGTTGACGGCGGAAGCAGCGTCGATATCCTCTTCCTTAGCACATTCGAAAATATGGACTTGGATCGAAGTGCACTCAGGCCAACCTATCAATCGCTGTTCGTTTTTGACAGCACTAAGGTCTGCCCCTTGGGCGTTGTGACCCTGAATGTCTGCGCTATTGAAAGATGCTTGGACGTGGACTTCGTCGTCATTGACTGCCAATCCTCCTTCAACGTCATCATGGGAAGGAGATGGATCCACGCCATGCATGGGGTCGCTTCCACCCTCCACCAGGTCTTAAGATGTCTATCAAATGACGGTACCTATACGATAGAAATCAAAGGAGACCAGACCTCTACAAGGAAGTGCTTTTCAACTGCCCTAAGGGGAGCCGACGCGAATGCAAGCACCGCGACTGGGGACGAATAGCAATTAAAGGACCACCTGCCAGCGTACATGAGGCAAGTTGAAGAGGAGTCTGACGGCCCGAAATCCACGATCGAGGAGCTGGTAGCGGTTCATTTGAAAGAGGTGGAGCCGGCGAGGGTGGTTCTAATCGGGGCCTTATTAACCGAGGAGCAAAGGAACAAAATGTTGGGATTCCTGAAGCGGAACGAGGACATCTTCGCGTAGTCCCACGACGACATGCCTGGGATAGACCCACACACACCTGCCACTGGCTGAATATAGATCACAATTTCCCTTCAGTCAGGCAGAAACCCCGAAGGTTCACACCAGAGAAAAACAGGGTGATCAACAAGGAGGTAGAGAAGCTGCTGGAGAACGGTCTGATCAGGGAATGTGCATACCCGCATTGGGTCTCTAACCCGGTAGTGGTAAAAAAGAAAAATGGCGATGACCATATTTGTATAGACTTCACCAACCTGAACAAGGCCTGCCCGAACGATAGCTTCCCCCTACCAAGAATCGACCAAATGGTAGATGCAACGGTGGGATTCAACAGAATGAGCTTTTTGGATGCCTACTCTGGGTACAACCAGATTCCCCTGTACGCGGAAGACCAGGTCCACATGGCTTTTATCACGGAGCGTGGTCTGTACTGCTACAGGCGTATGCCATTTGGCTTGAAGAACGCGAAGGCAACCTACCAAAGGTTCATGAATAAAATGTTCGACAGGCTACTAAGGAAGACTATGGAGGTCTATATAGACGACATGGTCGTGAAGAGCAGAAGAGATTCAGACCATCTTGGACACTTAGACGAATGTTTTCAGATTCTGAGGCAATATCAGATGCGTCTGAATCCCAAGAAATATGCGTTTGGGGTGTCCTCTGGTCAATTCCTAGGGCATATCGTGAGCAGGAGGGGCATTGAGGCAAACCCGACCTAGCTGACCTCAATCGCAAATGTGCAGAGACCCTCGACCGTTCAGGAGGTCCAACGCATGGCTGGAAAGATAGCCGCTCTCAGTCGATTCGTTTCCAAGATGTCTGACCAATGCAAACCTTTCTTCCAATGCTTGAAGAAAAGTTCTACTGTCATCTGGGGGGAGGAACAAGACAGGACACTGACAGATCTCAAGCTGTATTTGAGTCACCCCCCTATCTTGGCTTCCCAAGCAGAGGGAGAGCACCTGTACGCCTATTTAGTAGTGTCCGAAGTAGCGATCAATACCGTACTATTCATCGAGAAGGATAGCAAACAGAAAACAGTGTTTTATATAAGCCGCATGCTCCTGGATGCTCAGACGCGATATAGTGTTGCAGAAAAGCTGGTCCTCACTCTGGTCAATACTAAAAAGAAACTCCGACAGTACTTTGAGGCACACTCGGTCACCGTGTATACGGATTTCCCCATCCGCCAAATTTTGGCCAAGATAGACCTGTCGGGACGACTGACCAAGTGGGCCATCGAGCTGGGAATATACGATATCGAGTATCGGCCTCGAGCGGCGAAGAAAAGACAGGTCATGGCGGATTTTCTGGTGGAAATCGAATCTTTCGGTGAGCAGCACGACCTATCTCAGATGTCTCAACTTCGCCCCCCTTCAGCCTGGATGCTCTATACTGACAGATCCATGAATACCTCAGGGTCAGGTATTGGGATAGTCCTGCAGACCCCAACGGGTCTCAGAGTTAAGAAGGCATTGAGGCTCGGCTTCCAGGTGACTAACAATGAGGCGGAGTATGAGGCACTGCTACAAGGCCTTGAGCTGGCACTGCACTTCGGAGTGGAGAACATCGCAGTAAAGACCGACTCGCAGTTAATCGCAGGTCAGGTCAGGGGAAACTTCGAAGTAAAAGAACCAAGGCTACACAGGTACTTCTCCAAGGTAATGGGGGCAAAAGCTCACTTTGACAATTTCAATATCGAACCGATCCCCAGGGAGATGAACCAGAGGGCAGATGAGCTAGCTAAAAGTGCCTCAACCGGGGGTACAGCTGGAAGCATAGAAATTCTCCTAGAAGGCGGGAGCATGGAGGACCCCTCGCAGACCCCTGCGCACCATGTATTCGCAACCGGAACTACTGATGAAGGGTGGATGAAACCTATCACCCAGTATTTGACATTGGGGAACCTACCCATGAACCCCCGAGAAGTAAGGTCGATTAGGTTAAAGGCCGCCAGATACTCGTTGGTGGGGGAATGACTATACAGGAGATCAACAATGGGTCTGATGCTGCGGTGCATAGGTCCCGTCGAAGCGCAAAAGCTAATGGAGGAAATCCACGAGGGAGTATGCGGCAACCACTCTGTCAGACGCAGCCTCGCCCACAAGGCTCTAACGGCTAGGTATTTCTGGCCATACATGATGACAGAGGCGGGCCGATTCATTAAGAAATGTGATAAATGCCAGAGGTTCGCCCCAATAAAACGCCAGCCCACAGAGGTACTTCATTCGAACATAACCCCCTGGCCGTTTGCCAAATGGGGTCTGGACATCGTCGGAGAGCTCCCCAGGAGTCCAAAGGGAAGAAGGTATGTCCTGCTGGCAACGGATTACTTCACCAAATGGGTAGAAGCTAAAGCCTATGCGACCGTTAGCAAGACAGACACGATTAACTTCATCTGGAAGAACATAATCTATCGGTTCGGGATTCCGAAAGAGATACACGCCGATCATGGCACACAGTTCAAAAATGAAAAGGTCAAGGTGTTGTGCGAGCTATATGATATCAGACTCAGTTTCTCTTCTGTGAACTACCCTCAGGGGAACGGTCAAGCAGAGGCAATGAATAAAGCCATATTCAACAACATCAAAAAGAATTTGCAGGAGGCTAAAGGCAAGTGGTTAGAAGAGCTGCCGGCCGTTGTATGGGCTCATCGAACCACGGAGTGGAGGTCGACTGAAAGAACGCCATTCACCATGGTCTACAGCTCAGAGGCTGTGATCCCGACCGAAGTCAGCCTCTTGACTCTCCATTCCGAAGTGATAAGAGATCCCCCTTTAAACGAAGGCCAGCTAAGTCGCAACACAGACCTCCTGGAAGAAATGAGAAACATGGCCCTGGTCCATCTGGCTTCGTACCACCAGCAGGCTAGATCCTACTACGCAAAAAAGGTTAGTGCTCGACAATTTAATGCCGAGGATTGGGTCCTGAAAGTTAGAATAGGGAATTCCTCGAAACTGGACTCCAATTGGATCGGACCCTATGAGATGATCAAAGCGCTCAACAATGGTGCGTATGTCCTGAAAGAGCTCAAGACCGGGAAAAACTTGCCGAACACTTGGAACGCTCAGCACTTGAAAAAGTATCACATGTAAGACGCATGCATATGATGTAAGACCATGTGAATGCTTATATTATTGAATAGTTTAAATCCAAGATAGGTCAAGTTCCCTTTTTGCAGCATAGATTCATCTTCTGGTTTGCTATGGAAAAGGGGTCCGCCCACAGTGGCAAACCCCACATACTATTCACGCGTGAGACCTACGTAAACGCTTATATTATTAAAAAGCTTGATTCCGAAATAGGTCAGATCTACTGCCACACGGAAAAGGGTCTGCCCACAGTGGCAGACCCAACGTTTTATTTTGCACAGGCAAAAGATCGCATCAAGCTGCTACGAAAGAGGGTCTGCCCACAGTGGCAGACCCAACGTTTTATTTGCACAGGCAAAAGATCCTACCAGGCTGCTATGGAGAAGGGTCTACCTATAGTGACAGACCCCACGCCTCAGTTGCACAGGCAAAAAATCATGCGGGGTTGCCACCGAAAAGGGTCTTCCACGTTTGCCGACCATACGCACAACTCACACAATCAATGATCGTACTATGGGAGTCACGTCGCTCGTCGACGACCCGAGAAAACGTACAAAGAGGAAACTGCTAACTTGCCAGCAGACCTCAAAAATGCTCGTACTATGGGAGTCACGTGGCTCGTCGACGACCTGAGAAAATGTACGAAGAGGAAATTGCTATGCAACCAAAAACTTGCCAGCAGACCTTAAAAACGCTCGTACTATAGGAGTCACGTCGCTCGTCGACAACCTGAGAAAATATACGAAGAGGAAACTTCTGTGCAACCAAAAACTTGCCAGCAGACCTCAAAAACACTCGTACTATGGGAGTCACGTCGCTCATCGACGACCCGAGAAAACGTACGAATAGGAAACTGCTATACAACCAAAAACTTGCTAGCAGACCTCAAAAATACTTGTACTATGGAATTCCGTCGCTCGCCGATGACCTGAGAAAACGTACGAAGAGGAAATTGCTGTGCAACCAAAAACTTGCCAGCAGACCTCAAAAACGCTCGTACTATGGGAGTCACGTCGCTCGTCGATGACCCGAGAAAACGTACGAAGAGGAAATTGCTGTGCAACCAAAAACTTGCCAACAGACCTCAAAAATGCTCGTACTATGGGAGTTACGTCGCTCATCGACGACCCGAGAAAATGTACGAAGAGGAAATAGTTGTACAACAAAATCTTGCCAGTAGACCTAAAAAACGCTCGTACTATGGGAATCACATCGTGCAATAAAATGTTTGCCGATGACCCGGGAAAACATACGAGGAAGAAAGGGGTACACAGCCCAAAAGCTTGCCAGTAGACCCCCTAAGGAACGTTTTTAGCTACACGAAGAGCTAAAGGAAAGCAGGGTCGGGACCCACCCATTGGAAGAGGACCCTCCCTAATGAACATTTTAGCTACACAAAAAGATAAAGGAAAGCAGGCTCTACCTGGGGGATGATTTATTTGTGCATGGGCAGGATGTGAGTGGATTTGAAGTCTACCTATTGGAAGTAGTCCAGTATCAAACCAAACGTGAAGACAAAAATTAAGATTAAAGTCTGTTTATTATGTCCTAAAAATACAAAGTGCACGGTTAATAGTGGTGCGCACTCATAAGCCCTACTTACAGGAGGCAGGTTGCGAACGGACTCATAAGGAGACATCGGAGTGGTAGTGCCCTATTTGTTCCCGGTAAAAGCTGAGCCCAGGCCTTCTCCTTTGCAACGACGGGTCCAAATAATGGTCAATAAATCCCTGGAGTTGGTTCTGAGCACGGTCCCATTTGGGGTCAGAAAAGTCTAGCCACACACGTGGATCGAACTCTACCAAAACAAGTTATAACAAGAGTTATGCCTCCGTGACACCGGATGAGTCAAAGCTTGCACCCCTATCTCCAGAACTAATCTTAGCAGTCATAGCCTGAGGAGGACTCACTAATAGTCCGAAATCGTGTCCATATGAGTCGTCCACAATTATTTATACAGACGGCTACAACAAGGCTTGACTTTGCCCCGGACGCGGTCAACAAAGAAAAAGAAAACAGACTAAAGAGAATTGCACTGTTCTTATTATTTATTCGGAGGGTTACAACGAAGGTCAGCTTTACAAATGTACAAAGTTAGAGACCTTAGTTACCTCCTTCCATGGGAGTGCGGCCAATCCCAGCGCTTGGACCAGCCCCGGTAGAGGGTGGTGTGCCAGGGTTAGATTCGTCACTAGATACAATGACTGCACCAAACCCCTCACCGGTTAAGACCCCGAGACTAGGCTGAGCGCCAGGGGATTCCGAAGTTCGATCTGGCAGACCAGAAATGGGGATAAGCTCTTTGGCACCATAAGTAGATGTAGAGGGCCCGTCTTTTTCTACGGCAAGCATCTTCAGCACGTCAGCCAGATACGTGATGCTGATCTCATCCCCGAGCTGCTGCATGTAGTGCTTGACGGAATAGTGGTCTCTCTCAATGCCTTTCTAATCGTCAAATTGGTCTGGCGTTACCACCTCAGCGCGACCTTCGAACTCTCTATTCTCCCAGCCAGACCTGTAACTTTCCACATAAAGGACGTCCACCTGCCTCTGGTACCTCGTTTTTAATTTCTCCGCGTCCGCCAGCCTATCCTTCAGTGCCACCAGCCTGAGCTCCGCTTGCCACTGCGATAAGTCGAACAAAAAAGTGTTAATTCTAGAAAGATCCTTGCTGTGTTTGCGAGACATCTCCACATGAGCACCCATCAGATTTTTGTGATCCAAGAAGAGAGATCGATTTACTCGTTGGACCTGTCAAGTCTGTGTTGCAGAGAATGGGCCTCAAGCTTGGCTTTCGCCTCGGCTTTTCTTGCTTCTTTGGCGTCGTCAACAGCCCTGTCACAGGCGAGGAAAGCCAGCCCCATCTCCGCCCCTGCGCTATGCAATTCTTGCTCCTTGACCTTTAGCTCGTTTTGAGCCAATCTGGCGGCCTCAGATTGAGCAAACTTGTCAGCCTCTGCCTTAGCCAGTCTCGCAACCATCTCCTCGTGCCTGGTCCTCTCGACACTCAGAGCGTGAGCCACCGTGCTGTTGACCCTCACCTCCTCGAGGTTCTGATATAAATCGAAGTCAGGCCTCAATTCGGCGAGGGCGGCCTCGTTGTGCTCGGCCAGTGCAGAGCGAGAACTCAGCTCCTCGGTCAAATCCCTGACACGAGAGGAGTAGAAAGACTGGATGGCGACCAGCTGCAAGTTAAACAAAAAAAAGGGGGGGAGGGTCAGCGTTTAGCAAGGATGCTGAGAAATATAGAAGCAACTGAATGGACCAAACCTGCGCGAATATACGTTTGGTGACCAGTTCGACGTTCTCTGAAGAGAGCGCCTCCAGCTCCGGCTCTGCGTCTGGACCCTCTTTTTGGGTGTTGCTTGTGCCTGGGGAACAAGGCCCCTCCTCGCTAGCCGCGAGAGCACCCTCTCCGCCAACCGGGCATGCCCCCGAGGCAGTGACGGCAGGGACGGAGGGAAGACCGGTGCCACCAGGAGCACCATCAGCCACAGAGGGAGGTGGTGCATCTCCTCTGGGCGGGCCGCTGCGTGTCGACCTTCTTCTCTTTAGAAGGGTCAGCGTGGCCCCGTCGTCATCACTCTCAGACGAGGGGGCAACCCTGCCCCTCTTCTTCACCCGGCCCTCTTCTTCATTAGACGAGTCGACCTCATGTCGCCATTTTATTGGGACTAGGGGAGGGGAAGATAGTCGAGACTTCAATCTCGGAGCCCCCCCACTGAGCTCGGCGATCTCCCCGCCGAGGCTAATAGTGCCCGATTTCAAACCGGAGTCAGGGGTAGACGAGATTACTGCAGCAGACCCCCCAGCCAGAATCAGTGGCGTCTCCTCCCCATCTACAGTCCGTGTGGCAGACGTTCCCCCAGATCGAGGTTCGCCTGCTCCGGAGCAGGGGACCGCAAGCACTTCATCTCCTGAGAGTACCACGAGATGCCGGCCAGCAGGTGCCTTGGTACGAGCCTTATGTCCCGCGGCTCCCCCCTTGACGATTGAGGGGTCAACCGATGGGCCTGTCTCAGAACCTGTAAGGAACAAGTAACATATTTAGATCACAGCCACAGTCTGACCCACGAAGCTCAAGGGTGCGAAAATGAACTCACCCCTAGCTCTCTTGGGGGCGGCGGCTTCCTCCCTGCGGAGCCTAATACACTCCTCGACCATAAGCCTCCCGGCCTTCTCGAGCTCGTGGCTAGACAGTGCCACCAGGTCGTTGGTGCCCACCAATTGGCTTGAAGCCGTAACCTACCGATCCACCATGGTGATTCAGTCATGTTCGTCCCGGCGGAATCGGTTCAGGGCAGAGGCATCAAGTCGGCTCCGCATGTGCTTTGTGATGACCCAGGTATCCAGAGGAAATGGAAGATATGAAACCATCTTGGGCATCATGTTCATCGTCAGGGGGTTGAGGACGGCCTGGATGTGCTTGCAGTCCCCGGGAGATCCGAAGATGATGATCCCCTCAAGGCCTTTGAGCCGCCCCGCCGGCAAATGCGGCTCGAACCTGTTCTCTTCTACCGAGACTGCACAAGACAAAATAACATGAGCAATAACATACGGGGAGGGCACAGACCCAAAAATCACGACCAAGCACTTACTCTACAGGAAAGCTGAGGGAACTTGGAAGTGCTCGCCATTCACCCAAGGGGAGCACCACGTCCCTCAAACGGCGTATAACTTGGCATGGGAGTCCCATTATTTATTTGACCTCGGCAAGCCCCAGAAGATATGACGTCCCAACAGCGGTTGGAGGTAAAAAGTAGGGTAGGAACTCTTCTTGGGGATGAAGGTGAGCTTGTAAGTATAAAAAACCACCTCCAGGTCAATATGCAAATTATAGAGTACTGACAGGGCAGAAAGCTCCATCAGAATCATGACCCCGTTTGCATTCAATTGCATCAGGTGGATCCCCGTCAAAGCGAAAAATTGGTGGACCAGAGGAGGAAGGGAGAATTGCAGCCAGTCCAGGTGTTTTCTGCCCAAGATGATAGAGCCTTCGGGGGCACAAGGACGAAGATACCAATCCACAGGGCCCTCGAACTTTTGCAGCATCACTCCACCAGGGAGGCAGAGTTGTCTCCTGAGTTAATCCAGCTCTGAATCCACGACGGAGCACAATTCCTGATTTTGACTTGAAGCCATTGTTCTGAATACGAGTGAAAGAGTAAAAGTCTCTAGAAGAGAGGAAATCGGAAACCCTAGGATTTTATGAGGCTAGAATGATTGAAGATTTTAGTAAAGTGGCAAATGAATGAAATTACGGCTTTTATAGAGGGGGAGCTGAAGAGTTTTTCTGGAAAAAGGGAGAGCAAAAGAGACCGAACAATCGGAACTTCAAAATTCAAACAGATTTTGTGACATGGGATGGCGTGCCTCCGCGTCGGCAGGGAGGCAGCCACGTGCACCTCCCAGATTGGAGGAATGGATAAATGATTTCCCCACTTGACGGGTACGAATCCATCAAGTAGGGAAATTGGGGCAGTTGTGGGACCCGTTCCCAAATCATGCACCACGTGGACGATTACAGAATAGGTCACAAACGGGGCCCACCGTTCGACAGGCGTCGAGAGTGATTAGCTAAAGGCCATGCGGGTCACACTTGATTTCACAATCAACCGTTGGGACGTCCGAGGATAGGGTCGAGCCCATCACAGACCCTGGACAGACTCGGCCCAATCCGACCCTTACCTCGACAACTGGGGGGGTCAAAAGTCCCAAGGGTCTTTCACCAAAATACGATGGAAAGCAACTCACAACTCCAGACCCAGACAGAGCATTTAATGCGATCTTGGGTAGGCGTGCGCAAGGGGGACAATCCGTCCTGACAGAACGACGATTGACCAAATCTCACCCCTGACAGATTCAAGCCATAGGAGGCGGCGGAAACTAAACTACATCGATACAGAGATGATCACGGTAATCTCAGCCCGTGACCTCTGGGAAACATTTTGAGGAAAAAGGTACTCAGTCCTGAGATTGAGACCCGAGTGGTTCACAATCTCAGGACTATATATATATGGGTCATGCGTTCTCGAGATAGGCATGTATGCTTACAAGAAAAAAGTGTATAAAAAAAAGCTTATGAGCAAGAAACAAACATATACTCATATAGAACTAATTCCTTGCTACCCTGAATCAAAGATAAGTTACTGACTTAAGCATCGGAGAGTCTTTGCAGGTGGCCACCCCCGCCTCTCCGACCCTGCCTGGAGTTCAGGGCACTTTTGGGATAGCGAGGACATGTGGACAGTTGGAGAGTATAACATCAGTGGTTCAGAGACACGTGGACGGCTGGTGAGAAACCGCTCCAACAATATCATTATGGTTTTAGACGACTATAATTTTTTTCTTTTTTCAGAGGGTCTTGAATCCTAGTCTCAAGTTGTTTTTTGCCCTTGTTTAGATATCCTATAATTGACACCAAATTTTGAATTTTTCTCTCTAAATCAATAGCAAAAACTAAGGAGAAAAGAAAGAAATAAATAAAGATATTTGAAAGTTAAGAAATACTAATTGTACTTTCTTTTACATTCTCTTTTACATTCTTATATTGTTTGATACACAGCGAATTTCACTATAATTTATTTAATTATTGTCAGATAATAAGATTATAGAGTGTAAAAAAAAATGAAAAATGAAGTGTATTTAGCGCTCCTCTTGAAAGTTTAGGTATCGAGTCGAAATTGACACAAAAACACAATTTAGGTGCTAATATTTTGAATATTTTGAAAATCATATGTCAAAATATGATATGACTCCTGAATCTTGAGGGTCAAAAATAGTACTCACTCTAAATTATTCTGATAATTGATATGTTCTTTATTTTGATAAAGACAACTCATAAAACGGCAAACAACAAAAATAAAATAAAATTCACTTCAACTATTTCAACTCTAATTTAGGAGGAGATGCTAGAAATTCTGAAAAATAATTTCGAAAAATGATTTTACTGAAAATGATTTACGTGGTTTAGTAAACAAATTAATAATGCAACGAAATTGATATTTTAAAATTTTTCTTGAAACTTTACAAAACAAAATAAATAGAACCGTTAATCTAACATAAATCAATTCATGGATCTTAGTTTAGATAAAACCTGAAAGTGCTTTCACAATTATTGAATCTTCTCGTCTATTCTACGAAGCTTGTTGAATGATCCAGTATATGGGTACCTTCTTGATTCCTAATGAGAGATGAGCGGGCGATCTGAAAGACGTTATTCCTTCTCCTCGATTGCAGGTCTATGACCATAGATATCTCTCCCTCAGTGACCATGAACAAGCTCGAGATTTCTCCCACAATAGCTCGACTCTCTAACTCTCTCTGACAATAGCTCGACTCTCTAACTCTCTTTTTTTCTCTATGTATCACATTAAGTACAATTATTATGCATGTACTAGGCGTGTGGCTACTGTCCATAGGCTTAGAAAAACTTTTCTCTTAAGTATTAGAGAGGTGTAAACCTTATTAAGCTCAACTGACCATTCAATCAGTATTGGGCTATATGTGAGCTAGATAAAGGACCTTACAAATTCAAATAGTTTAAGCTCCAATGAGCCAATTACCCACAATTATAACTAATGCTTAATTATGTCCAGGCCTATAGTGGAATGTCTGATATTAATAGACACTGCACTATCTGCTAAATATTGTACTTTTATACTAAATGTCATATATTTTCATATTACATTCCATTATAGACCTAATATTGTACTCATAGACTAAACGCATTGTCCATTAATATTAGGACACTCCATTATAAACTCAATATTACACTCTTAGACTAAATGTGATATATTTTTTGTGAAACTAATTAATATTTTAATTAACTCGATCCATTTAGCATATATTATACATGCAGATATATCCCTTATGCATTGTTGTACTAGTGAGGTGAAATTACTATATTATCCATCTAGTACATATTTACCTTTGAGTTGCAATTTTTCATCTAATGGATAATAATTGACTATAGTGTTTGTAACTATCTATATAAACACAGTCAAATTTACAAAAGTGAATACCTGACACCTGGTATTTATTATCCAAGTACTTGAAAAAAAAAAAAACTCAAAAAGTAACATTACATACATAGTGTTAAAATCGTGAAAGACGTTCTTGTCAATTCACAAATCTCATTTTTCAAAATACCAGAGTTCGAACCATATAATCGGAAATAGTCTTTTAGTAAGTCAAAAAGATAAAATTCACGAGAGTAAATCTTACAATTATTAGGATTAAGATAATACTGTAAAAGATAGAATATTGAGTTACAATACTTAATCTTAAATTCTATTTTTACTTGGTCTAGTTCAATGCACGTATAACTTTCCTATAACGACTTAATGTTTCTATCCAAAGTCAAACACTTCAATGATTAGAGATTTCATCAATCCCGTTCAAATATACAACATTATATTTTATGGCAAAATAAAATATTCAGTCTTTATTTGCAGAATGTGAACTTTTTATTCAGACATAATGAAATAAATAAATTACTCACCTACATGTAAACACTTTATACGTACAATTCTTTATTACTCATTATTAATCATAGAAACCTTTAGACCTTTGCATAGTAGGAAACATAAACATCACATAGATATAATTAGGACATATAGAATTTATTAACAATAAATAGATAGCATTCAAATCCAATAAACATTCTTCAAAATGTCTAACAAAAAAACTGCTTTCTATAGCATATTTCTAATAGGATATACTTTATTTAAAAAAAAAAGGAAGGTGAAAGCAATGGAATAATGCACCTATTTAATATTTCAAAGTATGGTAATGGCTATATAAGTCTAGGAGATAATGGTTGAATTTGAGTTTTTGTGTTTATTTGATTAAAATGAGTTTATGAAAGAGTAGATTATGCAATTGATTTCAAATTATCAGATTTTGACCAATAATTACTCTCTTTAAATTTAGAGAGATTTTAGTAATAAATTTTCATTCAAGTGGAGTACTTAATGCAGAAGTATTCAAAATCTGCACCATCTGATCTAATTTGTACGAACTAATCTAATCCAATCCACAAAGTATAGATATCTGCATATACGGGGATTGGATTTGATTGAAATGTCAAAAATCTATACTTTTGTAATCAAATATATTTTTTTATTATGAAAGTAACATATCCAATATAATCCACACTTAAATTATGTTTATTAAAATACATATATTTATGTATAGAACATTTTTTTTTTACAATTCATATACATTCTTATTTGTTTGGCAGGTTTATTTTAGATTTTAATAGATTGTATGTATTTTTTTAATAAAAAAAATGCTAAAATGATGAGTAATGGCTAAAATTACAATAAAATGTCCAAATCTGAGCTAAAATGAATAGTCCATAATTAAAAAGGCAACTAAAATCTAGTTATAAGGACTTATTAACTAGGCTCAAGTAATTGATCTAATCCACACATTTATGGATTGGATCGAATTGGTTTAAAGATTTTATACAAATTTAATTGGATACGATTTCTGAAATCTGCACTATGTGCGGATCGGATATAATTTCCTAAAAAAAAAAATAGATTAGATTTGATGAACACCAGTAACTTATTGTACAAATAAAACATTTTATTATTTTCTGGACAATTTTCTCTCTTTCCTCCCTCTTGTACTAAAGATAACAAAAGAAGAGTCTTGTCGTTTATTTCCTTAGGCAATATATCTCTTATTCTTTCGAAATCTCCTTCCCCTTCCCTTGTACTAAAGGTAGCTTAAGTAGCAACATTTTATCGAGTAACATGTAATTCTCACAACGTATAAGTGGAGATATTTTATCAAAGACTTGGCTGACTAAAATGTCAAAACATGGGTGTTTAAGTCTATTTATGATATTTTTTTTCATAGTTATCTAACGATTTTGAGGAAAAATGATGACTGATGGTCAAAATCCTAAATTAGAATTCAATCGCTAATAATAATGAAATTGCGGTAAAATAACTGAGAATATGAAATTTAGCATGCTTTAGTCCCAAAAAATAACCTACGTACACAATATTTTTCCTATGAGAGATTTACAAAAAGTGATAAGAAAGGGAGCATAGTAATTTTAGCTTTCTATTATAGGAGGTGTTGTTTGTCTCTCATATTGCAACTGGGGACCGAATACTAATATAATGGGTAAACAACCATTTAAAACATAATAATTATCCATTATTTCATGAGATAATTCAGTTAGTCCATAATTATCAAGATAAAAAATAGATATTCCTAATTTAAATGTGATATACCTCTATGCGCAATAATATTCATTCGAATATTGGCCAATTTATGCATCTTCTAGAAGAATTCATGATACACTGAAAAATTATATATACATATATTTTAATATGCAAGATAGTTTTAACTACTCTAGTATTTCGTAGTTGGCTTTGTAAGAGCTTTAGAGTATAATTCACATTTGTTGCGAAATTACAAGCAAAGCATGTTCTTCATTTCTTTTACTAGTTCACAACGTGTTACATTGCCATGTTGTGGCACTTTCCATTTGCCACATTCATACTAGGCTACTTGCTAACGTCGGATTAGAAGTGGACATTGTCTTAACTCTTAAGTTAAATCCATTCAATAGCACTTGTAAAGACACACAAAAGTGTCACCCAATTATACACTCAATGATAAAATAGCATATATTTATATTTTATAATCACTTATACTCAAAAAGAAAAGTTGTGGGTAATGATAATACCTATTCAAAAAGAGATATGCATAATTAAATACTTACATTTCCCCATAATTTGGAGCATTTAATTCAATATTTTTTATTTTTTATTTTTTATACTTAATAAGATAAAATTTGACAAGTTTACCTTGTTTTATATAAATAAAAGAAATTATAACTTATAATCCATGTGAATAATTAGTCATGCAATCCCACTCGATCTGCACCACAAGATTATGTTGTTATTTATACATACTTTATTATTATTATTTTGGCGATGGCGATAAATCTTACTGACTTACTTACAAAATGTGGCATAAATCTAAAAATTCATCGGTGTGGTTGCCTATGGTTAAATATTTGTACAAGGTTAATATTGTATTAGGTATAAAAGAGAATAATAATGGACACATAATGGATGTAAGGGATAGAAAATTATTTAAAATACTTTCTCTTGTACTTTAGGTTTTGTTTGGAATATGAAATTTAAGAAAGGAAGAAAATAATTTTAAAAGATTCTATTTTCTTTACTTAGATTTAAACAAAATCAAGACAAATTTATACTAAGAAAAGTTAGAGTTTCACATAACTTTTGAGTTCATAGAATTTTTACAAATAGATTTCAAATTAAAAAAAAAAAGTCCAAAAGAAAAAATATATTTTTTCTCTTTCTTTTTCTTCATAAATTTCCCCCAAAACCCACCTTCTAAACAAAGCCTTGTAATATTTAGTACGATAGAACAAAAAAAAATAAGTGACTCAGTAAATTATTCATATTATGTTAAATAAAAATTAAACTTGAAACAAAAACGATGTCGATCTAAAAAATGAACACAAATTGTCTCTTCATTATACGTGTTTTTCCTTTTTTAGCTTGAATTTAATTGATTTAGGCTCCGTTTAGAACTTAGAGTTTAGGAGAGAAAGAAAAAAATTTCAATAGATTCTATTTTTTCTTTATTTAGTTTGAAATAAAAGAAATTGAATTTTTTTTCAAGAAAAACAAAAGTTTTATTTGATGTCATTTTTTAGTATATAAAATTTTGATATATTAATTAATTAGTATAGTCAAATATATCAAAATAAAGTTTTATAAACTCTTAAAATAATTATATAAATTTTTCATGATTTTTTTCTTGTGATGTTTTTTCCTCCAAAATCTAAGTTTCAAATAGAACCTTAATGAAACCATAGCATTCGAAAAGAAAAATGTCAACAAAATCCAGATTTCAAATAGAGCCTTATTGAAATCATAGTACTCATAGTACTCAGAAAAGAAAAATGTCAACGTGAAAAATGAATACAAATTGTCTCTTCATTGTATGCATGTTTCCTTTTTTAGCTTGGATTCAATTGATTTAGTGAAACCATAGTATATTTACTCTTTTTGTATTTAAATAATTATTGTCTACGTGAAACCATAGCTTTTTTTTTTTTCAGTAATATTTACTCTTTTTCGTGTTTTAATAGTCTTTATACATTCCCCTCCAACTTTTCAACTATAGGCTCACTCACAAGGAAAATTTCCAACTTTCATTAGTCAAACGAACTGTCAACGTAACCCTACGAAGTACGGACATAATGTAATAAAAAGCTAAGCCAAGAAGATTGCATTGGGAATTGTTTCTACTTCTCAGCCCCAAAACAAAAATTCTCCAGGTTGACTTTCTACCAAAATAAATGGTTACGAAGAAAAAAAATATAAAATAATAGTTTAGACAATATTTTGAAAATAAAAGGGCAAATAAATAATGAGACAGAAATTTAAGTGTGTAAATCACGTGAGAGCTGCATCAAATCCATGTTTGATGCCCAATCCCGTCTCACCCACAAAAAATATGGTAGCAAATTTTAAATACAAATTTTTCAGCAAAGAAATAAATAATTAAGTTATATATATATATATATATATATAGATGAAATGCAAACTATATTGTTTATTCAGCTGTACGCAACAGTTAAATCTTATACAGGATTAGGGCTAGATGGGTCTGACTGGGAATGATTGATCCACATTTCCTACCAATATTCCAATGCTGTCAAATATTGTTTAGTATTACCTGATAAACCTATTTAATTAAAAGTTAGCTAGCTAGTTTCTTAATTAATTGAACCCTACTATAGGATGACATTACTTCAAATGCTACAAAGTACAACTATCAATCAAGTTACATATATAATATTATATGGAACAAATAATCAATTCCACATCATTGATTTTGATTGTTTCTCTTTAAATATTGTTCTTTTTTATACACTACTAAAGAACAAATTCGCATTAATATTGCCGTTATACTTCACAAACTTATGTACATTTATGTATTAGATATGGGGCCGTGCGGCCAAAAAAACAGTTGTCCACTATGATATTTAATATTGCAATTTATTTATTTTTGTGCAATCTATAGATTGGATAACAACAATATTCAAATTGAAATAAAAATATAGTGGTAGACAATAAATAAAGGAGAATAGTTATGATTATAGTGAAGCCTTCTAAGTTTTGCCAATCACCTAACAATTAAAATGACATAATTCCATAGCTTTATATAAGTGCACAAAAGTTAATGATAACACTAGATCTTATGTTGACCTTTTTCCATTTATGTCCCACATTTTTGTTTTCTTGCATAGCCATTTACACACTCTCTTCACTCCAAAAAGTTACGGTGTACTTTATTTTTCTATTTGATGTCCCCAAATCATGTTTTATCCCTTTACTTTCGTTTGTTTTATTATAAAAATACCCAACAAATATTTTTGAATATGCAAGAGATAGTCGTTAATCCTCTACGATGTTGTTTATGTGTTAAAAACTTGAAAGTAAATCATTATTGCTCCAATTAGTACTAGCTACACATAGTGCATCTATTAACAATTGCTAAAATAATTTGACTGATTTAAACATCATATTAAAATAAACAAAATTATAATTTAGCCACTGAAAATACTAGTTAACGTAGTGCGAACATTTATGTTGCTAAATTTAATTTTCGTATTTAAAAAGTGGTATTTAGCTACTTTACCCTCGTATAATAATTTAGCATCATTTATTATCTAATTGAAATTACACACCAAAGGTATGCACTAGCCATTCTGTGCTATTTATTATCAGTATCTATTTTTCTTTCACAGTAGCAAGAACTTCTGATCTTGAATTTATGGTTTTTGTTCATAGAGAATCAGAGATGAATAAATATGTTGCGGGTAACAATAAGTATGGCCGTCTTTGTCTCATTTATAATCTCATGATGTATAATTTATAATAATGTAAGACTATTTCGAACACCAATTAAAGAAATATAGCATTAATTAATAAATTTTACAATTTTTTTTTTTTGTTTTTGTCAAATTTCATCGTCCATATATGTATATATCTATATACATATATTTGTGTTTTTAACTCTTTCTACTTGCTTTAATTAGTAAACCTTCCACACCGCGAGATCATACAATTTAATGTAATGGATAAATATACCAAAAACTGACATTGTTTTGGAACTTTACTACAAAGTACAAATTCCACATTCATGATACATAGAGACATATTATTTTAAAGTTGGAATTTTCTTTAATTTGGATTAGAAAGATTTTATAAACAATGTTACACGCACCATTACCACATCATCAGTGGCATCATTGTAATATGAAGAAAAAGAAAAGGTGTGATTACATAATATCATGAAAAAAAGGGGCGAAACATAAAAAATTAAAATATCACTGAGCAAAAGAGAAAAAGAAAGAAAAAAAAAAAAATGAATGAAGTTTGCTGCAAAAGTAAGAAGAAAGAAGAAGCACATTAGGGAGAAAAAGGTTTAGCTAAGAATTTTCTCGGGGGAGAGAGAAAGTGAGAAAATGCTGGAAAATTTAGGGCTTGTATGGTGCTCCGATCCATCTCTGTAGCGGCTCCGATCCGTACTTCCCTAGACAAGGCAATAAATGCTTTAGATCCGGCTGTCTGATACCACATTCGTAGCATTGTAATTGCCATTTTCAACTTTTTGTTTTTTTGGAGGGTTTATCTTCGAGCTTGGGATCTCAATGGTGCTCCATGGAGCTTCATACGCGGAGTTTTGAAGCCGCTTTGAGTTGGTAAGTCGAGTACTTTGTCTACTTTCTTCCAAAGTGGTATAATTTTGGACAGTTGGAACTCTATAATGGAGTGGTGTATTGGTCATGAAGTCGAATTTGAGTTCGAATTAGGGCTTCTTTGAGTGATAACCCTCACATTTTTTTTTACTATGTATATATATGCATATAAATATAGGTGAGGAGAATTTAGGGTTTTGAGATTTGGTTTCTATATAAAGTATGTTAATTTGATTGGTGTTTTTCTCTGTTAGATTGGATATGGACAATTTGGCCTCTGCTTTTCGAGTGGTACAGTTGCTTGAGTAATTATGCTAATTTACGCAAGTTTTGTAATATAATATACACGGATTTGATGTTGAGTTGACTTGGACACACCATCTACGGTTCCTATGGGTATTGGGTCGCTTGCACTGGAAATTAATTGATTCTTAGAAATTTTTTCGAGAAGGGCAAATCAGAACACGCCTTGGGTTTTCTATGGCCGAAAGCGATTGCGGGCTTTAATTATTTTCCTCTGTAATATACACTACGGATTATTATTTAGTTTTTTTTTTTTGGGGGAAAAGGGCTTAATTATCATCACTGCGAGGACAAGCATAATATGTGCACTATGGATAGTTCTTCCATGTACAAGAGTTGTATGATTCTGGGTTGTATCGAGAGATTGGTGTTGGAATTTTGAGACTGTGGCTTTTGGTGGCGGAGATGCCTCCTTCTCCAGCATTGAGGTGTTCCCCTGGAAGGGAACTGAGAGGCAACAATCACAAGCGAGGACACAGTTTTGAGGGTGGATTGCTCTTCAGAGAAAAAGATGACGATCTCGCTCTGTTCAGCGAAATGCAGACCCGAGAAAGAGAGAATTTTTTGCTTCAGTCCTCAGATGACCTGGAAGCCACATTTTGTAATATTCTATTCTGAACGTTATTTTATGTGTTTTTTTTTTCCCCCCCTTCCAAGTTTAGAACTTTTACATTATTTTGAGGGTTTCATCTGGCTTATGGGTATTTGATGTTCTCTTTGATTTTCACTTCAACAGCTTCGAAGTTAAGGCACTTTTCAGATATTAAGCTTGGAATCTCCATTCCAGTACGAGGAGAGAGTACCAATGACCTGCTTAATATCGATGGGGAGAAAAATGACTATGACTGGTAAGTTCCGTTTTCCCAATTGATGATAATTTTGACTAAACTGGCTCTTTGCTTTGTTATACAATTCTGGACTTCTGGTATCAGAGAAGAGAGCTAATTTGCACCAGTAGCAACTTCTGTGTTCCAAATTTTTGGGCATTGCAACTGTTTAGGTTGTGGTAGAAATATAGTAAGTCGAAATGTCGAATCATAGAAAGTGTGTTTTTATTCTGTCTTGTGGAAAGACTATGATAACGCTTTGAGTAAGCAGAACTATTAATCTGCTAAGATTATATTGTCCAAGCTGCATGTGTACGTGAAACTTGCATCTTATCTGTCCGTTAATTCAAGTATGTCATTAAAAACTGGATAATTTTCTGTCTTCAATTTGTCAAGTTTTCGTAGAGTCATGAGTGAAGGTTTATTTTATTTATTTTTCATGTTAGAAATATGCAAGTTTTTTTTATCTTTTCATGATCCTAGACTCAATGTTTGTACTTTTTTTTTTTTTGAGGAGTTTGATTTATTGATGGTTTTTATTTATATTTCTGAAGGCTATTGACACCTCCTGACACTCCTCTTTTTCCTTCACTGGATGATGAGCCACCACAACTTGCTTCTGCACGAAGGGGAAGACCCCGTAGTCAACCTATTTCAATATCAAGATCATCGACGGCAAGTGGCTAGATCATTTTAATGAGTAGAATTTTGTTTATCATGTTCTCTGAAATATCTGGATATCTCTTTACCTCTTCTTTTAAAGCATACCTACGTCTTTCACAGATGGAGAAGGGTTATAGAAGCAGTAGGGGTAGTGCAAGTCCAAATCGTTTAAGCCCATCTCCTCGTTCTGGTAGCAGTACATTTCAATCAAGAGGAAGGCCATCATCAGCCCGTCAATCCAGTCCATCTCCAAGTATACGGCCTGCTACTCCATCACGAAGACCATCTAGTCCTCCAAGTAAACCCTCAACTCCTGTTCCTAGGTCTTCTACCCCAACTCCCCGTAGAATGAGCACTGGGTCTGGTAGTGTGGCCTCATCAGGGACAAGGGGGATCTCCCCTGTAAAGACAAGTCGGGGGAACTCTGCTTCACCTAAAATAAGAGCATGGCAGACAAATATTCCAGGATTCTCCTCTGATGCACCTCCAAACCTTCGTACTTCTCTTGCTGATCGACCTGCAACTTATGTAAGGGGTTCCTCACCTGCAACAAGAAGCGGAAGGGATTCTTCCTCCAAGTTCAGAAGGCAATCAATGTCACCAACTGCGTCTAGAAGTGTTAGTTTATCTCACAGTCATGAGCGAGATCCATTTAGCTCTCAGAGTAAAGGTTCTATTGCTTCTTCTGGTGATGATGATGTCGACTCTATTCAATCCATGCATGTGGGTAGTTTAGATCGCTCAACAACAAGAAGAGTTGATACTTTCTCGAATAACAGAGCTCCTATCCTTTCCAAAAAATCAGCCAAAATAGCGTCTCCATCTCCTGCTCCCAAAAGATCATTTGATTCTGCCCTTCGACAAATGGTATTTCTTACAGAATCATTGCTTCATCTCATGAAATTTTTTGGAGTACCTGTCTTTATGTGTTCCTTTGAATCTTTTATTCTGTTTAAAGTGATCCAAGGTTAATAGTTTCTATTTTCTTTTCACATTTTTTTTTGGCTTGTATTGTTGCTCCTATCTGCTAGTGAATACTGTTCCCGAAGTCCCGCTCTTTCCCCTCTCTCTTCCTAATTTGTGTTTACTTGTCTTTTCCTAGTCTGAGGGATGTTTGTTATGCTGGGCTTAATTGTCATTATGAAAGAAACTGAACTGGAAAATGACGGGTTATATACACTTTTTCTCTCTTAGTACTTTCTGATTCTTCTGATTTCTTATTTGTTTGCTGATGCCTAATAATGATTAACTTGCAAATTGAAGGGAAGATAACATTTTTATATTAGTTAATTGGGTTCTGATGTCAGTTAGCTTCTATTCTATCCATAGAATACATTCTTTCTTACTGAATTCCATATTTTTGTTTGAGTGGGTATACATATAGACTTGCCTACTGTCAGTTTGTATAATATTTCCACTGCTGAACTCATTTTTAGGTGATTTTGAGCTGATACTATAATTTTAGGGTCTGTTTTTGTTGAACATATTTTTAGGTGATTTTGAGCTGATACTATGATTTTAGGGTCTGTTTTAGTTGAACATACTTGTGGTCATTTGACAACATTGTGATTCTTTTTCCTTCAGTACCACTAATTTATCCTGTAGATTAAAAGTGTTGAATTTTATGAATAACCTTTGGACAGCGCTTTCATGAACCCAGTAGTGTTCTTTTGTTCACTACTTCGCTGAGATACTTTTGTGGTGATTTCTTCCGCTCCTGCTTAAACCAATATAACCAAATTTCTAGGTGACAACCACAAGGATTGTTTTGATACTGAGCTATTAATTGATATGTATGTTTAACTCCTTATAATATTCGGGTTGCCAGCTTCAGTTCACATCTAATGTACTCTAACATCTTTGCAGGATCATCGGAAAAGTCCTCAAAATATGTTTAGACCGCTTTTATCCAGTGTCCCTAGCACCACCTTTTACGTTGGTAAAGCAAGTTCTGCACATCGTTCTTTGATCTCTAGAAATTCATCAGTCACAACAAGCAGCAATGCAAGTTCTGATCAAGGCACAAGTGCTGCACCTGATACTGAAGGGAGTGATCACAACCAAGAAGACGTGGCTAGTGAGTATGAGAGAGTACCATTTTCTGATGTTCCCGAGGAAGTATTTGCCTTTGATAAGATGGATATTGTAAATGAAGCCATTGGTCATGAAATTGATGATGGATCAATTGACATAACTAATGATGGTTTTAATAGAAGCCCTAAAACTGAGTTTGTTCCTGCTGAACCTGGAGAGTCCTGCCACCATGGTATTGTTGCAGAAGTGGGTCCAACTTCGGAAGCTTCTTTCGTTAATGATGATTTTTCTGAGGTTGATAGTCTTGAAATTATGGTGGTTTGTTCTAGATGTGGTTGCAGATATCATGCTTCTGAGGAAGAGGAAAGGGTCACTGGACTTTGTCTGGAATGCACTATGAAAGATAAACTTTTGAGGATAACGACGGTGGAGACAGCTGTAGTTATCAGCACCTCCCCGGTGTCATCTACAAACACTTCAGAAGAAGAAAAACCTTCTGATGATTTTGCATCTGAGATTGCTGTACCTGAATTGCAACAAGTTACTGAAGTGTGTGAGCGAAAGAGTTCCCAGGATGAGGAGATTGTTGAAGGTGGCAAAATTTCTTACAATGAGCAAAGTCATAATTACTTGCAAGAAAATTCCGTGTCAAGGTCAGAGTTGGAAGGAGGCAAGGATAGTTTTACCAAACAGCAAGAGGAGGAGGACCTCTTAGCTGTTGGCCAGGGTCTACACAGTAATGACACTGGAGGAAAAAGCTTACATCACTCCACTGATTATTCAAATTTGAAGTTCGATGTTTCAGAGGGTGCAGGAATTTCTGTATTGCTGAAGAGAACAAGCAGTAGCAAGGGGCCTGTTGTTCAGGGCAGGAATTTTTCGGCTTCTAGCATGCCGTATGATGCTCTGTCATATGCCAAGGATAGTGCAGGCAGCATGAGAAGCTCCATTGGGCATGGCAGTTTCTCCACATCATCCTCTGTTGATTTTGGTACCCGGCCAACAGATAGTCGGGTACAACGACAGTTAAGTAGTGGCAGGAAATCAGACATGGAGCACTACAGCAAAAACACAAAACATCAAACTGTTGGCTCATCTTTCTGTGGCACTGCAGACCTTTCTCATCAAGCATTATCCCTCTCAACGAACACACATGAAGATAATTCTCATGTTTCAACTGGCAATATGGAATACGATGTCGTAAGGGAGACACTTGTAACATCTCACGATCATTTGCTAGCTTCAGAATGTACTGAAGCGGATGTGTCTGATACACCTTCTATGAGGACATTTGTTGTTGAGAAAGATGATTATGAACACCACAACAGCAATATAACAGTTGATGCCTCTACCTCACAGACAAATTATAACGCCTGTGGCTCTCATGTAGAGTTGCCAAAAGGTACCAGTAGTGTGACAGAACTAGAACTGGATACGATTTCTGGATCTTCTTGTAAGGAGGAAGGCACCATTCTCAATGTTGATAAAATTGATACTGAGGTTGTAACCCATGGCTCCGCGGTTACAGTATCTGAAATAGAAACTGAAAGTCGTCATCATAGTACCCCTGGTTCAGCGAGTGATAATATCTCTCTTGCATCAAAGAGCACCTCAGATGAACCCCTGGAGCCTTCACCTTTTAACCCTTGTGACAAGGATATGATAACTTCCGCTACAGACTCCAGGATCTCTGATCAGGCTCATGACATCCTAGGTAAGATTTGTCTTGGATTGTGATTGTTGTTGCTGACCTTTGATCCTTTACTTCTAGTAGTCCAGTCTCAGTGAATATCCCCTGTTCTATGAATCTAAGAGTATTCATACACTATAGAAAGCCTGATTCGAATGGTTTTAAGTATGATTACTAATTCTATAATTCTAATAACGGTGCTTTCAGATCAGTACCTATGTAACATGGGCTATGTTTATTTTTTTATTTTTTATTTTTATTTTTATTTTTTGATAAGATGCCTATTTTGTCTCCCTTGGACTCAAACTCATGACCTAACCATCACACTCATATACACCCTGAGTCCCATACCAATTGAGCTAGCCCTGTTGGTAACATAGGCTATGTTTGGTAGAGAGGAAAGAAAGTAGAAGGGAAGGAAAACTTAGGAGGGAAAGAAAATGTATAAGATGGAAAGGAAAGTGTTTTTCTTTCGTTGTTGTTTAGTATTTAGGAAGGAAAGAAATTAGTATATCTTAAAATGACTATTTTTTCCTTTTTATTAAAATTTTAAAATTAATGTATAAAATTATTTTAGTAAATTCATTTTCACATGTTGATTAAAAAACACTTTTCTTTCCCCTTTTCTCTCCATTTTTTGAGGGAAAATATTCTTGTAGGGCCAACCATTTTTCCCCCACCTTCTCTCTCTTTTTCCCTTCCCTTCCCTTTTTCCTTCTACCAAACAATCCAATTTTTTAGTTTCCCTCCACTTTCGCTCTAACTTTTTCCTTCCTCTCACTTTCCCTTCCTACCAAACATAGCCGTAACGAAGAGGTCGAATTTCATATTAGCTTTGTAATGATCCAATCATCGTATATTATGTACACTATCACTTACTGATACTGAAATGCTCTAAGGACTGAAATTAACACCAATTCTGTCCTTTCTGTGCAATTTCAAATGCTAAATATACCTTTGCATCTTTGGCTTCATCTCTGCAACATAAACTTGTTAGGTTTGTTCGTAATATGGCTGACCTGAGTGCTCATTCTCATTTGTTTATTTATTTTATACCTTATGTATTTTTGAAGTGAGTTCTTCTTGGAGTCAGTTTTACCAATTGAATCTTTCCTCCACTTTTTCATTTATACTTTGTGACTGACGAATTCTGTGTATTTTGATAGAGCAAGAATCAATGATAATGGTAGAGTGTCAAAGGGGAAGTAAGGCGAGAAGCCTAACGTTGGAAGAGGCAACAGATACAATTCTTTTCTGCAGCTCCATTGTCCATGAGCTGGCCTACCAGGCTGCAACAATAGCTCTGGAGAAGGAAAGCTCGGACTCATTAGAAGGCTCCCAGCCAACAGTTACAATATTGGGAAAATCCAATTCTGATAACAAGAAGGGCCTGCCTCGTGGCAGAACTGTTAGCAACCGCCCTTCGAAATCCCAGAAGGCCAGGAAAAGGCGGGTAGAGAAAGATGCCAAACCTCCTAGCATAACTGAGAATGATGAGAACGCTGTTGAACCATTAAAACGCAGTGTTGAGCCTCCTAACAAGCTGGATACAATGAGGCCTCCAAAGCTGGAATCGAAGTGCAATTGCACTATAATGTAAGTTCATTCGGCACTCACCCTGCATCTCTGCCAACACCGTTAGCAGCATATACAAAGGCGATGGAGCCGAATCCTTGTATTTTGATGGTTTTATGTTTGAGGGGCTGTTTGAATGTTGTCAATTGTTTTCGTTGGTTCCCATTTATTTGTTAGAAATGCCACGTTGTGTTGGTGACGAAATTGTAAAGCTTTTTTCTTTTCATTTTTTTTTTCGTCATTAGGCTAATATTAGTTAAGGCAATGGAGGCTTGTGTTTGCTCCAGTTGCCACATTCTTGTTGGTGATTCTGATTTGGTTAATTCCTCGGTAGAGATAAGTGTGAATGAAAGCAAAACCACTCATTCATATTCGTTATGATTGTGAAGAGTATACCTTCCATTTATTCTTCCATTTTGAGATCAGAACTCTTCTTGCTCCAACTTCTTGCGGTTTTAAACAAAGTGCAAAATTGAACAATGGATAGTAGAAATAAAAGAAAAGAGAGAAGAAATAAAGCAACTAAAAGCCGGGAAAATGAATCTTTTGGGACAACAAACGACGTGCTGATTTTAGGCATAAACCGCCATTATTACCGGAAAAGGAGGTCTTATTGCCGGAAAAGGACGTCTACTTGGACGTAAAACGATAACTCAAACGGTTAAAGTTACCAAATACAAAACTTGCTTCAAAACTACTTTTTTTTTTTTTTTTTGTTGGTTGTTGTTGTTGTAAGTACAAAACTTGCTTACGGTTAGACAACAAGGGACAGCAGAATATGAACTGAAAACGACTTGTGGTTTCATAAGCGATGATAATGCATACTGAGTGAACGTGAACTGTAAAGGACACGTAATTTATTTGCTCGGATAAGCTTCTGAAAGTGAACTTGCCATTTTATTAACTAGGCATAAACAATGTAACGCCAGAAATTTCTGAACATGAGAGACATTAATGTTCAGTGGTTAAAAACTTAAAACAACTAAATGCTGTGCGAAGAACAATATGTTCTTCTATCGTGAAAGCTAATATATTCATCAAAGCCACATGCTGGAAGATTTCCAATAGTACATTTTGTCGAAAAACCAATCTAATTTGTTTCACTAACTGTCGTTCTGATAAAATATATGATCCTATATTCTATAATATATGATATGATATGAGTTAAAGTAGGTGATATTATTTGTAAGTAAAAGCTTTTGGAAATTAGACGTGACCGCAATAGAGTTTAAATTCTAGACATATGTAAAGACGAAAGCAAATTGTGAACCAAAAATGACGTTTTATAAGATAAACAGACAACAAATTTGGAACCCCTACCAAAAAAAAAAAAAAAAAAGAAAAGAAAAGAAAAAAACGACAACAACCAATTTGGAACAATAAGTGACACGCCTTTTTGAGCGAAAACACCATAAGTAAGATTACAGAGAATCAGAGATATTAACTGAGTCTTGGAGTCCCTGTCCAGACATATTTAGTTGCAAAAATTCGTATATTACTTTTAGAAAGAAATTTGAAAAATACGGTGGTTTTCATTCTTTTAAGCTGTGGTACAGTTTTTATTAGAGAAATACTGTTTTTTTAAAAAATATTTAGAAAAATACTATTTTTAATATAATAATTAATAACTGATAATTAGTTTTCAGAAATTAGTAACTAATAACTAAAGGTATTTATAGCTGATAAATAGTAACTATTAATTAGTTTCTAGAAATTGATAATTAGAAACCATTTTTAAAATGGTATTTTTCTAGAAAAAATTTTAAAAGTGATATTTTTCTAATAAAAACTGTATGAAAATTAGAAAAAATTATGACTTCCGTATTTTTGTAATTTTTTTTGAATTTTTGTAGGTAAAAATATTAGAAACCCTTAATTAATAGTATCATGTCCGGCTCGTTGATGTGCCATTATTGTATTTGTTTGTTTTCATGTCTAATTATTCTCATTTTTTATATTATGTTATTATTGTGTCTAATTGTGCCCGTTTTTTGCATTGAGTTATTTTCCATGCTTAATCGTGCTCATTTTTTATATTGTGTTTTTTTCATGCCTAATTATGTTTGTTTCTGATATTATGCTATTTTCGCATTAATTACACCCGTTTTATATACTGTGTTATTTTCATGACTTATCTACCTTGTTTTTTATTATATTATTCTTGTGTCTAACATTGTCCATTTTTTATATCATATATGATTTCAATCCTAAATGTTTCCATTTTCAAACACTTATTGTTCTTGTTCCATAATCATGCTCATTATTGATTTTTTTTTTCAAATTTAATTGTTTTAAAATTATTAGACATATTTCCTTTTAAGCAATTATAAATTGTTAATTATTATATAATGGAAAAGAATTTTTTGAAAATATAGATAACGTTTGTATGAAAATAAATTTAAATTGAAATATTAGAGTGCACGTTATAAATGATAATTAATTTAAATTTTTAGAGTTAAATATTTTCTAATTAAATTGACACATTCTCAAACTAAATCAAAATATATAGCTCAAAGTTATAATTGGCAACTACTTAAATTTTATTTTATTTCTTAACCTTTTAAGAATTTTCTATTATGAATGAGTTTTACTTCAGATTCTTAATATTTTTTAAACTCTTTTACAAAAACTTATTAAATTTTGTAAAGTTTTTATTTTTAAAAAATTAGAAATTGACGCAATATTTATAATATATACTACTTTTACTAAGAAATATTTTAATTTTAATTTTTTTTCTATTTTCTTATATTTATTATGGCCAGAAAAATTTAAAAAATTTAATTTAAGTATATTTTTTGCAAACTAATTATTTTTCTTCATCATGCCTATAATTCGTGAATGTCGTGCCAAGTGCATATGTCGTTCTGGTCAAATACAGTTATTAATCGTGTCATGTCCGTATTAGCTCGTTTTAACACTATTACACAATTATCTATAACAAAATGTTGATAAACATAACTTAAGTCTATGTTTGGTCGATGGGAAAAGAAAGAGGAAAGAAATGATAAGATGGGAAATGGAAGAAAAAATGGAAAAATTAGTTATTTGATATGAAGAAAAAAGAAAAGGGAGAAAGGGGAATATTAAGTTGGTGCCCACAAATTTTTTCACTCGAAAAAAATAGAAAGAATAAAAAAGTTTTAGCGAGTGAAAAAATGAATTTATCAAATTACTTTTGCATATTAATTTTTAAAATTACTATATTAAAAATAAAATAATTATTGTAAGATAAATTACTTTTTTAAGAAAAAAAAATATTTTTTTCATTTATATATTTTATTTATTTTTATCCATTTTATTTTCTTTCATTCCTCTCTGCCAAAGGTAACATCGAATAAAACGTTGACGTTTTAAAGTTCCAAATTGATAATTTGTGATATGTAGTTGCACTTGGTAAGTCATGAATGTAAATAAGATCTTAGGTTCCTTTTCATAGACTGAAAAATAAGTTATTTTTAAGCAAATTCAAATGAAAATTTAGTAGAAATTTAAAAAATAGAAAGCACAAAAAGGCGGGAAAATTAAGAGAATAAGGGCGGGCTTCTCATTTTGCTCACTCAGTTCCGGAAACGAGCTTCCATGGATTCCGATTCCGACTCCGACGGCTCTCACATCTCCGCTACTCCCCCAAGAGACCTCAAGCCCTCATCGCCGCCCCCTCCTCCTTCACGGTCCGCTCTTCTCTCATCCAACACATCCAGAATCAGGGTAAGAGCCGCCTCATCTTCAAAACCCAAAAGTTCTTCTCGCAAGGCGTCTAACCCATCCGACTCAAAACCCGATAAACCCGACCCGGAACTGCCCGAAGACCCATTTCCCATTCTCTCCTCCACTCTACCTTTCCAAATCCGCACCCGGGCTTCCGGTCAGAGTCGGGGGGTTTCTGGGGTCGATTCCCTTGAGACTCTCCCTGCTGGGTTCTTCTCCAAGTCCGCGTCGTTCACGAAAATTCGACGCTCGAGTCTTGATTTTGATCCAGTTGGAGATGACCCATGTCCTCCTTTGGGGTCAAATTCGCGGCAGCACAAGGTTGAGATTGGCGGGTCTGATTTTTCAGCGGCGGCGGATTGGTTACCGGAGGAGCTCAGAGATGAAGCAGCTGGAAGTTATGGGACCTCGGCGAAAGTATTGAAGAGGCATTCCAATTTGATTGGAGGCAATTTGCCTATGCCGCCGGCGAAACTGCGAAAGTCCGGAGGAGAAGGGAATTTTGTGAGGCTGAACATGAAGAGGAATAAGAGGAAGTTTTTGAACAAGCGTGGGAGAGGAAATGGTACTTCATCCGGTGGCAGAAGATACTACAAAAGATATAAGAAAAAGTTGAGAACAGAAGGTGGAGCTGAGACGGAGAGTGTTTGTGAGGAAGATGGTTCAGTTATGGACACCATAACGCAACAAAGGGAGAGGCAGGAGGGGAAAAAGGCGAAATTTGATAGAGAATTGATTGAAGAAGCAATTTTGGCTGCTCGAAATGAGGCGTCAGATGAGAACTTGGTGAAGTTGTTGAGCCTTACTCATGGTTATGATTCGTTTCGGGAAGGGCAATTGGAGGCAATAAAGATGGTGCTTGATGGGAAATCGTCGATGCTCGTTTTGCCAACCGGTGCTGGAAAATCGTTGTGTTATCAGATACCTGCAATGATTCTACCTGGGATAACTTTGGTTGTTAGTCCACTGGTCGCATTGATGATTGATCAACTAAAACAGCTGCCTCCTATGATTCAGGGTGGTCTTTTTTGTAGCAGTCAGGTGATTCTTGCTTTCTTTCTCACCCTTTGTCTCAAATATTAGCATATATATACCTCTTTCATAGTTTATATGATGTGATTCTTTTCATTGTTTTTAGACTCCTGAAGAAGTTTCTGAGACACTGCGGTTGTTGCAACAAGGTGCCATAAGGGTGAGTAACGCTTTCCTACGTTGGTGACATTACAATGCTGCCTGAAATTCTTCCTTTTCTGGATTGGAAATTCGTATGAACTCCGACGCATATGTAATGTACGGTGTTATCTCATTTGGATATTTTTTAAAAAGTTAATGATCTGTGGGTTTTGGTTTTAGGTGCTCTTTGTTTCACCTGAAAGGTTTTTGAATGCCGAATTCTTGTCAATATTTTCTGCTACTGTATTTGTATCACTTGTTGTGGTGGATGAAGCTCACTGTATATCTGAATGGTGAGTTTGATTGCAGCTGCTTTGAAATTGTTGTGACGAAGTTACATTCATTTTATGAAGTTATGCATGATTTCAGGTCACACAACTTTCGGCCGTCATACATGAGGCTCAGAGCATCATTGCTTAAAGCGAAGCTTAATGTTGACTGCATTCTAGCAATGACAGCTACTGCAACAACCACAACTTTGCACGCTGTCATGTCTGTTCTTGAGATTCCTCTGTCTAGTCTCATAAAAAAGGCCCATTTAAGGGACAATTTACAACTATCGGTATCATCAAGTAGAAATAGGCAAGTGCATCTTCTCTTTTCCTGCCTAGCATTCTGTTTACTTGAACAGTAAGTTAAATCTGTTGAATTTACACATCATATTCAATATTGTGGATAAACTAGAATGAAAGATCTGCTGGTGGTAATCAAGTCATCTCCATTCAGTGAAGTCCAGAGCATCATTGTATACTGCAAATTTCAGGTATATGCAAAGTTGTCTTTATGTGTTCTTGTATTTTATCAACACACACACACACACACACACACACGCTGTATAATGGATATCTTTTGTGGTTATCTGTCATACAGTCCCAGAGCAATATATATTTCTGGACTGAGAATATAGTATTATAAATGCAATGAATTAGCACTTTTCTTTTTACTCACAAATGGATAAACATATCACTACATAGTGGGTTTTGAGGGAAAATTAATTCCTCCATTCTAATCTTGCAGTCTGAAACTGACATACTAAGCAGATATTTATGTGATAACAACATCTCTGCAAAGGTTAGTTTTCATTTGTTGCAGTTGACACAACTTCATGTGAGTCCTATTGTGGAATCACAGAGTCTGACATTTGAAAATGTTGCGCAGAGTTACCACAGTGGATTAGCTGCAAAAGATCGTAGTCGTGTACAGGAATTATTTTGTACTAACAAGATCCGAGTAGTGAGTATCCTGCTTTGCCCTGCCAATTTCAGCTTATATTACAGATATGTTTTATTTTGCTGTCACTGGTCTTTCTGCATATTTAGTGAACAACTTTCAGGTGTCTTAAGTTGTTGACTATTTGCTTTTATCCAAGGTTGTTGCAACTGTGGCATTTGGCATGGGGCTCGACAAGAGGGATGTTGGCGCTGTAAGAAAAACTTTGCTCTTAATAATACTTGTTTGTTGCATTATATTTAGATTACATGTCACTTTAAAGAGACAAAATCTGATGCATTCATGCATTTTGTCCAATCAAGAAACAAGCCAACAGTATGACTGATCGGCTGCCCTTCTGTAGTTAAGATATTTTGACTGCCAACATTCTGGATCCAGCAAAGAACACATGCATTTTTCCATATCGTAGAACTAGGATTTAGCACTGTGCCTAATAATATCTGCTTCAGGTCATTCATTACAGCTTGCCGGAAAGCTTGGAGGAGTATGTTCAGGTAGAAATCTTTCTAACCACTGGTTATTTGAGAAAACTTTTGAACTAAAGTTTCGTAAACGATAGAGTTATACTTCTGTAGGAAATTGGACGAGCAGGACGAGATGGGAGATCATCATTTTGTCATCTATTTTTGGATGATGACACATATTTCAAGCTTCGTAGTCTTATGTTCAGGTATAAAGAATAGAATCACACCTTGTCTTTCTAACCACAGGTAGTTTGAGAAAACTATTTTATCTTTCTGTATTCTGTTCACAGTGATGGAGTCGATCAATATGCAGTAGACAAATTCCTTTCTCAAGTTTTCACCGATGACAACTCCTCACAAGGGAAAATTTGCTCATTAGTAAAAGAAAATGCCTCTCGCAAATTTGATATGAAAGAAGAGGTTCCCCCCTGCTACTGTTCACGTTCAATTTTGAAATCATGAAAGCTTGTGGTTGATGGTTTCTCCCTGCTACTGTTCCTGTTCATTTTCAAATTTTTAACATGTTTAATCATGAAAGCTTGCGCTTGATGTTTCGTAGACTTTTTTTGAGACTGCTTAAAAATTTTGCTTTCAATTTCATGATATCTTGTCATGATAGTGAAAAATCAAACAGTTTATGTTATCCAGACAAAAGAGGTTTATGCTTACTTTTTGGTGCTCATAAGCTGCGACTAGTATGGCCTTATTATATTTCTTGTGATATAATGTATGTGCTAAGACACTCCATTGCTATTTTTTCCTTTTCCAGGTAATGTTCACTCTTCTTACACAATTGGAATTGGGTGAAGTGCAATACTTGCGTTTACTCCCGCAGATAAATACAACTTGTACCTTGAGTTTTCATAAGGTGGATAATACATTCGTTTTATCTCTGTTCATCTGGTAGTTCTATTAATTTTCTTGCATATGTCAGTGCAAGCACTGCAGATGCACCAGACTGAAGCTATAAATGTAACAATTGGCAAGAAATATATGAAATCTTAGACCATCTAAGTGATACTGTCTCTCAATGCACCCATAGGATAGTTTTCCTTGGTGTATGTATAACATAAATTAGTCCCATAGTATAAGCCTTCCAAGTTTTGGGCTAAAGGAGTCAAATTCATTTTATGAGTTACTATCTCTTATCAACCTCTTTTTATTGTTTTGCATTCTAATAGTTTGATGCTTACCAATTGTGGCACTTGCACTTTTGCAGACCGCTCCTGATGTTCTCGCTGAAAAGGATGTTGTTGTCGCTGACATTCTAAAAAGGTGAGTATCTTCAATAGTTAAAAAACAGAAGCTAGTTGAACACTACCTGTGGTCAAGAAGATTTTGGCTAACTGTATGACCATTGAAATTTTCAGGTCTGAAATGAAGCAAGGAGAGCATGTGTTTGACATACCAACTCTAGCTAATAGCATTGGAGTTACGACTACTGATCTATCTAATCAGTTGCAGAATCTGAAGGTCTGGATATATTTAAAAGGAGATCATTTTTTTAGCTGTCTAGCTTGGAGATAAGAAAATAAAAAATAAGTAAAAGAATCAGTTAGTATGTATAATAGGTGGTGTTTGCAATGCAGCTTTTTGCATTTTTCTTTATGGCGAAGCTCATTTTTAGTTCAGGGATTAGGATTTATAGATGCTTTTAGTTATTCTATTTGCCTGCTAAGATATAGGCCAGCTTTATCCTTACCTCAGCGGTTGCCTTTTGGAATCATAACATCTATATAATTGAACTCGTGGCAATCTAATAGCCTTACTGTGTTAATTTCTCGTGAAAATAATTTCTACTCTGGCATCTATAGTTGAATGTTTTTGAAACAATTTCTCTTTACCTTTCTGATCTTGTTTTTTTCCCCGTCACTGAATCCTTGATCTTCTTTTAGTTCAAGGGAGAAGTGACATACGAGCTGAAGGACCAAGCCTACTGCTTTACAATTGTTAAAGTTCCTGCAGATCTTTGTTCGCTAGCAGCACACCTTACGAAATGGCTATCAGAGGTTGAAAGTTGTAAGGTATTATCACGATAGACAGAGGACTAAGATGCTGTTTCTCAATTTAAATATTAAAAGAAATAAACTATCTATTGCAGTTGTTATACCACAGCAACGTCTCCATTTAGTGTTGTTTTCTTGTTATTTCCATCTTCTCTTCCTTTTGTTATTTCTGGAGGTGAAGGTTCTTTAAAAGTAGAGTTGCCAGTCTTCATGGTGGTGTGTAAGGTCAACCGGTTCAACAAAAACTGTCTATATTACATTAAAGGTTAAAAAACTCATTTTTTTTCTCGAGTTACAAAATCTAAAGGTATAGGCTTTTCAGAGGTTTTAATAATTTTGATAAACACAGCAAATTTTAGCTTTTCATGAATTCTGACCTGTGAATAATTTATGTTCTGTTCTGGAATTAGGTACGAAAGTTTGACACAATGTTTAATGCTGCCACATTTGCTGTTAATTCCTGTGAGAAGTTGCAAGGTTGCTCTGGCACCCAGCACACGCCATGCTTGCAAAGAAGAATTTTGGATTATTTTAACGAAAATGATAATAGAAATCATCCTAATAAGATGGGTCAAAGCAGGTTTGTCCAGATCTTTACCTCTGTCATAATATTGATGCAGATACTAATTCGTGTTTGAAACTTATGTCTGCCCATCACATACTTGATCAGTAAGTGGTCTTTCTTTTTTCTTAGTCTGGGAATGCTATGTTGTAGTGTGCTGATAGTGTTATCTTTTCACCTGCAGCCTATTCTTGCGAGCAGATATAAAAGTAAGAAGCTAAAATGGTTGACTTGGATTTTGTTATCATTAGATGCATACTGTGTTTAACTGGCTCTTTTGTGGAATAACAGGTATTTCTGCAGAGTAACCCACAAGCAAAATTCACTCCCAGAGCTGTTGCAAGGATAATGCATGGCATTGCAAGCCCAGCTTATCCATCTACAATGTGGTCTAAAACTCACTTCTGGTACTTCAAACAAAAAAGGGTTATTTATTTTGAATATGAAACCTTGGAGGGCAAGGAACCACTCATTACTGATGGGAAAGCTAGTCAAATTCTGATCAGTCTTAACGTAGTTATGGTTCTTTTGTTCGCAATCAATATTATCGTAATTCTGCACTGCAGGGGAAGGTATACGCAAACACACTTTCATGTTGTAATGGAAGCAGCAAAAACAGAACTGATTAATTTTGTCAGGAAGGACGCAACTTAGATCTTCAGAATCAGGCACGTTGTTGCAAGAAGGGTACTGAAGGTGACTGGAATGGTTGAAAATGCTATATACTAATTTGTTGTAATATGTTGACGAATTTCCTCCGAGAGGGAATCTATATTTCCTCTATTTATAATCACTTCTCCCACTGGCCACAGCAACGCCACCGGTCACTTCCAAGGAAGCTTAGGTCAGATAGATACAATACAGGGAACAAAAAGATTGACATGTTTGATCAGCATACAAAGTAGTGCAGTTTCCAAGTTGTTGGGTAAGCTACCAATCTCTCCTTGTTTTTCCTTTTTATCTTCTCTGAATGTATTACGAGGCATGGTCAACTAGGCTACTGAGTATGTTTATAAATGAATCTATAACTGGAACATTCGTTTAAACTAGTAAAAGAACTTGTATTGATATTCGAATTAAAAAATGTCTTTCGGCGTGCATATATGGATATTATTAAGTGTTTAAAAGGAATATTTTCATTGAATATTGAGTTGGGTCTGTTTTATCAGACTTGAGAAACGCAGGAATGACTTAAAAAAAGAAAATTAAAATCTCTTATTCTCCCATCTTTTTACTCGTGCACTTTTCTAATGCAGTGGCACCAACAGGATGGCTTGCCTACAAATATATGAGCTGTAAAGAGCAGGAGACTTCAAATGTGTAAGAAACAATACATTGGCTGTGTAAAACGTTATTTATATTTTAATAGTCATGATTTTTGATAGAGTTCTTATCAAAAATAGAGAGATGATTTTCAGTCAGCCCAATGTAATATTAAGTATAAAGGAATTATCACAGTGTGATCATTATTTTCAGCATGTGTAAATGAATATTTTTATGTACAACTAATTTTTTATACTTAATCTACGTCTTCTTCAGACGTTACGTACACTCACCCCTTGTTGCTCTTCTAGTAACTCAATCCAGCAAATCGTTCTCACTGATCTTCTCCAGTGACTCACCAATTATGCTCCTCTTTGGGTTCGGATTCACCTATTTTCCCTACATGCTCTCTTGGCACCTATAATATATGCTCTCAGCAGGAGGTTCATCCTATTGTTGTCGTTTTTCGTACGTTTTGTCGTTTCCTTCTTGCTGGGAGTTTTTCGAGAAAATTGTCGTGTCAGTATATGTTGTCGTTTATGTCAGATGTCGTCCTGTAATTGTTATCGTTTTGGCACGTTATTTAATTTCTTGTCGTTTTTAAAACTGTTGTCGTTTGTTTCATTAGAACTTTTCTGTATTGCCTTTTGGAAAATTTGTACCAATGGAATAGTATTCTTCTGGTTGCCCTCTTCCTCCAGCTGCTTCTTTTAGCCTTTAAGTTGGATGATTGATTCGACCAATCATCCCATAGATCTTGAGCAATTGTACGGATTTGCGTACATCTGTTGCAGAAAAAGCTCGAAATCTATACGGTTCGACATTCATTCTTTGACGCAAATACACTTTATACACACCTAAGACCAATGAAGAAATCAACATATTTTTCTTACGTACACGCAGATTGACTAGATTCCTTGTTCTAGAAATAAAGAACACCTACCCTTCTCAAAATAAATAAAATAAATATACAACATTACAGAATATCATCTCACAGAATTTCCCTTACTCTAGTTATCAGGGCAGCTACATTAATTGTCAGAATTAAATTGAGTGTTCCAAGCAAAAAAAAAGTATTCCGCACGCAAATGATTTATTCATATATATTTTTTCTTTTCTAGGAAATCAGAAAGTGAAAAACCCATTTGTAAGATTATCCGGTCAAACCTTTCTTTTTTTCTCTTTTTATGTTTATATTTTTATTTTTTGGGAGTGGAAAAAACTATTGATCGTTGAATGAATGCATTGAACAACACTCAATAGGAAAAGAAGAAACGTGGGGTTTAATCAAAGTGAGTTTGTGATAGGCACATTATTGAATAGAATTTGCCATTTTGTTGTTAACTCCATTTGTTGGACATATAAAGCCCAAATAGAAGATCAACAAACCAAAATCCAAAATGCGATTATGTCTAATATATGTTGTAGGAATATTCCACTAGATGTTGGAAAAAGAGGGAGGCATATTCACTATTGAGGAGGAGCCACTTGAGAGAGAGAGAGAGAGAGAGAGAGAGAGTAATTCACAATTTATTTATTTATTTTTTTTAAAAAGAAGAAATTAATGAGAGCAAGCAAGGCAAAGACCGTTAGTTAGATAAGAAGCCTGGAAAAATAAGCCATTTGCCATCTTGATTCTTCTTCCTTCACTTTCCCGGGAAAATCCCATATAAAAGAACCCAAATACCACCCACCTCAACTCTCTCTCTCTCTCTCTCTCTCTCTCTCTCTCTCTCTCTCTTCTGATGCTTTGTTGAATAAGTCAGACAGTCGCCATTACTGCTTGCCCAGAAGAGCTTCTCTTCTCTTCTCCTGTTCTCTGGGTTTTCCACATTTTCTGAGAATTTTTGATTCGTTTCAAAGACTCGGGAAGATGGATGAGATGAAGGCGACGTCAGCGGCGGCGGCGGCGGCGGCGACGGCGGGAGTTTCTTCTTCTTCTTCTTCTTCAATCTTTACGAATTACCCTCTCATCTCTGCTTTCGTCGCTTTCACCATGGCTCAAACCGTCAAGTTCTTCACTGCCTGGTACTTTCTCCCGCTTTAGTTTCATTTTTTCATATCTTTGGGTTTCATAAAATTTCACAGTTGGGATCTGTAATTGGCTTATTTGAGATTATTTCTTTATGGGTTTTGGTCCAGCATTTTTCCTATATCAAAGAACTTTGGCCTTTCCAAATCTCCATATGTTTCTTTTTTATGATTTGATTGAGTTGCTGTAGTGTTTGTTCTGCTTTGGATCTGATTCAGTGTCTAGTTGTTGGTTATTGATTACTCTTCTTGGATCTTGATGTGAAAATGAACCAATTAAGCCATTTCAATTATGGGTCAAAGAATCAAAATCTTTTTGAGTTCCGAATTCTTGAAACACAAAGAATTGAATTCCTTTTACTTGTTCTGTACCTTAATGATTATTGTTTCTTTCTTTCTTGGGAAGTTTTTAACTTTATTAGCTACTTTTCTACCAAAGAGCGTGCTTGTGCTTACAGCTCTAGCTGTTTGAAATAACCCATGGTTGAAATCTTTTCTTGGGAGCTTAAAGATTGGTTTCCTAGTCTGTTACCTTAACTTTTCATAAATTGATTGATATGGGCAAGGGTAAACGAGATGTGGTAGGGAAACTATAATGGGTAATTGTTGAAGTGGAGAATTTGTTCTTGGTTTTAACGATGGGTAACAAGGGTAAATGAGATGTGGCAGGGAAACTTAAATGGGTAATTTTTGAAGTGGAGAATTCCTTCTTTGTTTTAACAATGGGTAACCGTGAATCTTTATAAATGGATACGAGTCTTATGCTTTCTTAAATTTACAGGTATAAAGAAAGAAGGTGGGATCTCAAGCAACTTGTTGGGTCTGGTGGAATGCCATCTTCCCATTCTGCAACTGTTACTGCTCTTGCTGCTGCCATTGGGTTCCAAGAAGGCTTTGGAGGATCGGTGTTTGCAATTTCATTGATCTTAGCATGTGTTGTATGGCCCCTTCTCCCTTCATTCTATTGTTACTAACAACGCACTGATACAAATGAGAAGAGTTGAAATTATAATTTTAAGTTAATTTAGGTTGTTCAGTATCTGGAAGAATCATTATGATTCTATACTTCTTAGTTCTTACAATACTTTCACTATGGCTCAATAATTATAGCCTTAATAATACTTTAAAACTTATGATAAGGGTTTATGATACTCTTGTCTTTTAAGATAGCTCATGTTCTGGTCCTGCGGGGAGATCTCTAATGTAAGATGTTGGTTGCAGGTTATGTATGATGCCACTGGAGTAAGACTACATGCTGGACGCCAAGCAGAGGTTGGATACTTTTCATCTCCTGATTTTGGTTTTCAGCCACTATGCTGCTTTTGTTCCTGTTCCTTTATTTCTCTCTTTTGAGACTTTGTCTAGACTTCAGAGTTTTAGAAGTTTTGGTGTCTCAAGTGGTTGCAAGTTGTTCTAGTTTCCGGTATCTATTAGCTTGACTTTTCGTGGTTGAATTGGTTTTATTTAACGAAGATGGTTTTTTTCAGGTTTTGAATCAAATTGTGTTTGAACTTCCTGCTGAGCATCCTCTAGCTGAGAGCAGACCACTGCATGAACTTCTTGGCCACACCCCTCCTCAGGTTTGCAATATTGCTTCCTAGAACTTGTTGAGTTATTGGCACGATATAGCTAGAAATACATGAAGCGTTTAAAAAATTGCATCCTTTAACATTGATTGTGGTCCATTATAATGCGATTATGGATAGAACTATCAATGTGAGCACTTCAAGGATTTTAATGGTGATACGAGTTCTTAGTGCTTTTCTCACCTTACAATGGACATTGTTTCAAAACTTTTACTAGTACATTCGTCTTGTTCTTAGCTTTCAAATTGTCAGTGGAGGTTGTTGAGAATGGAATTCCTGTTTTCCTACCTTTTTCCTGCTTGACATGATTGATTTTTGGACTCTTTCCCATATTAATCTGTCTATACCAGATTATAGTTTAGCTTTCAGAGTCAGGGTGTCTTTGAACATTTTTCCCTTGAGAGCTTTGATATATCTGTCAGTGACAGTAGGAAACTTGTAGCCTGTTTGTTGATACTCCCTTATTTTATCATCAACATGGATTTAACTTGCTTTACATCATTGTTCCTCTCACTAATACGATCCGGTTGCAGGTTGTTGCTGGTGGGTTGCTTGGAATTGTCACAGCAGCTATGGGCCATTTGCTTATCATTGCAAGTAGTCAAACTTGACGGAAAAGAATATACCATTTCCTAGCATCTTTCAGGGTTGGAAATCCAGTGATTCCTATGGACAAATACAACTCATAAAACCATAACAAAAGTCATGGTTTTGTTCGGTTTAGATACGGAAACCATTTTTTTGTCCATGTTATAGCCTATTCTTGCATCAGACTGCTCGTTTCTTGTACAAAGACTAGAATTGGGAAATGTAATTTGATTGATTTCAGGTCTAATTTGACAAATCGTACATATTCAGACCATTTAGTATCCTGGAAGCTTGAAATATGTGGTCAACAAACATAATGTCAGCAAGCAAAATTTTACGGAAAATATGATATTACGGTTAAATTAAGGTCACAGCAATCCAACAATGATGCCTATATACACGTCGAGTTGACACCCAGAACAGCAGAAAAAACCCTTTTCATTTCCTTTACAGGATCGCCAACAAGTCCTGATTTCACACGCCAAGCAATGTGATCGTCAGGCCTAACAAGGATGGCTCCTTTGTCAGTCATCTTACAGATATCCCACCATGACAATGAAGTGGGCGATTTCTTTACCTCAATAACATCTATGTAATTCTCCCAAGGTGCCAACAATGCCTTACTTCCTACCACTCCCAAAGGAGTACCAGCAGACCAGAGGACGCATATCCTGATGGAAACATTGAATTCCTCAGAAACCTCTAACGCAGTACGAGCAAGAACGTAGGATGACTCGATGGGCGCTATAACGAGAAGAAACTCCACTTTGTCTCCAGATATAAGATCCAAGGTTGAAATGATCTCCTACATAAAATTACCACCCATTTTAAATCACAGCTGTGGAAAAACCAAGTCGATATGGAAACAAAATTGATGACTGAAACAAATAGCCATCATACCTTACTTGAGGAATTTGACAACACCCTTACATTCATATGGGGCAGTCTGCACCCTGAATCTGCAGTAGGAATATAATCCCTACGGCTACCAGTAGGTGCTTCAGGAGTACCAAGCACACAATCACTGTCAGGAACAAGTGCTCCTACAAGGTACCTGATATCAACGCCTAGAATTAGACATGTATGGATAGATGCTTGTTCAGTTGACAATCCAATTATCAAATTAGTTAACTGAACAGACATTACACAAAGCCACGGCATCAGTAACGTGACAAAAGCTAAAAACTTTATCTCAAAAAAGAGTTCAGTATAATTTATTGTAGAACTTGAAGAATCTGTAAGGTAAAGTGTATTGCAAGCAAGTCACAAAGCATGATACCTGAAAAAGTCACAAAGCAAAGCATGATACCTGAAACCAAGATCCTCTGCAGGGAACTGGAGTTGTAGGCTCTTTCCTTCATCAAATATTTGTCTTAGCTTAGCAAGTCTTGAAGATCCAATTGGGTTCTTTTCATTCAGAAGAAATTCTGAAAGCTGTGCACGACCTACTGCAAAAATTCCATCCAAAATTGCCTTCTGTAGTCCAGATGGTAAAACAGCACCAACTTCATTGACAACTTGATGAACTGCAATCAAGAAAATAAGAAACATTTCACCACAAAGGAAGCTATAGTAAATCATGGACTAGAGGTTTATTGTAGATAAAAAATGAGATCAACGGCAATAATTTTCTTTGGTTTACCTGATTTCGCAACAGTTGGATCAAGACCAAGTGCAGCAGGAACTGTCATTGCTGCTTTAAAGTTTTGAATGCTAAGCTCCGTGTTGAAAATGGCAATCTAACATCAAGGGATAGCATTGTATGTCAAAGATTTACTCTTTCTAAGAAATGAAAAGGTATAAAGCAACAAGAGTGAAGAAGATAAAACCAATACCGGCCTACGTTCCGTTTCATAAGTATTAAGTATTGAAAATGGTGCAATACCCTTTGCTACAGAAGCTATTTTCCATGCAAGATTATGAGAATCCTGAATTCCAGTGTTCATTCCTGCGAAAACTGTGAATATGACTATCGTTCTCTATAACAAAATACAAAACAACATTCATCAACCTTATGTCTGATGAAGCAGGTTATACAACACTAGCTGTGAGTTTTATCTAGAACCCTTCAGAACTAAAAGGTATCCTCATGCAATTATCTGGATATGGAACTAAATGAAGTTACTTATTACATTTATCTAGTGTATTCAGCAACTAAGCCGCAATGACAAAATTAATAATAATAGGACTTCACTATCAGCATAACAAAGGAACAACTAACCAAATCCCCCAGCAGGAGGGAAACGATGAGCAGCATCACCGGCAAGTATTATTCGATTATCACGACATATAAACTTCTCAGCCACTTCAGCATGCATAATCCATGGCTTTATATCAATCACAGCTAGGTCTCTGAGCTCTCGACCAACCAATTTAAAGATCAACTCCTCACACATCTATAAGAATTCGAATTCATCAAACCATTCACTGTTAAAGTAAAGAAGATGTTGTTTTAAGCTCGTTTAAATCTCAAGCCCTAAAAATGTTGTCATCTTTGTCGCACTGTTGCACATGAAGATGTCAATTTAAATCCAATATACATTTTTCACCATAATACAAGGAAAACTGTCACATATTGCCATACAACAAACACTAATTGACAACCTATCTGTAATGACAAGGAGTACCTCAGTACTGAAATCTTGAATATTTTGCTGAGGTGGATAGAATGGTATCTGCAAGAAGATGACACAATCAGAATATTTGCACATATATGGTACAAAAACCTTTCATGAATATATGTACATTTAGAAATGCGATACCTGGAAAACAAATTCACCTTCCATGAGATCATGAGCAACAAGGACCCCGATGGCTTCGGTATTGAAAATAAAAAACAGCATACCAGGTCTCTCATTGAGCAAGTATTGCCCAAGCTCTTTACTCAAGAAATGGACACTAACAAGGTTTTGCAACTCTCTTTCACCTTTCATATCTATTCCGACAAGCTTACGTACAGTACTTCCAGCACCATCTGCACCAACAAGGATATTACACCTGATATTCCTCTCCATAAACTTCCCATCCCTGACAATAGAAGCAGTTACAGTAAGATAGTCATTATTGGCATCTACGCATAAACACTCATGCCCCATCAATATTTGCCTTTCCCTCAGGATCCCATGGTTGCGGCCTTCCAATTCTTCAGACTTGAAAACTTGGAAATTAAGATTTTCAAGCTGCTTTAATAGTAACCTCATCAACTTGTACTGGGAGAAGTGTGCAACAGACACTGGGCTGACAACTTGCTCAAAATCTGGTGTTAAGTAAAAACCAAAATAGAAACGTTCAATATTATCACTTATATTCACAATTCTTTAATCTAGCATTTGTATTGAATATTATGCAATGTCCTTATAATTTTATAACAATACAAGTATTCTGAACCATTAACCATAATATTCACCTTGAGGTTCCATATGATCAACTGAACCAAGAATCGAACCAGATAGCGAAGTACAATATATGAACTTTCTCCAGAATTCTACTGGCGGTTGGGACCTCTGAATCTCCTCAGCAAGGCCATCCAATTTGCAAAACACCTAAAAAAAAGACAGTTCAAATAAAGCCTGAAAATGCAAGTAACCCATTGAATTATAGCTCCCACATAAGAAATCAACCTCCATGGATCGGTTGTTGATGAAGTGTGCCTGTGGATGCTCCGAAAAACTCTTGCTTTTCTCCAAAACCGCACATTTGACCCCTACACCACAACATTAACACGTGATCTACTCCCAACTGTCGTCCCAACTCAACATCTACGAGAAAGCAGCTTTGAATAAACTAAGGTACATCAATCAATAAGAGGAACAAAAGTTCCGTTAACGTATTGTATTAACACAAAGCTAAGCTATGCAGAAACCAATAGAAGAATAATTTTGAAGCATTAGATCCCCATAACCACCTACTTGCAAACAAGGGAAGAAATATATGAAGTTTACAGCTACTGAGTTGAAAGAAACAAGTATAAGAGTTCTACATTCCTTCTCAATAATTTCTGAGCCACACAACAACAAAATGACCGAGCTAATAGTAAAGGGTATACCCAATTTGGTTAAAAGTATAGAAAGAACGAGACCCACTGGCCCTGCGCCTACTATGAGAACCGGAAGCACAGTATCCTCGCCGTTGTTGAAAAGCTTGGAGCTTGATAAGGACCTACTCTGAATGCAACCCAGTGGGAAAGCTTTGATTCTGGACTTTCCACTGCGTTGGCCATGGAAGCTTTTGAAAAACCTGAAAACCCCCATGACCCAGAAGCCGAAACCAAGTCTAGCGTGTGGCCATGGAAGGTATGGAGCAAGGAGAAGTGGAGCAGAGGTGGTTGTCAGCGACTGTGATGGTTAGTTGGAGAAGGTCGGTTTGAGTTCTGGGCCGAATCTTTTGGGCCCAGTAGTTCAACGGGCTATTCTCATTTCTGAGGCCTGCCACAGAATATTTGAATTTCACTTTCTCCCCCTTTTCTCTCCGACAATTTTTTCCCTTTTTCTTTCCTAGCTATATTTAGTATAAAGGAAAAGGAAAAAAGAGAAAAAAATTTGAGAAAAAAGTGAAAAGAAAATAAAAAAAATTAAGCTATTCGGTAAAAGAGAAAAAGGAATGGAAAAGAGAAGAGAAAAAAATTTGTGGGCTACACAAACTTTTTTCTACCCAAAAATGGAAAGAAGAAGATGGAAAAATTATTTACTAATGTGTGAAACTAAATTTACTAAACTAATCTTATACACTAGTTTTAAAATTTTGTTAAAAATAGCAAAACAATCATTTTAAAATAAAGTAGTTTTATTTTCTCCGTACAGGGTAAACAACCATCGATGAAAAATATTTTTCTTTTTATCTTATATATTTTTTATTCCTCTTAATTTTTCATTTTCTCCTACATTTTTTTCTCTCTAACAAACATAGCCTTTAAAGCTTTAATTGTATATGGGATTGAGATTAGGATTGGGATTGAGGTTGAGATTATTTATACGAAACCCATGTTTGATGCCAACTTGAGATTGAGATAAATAATCATAATCCAAATATAATTTCATACGAGTGAGATAATTAATCACGTACTCAATACTAGTAAGGCTCACATACATTTTTAAATAGGCCATATAAAAATATGACCAAATTTTGGGCCCACTTTGAGTAAATGTCATTTTGTCAAATGCTATAGCAAAATGTTTGGCATATATGCATATATATATCGAGTATAAAATTTTATATACCTAATACATTTCAGCACAATAATTAAATTTAGTAGATATGTTTATCTACCAAGTGTAAAAATATATATACATAAAAATTTAGCTATAAAATTTAAAAAGTGAACATCTACTTAATCAAATTTAAAATATTAATTATCTACCTAAATTTTTCTTTATAAATTTCAAAATTAGTGAGCCTCATATTAGAAATATATATTTTTTTTCCATTTTTTAAAATTTTAGTTAATTTAAAATAAATCTATTACACATTCCAATAAAAAGAAAGTAGACCTCGTACTGTAATAATAACTTTAATCCAATCTAACAAGGCATCAAATATACTAAATATAAAATAATATCAAGTTTATATGTTATAATTCAATTTGATGCAATAGTACAATCTCAATCATCCGAACTAATTGCACCCCAAAGTGATTGTTACACATCTAACTTTGGCACTGTACATGACACACTACTGACTACTTGGCTAGTGCGTAGTAGCAAGGGTAACTAATAAACGTGGATCAATCAAAGCATTTTTTGGGAAGGAGAGAGTGAAATATGCGTTAAGCAGAATCTAGTCAAATGTACATAAAGACGTACAACAGTAATTTATTAACCAATTATAACACACACAGCACAAACTCACAGATGCACCCCATCCTGGCCACGTGACAAGGCCAGAAAGCTCACATTTTCATCAAAAACCATTCATTAGTTTTTATAGCTATTATTACCACTCCAATAACCCCCCGACACCTCTCTAATCAAACTGACACACCCCAATTCATCCTAACCGTCCACGTGTCACCACTGTAATACACCGAAGAGCTAGTAGCCGTTAAAAGGACAGCCCACATATTCAAAACCTCTCTCTCTCAAAGTACCGCAGAGCACAATATAGATAAAAGCCATTTATTTTTTGTTCCTTTTCTCTGAGTCGCAGTGACCCTCATGAGACGGTGAAACCGCGAGTTTGCAAGTTGCACCCCACCACCTGGACTTAGCATTATTATTCAATATTTCAGTAGTAATATACATTGATATTCCATCAATTCCTACGTAACGTAGTTTTTTATGCATATAGATTTGTATCTATATTTTTTTACTACCATGTGTGTGTGTGTTGGCCGGCTCAAGTTTCAACCATACAAAAAGTTTTACTTCACTTTTTTAGTCCTTTTTTTTTCTTTTTTAACGTTCAGTGGATCTGAACTACTTCAACTCGTTTAACTCTTGTAAGTCTCAAAATTCCACGCGGGTTTAAGGTATTTCTTCCCATCAGTCCAGTCAAGCTCTGAGAGACTCACCTGGCAATTTTTCTTGTTCTACCCATCTCGATTATTTGGCTTTTCAACCCTTTCGGTGGGCACCCTTCTTTTCTGTTTTCCTTCTTTTTTTTTTCCAAAAAAAAAAAAAATCTCGGGGGAAGAAGGGTCGTTAAGTGTTTATATAGCGAGTTTTTTCACTTTTTGGTTTATAGATAAATCCCAGATGGGTCCCTTAGCTGCAGTACTGGTGCCGGAAGTTTCAGATATTTGTGGCTTCCTGTGAAGTAATATTAATGCTTTTTGTTTGGTATGACACATTTGGCTATGGTTTTTTAATTACTTGTAAAGGCATACCATACGTTTGATAATAAGGTGCCATCATCATATATGCTTTGTTAAGTTTATTTCTAGCTCATTTCATATGTAGTTATTTTGCTTCTATATCCATAAGGGGCAGCTAGTCTTTGTGGCCTTGTTGGGTGCATTTAAACTTGGACCAGTTCTTGTCTCATAGATCTGCTTTTCTAGAAAGTTAATAAGAGATCTAAGGATTTGTAGTTGAGTACAGTACGACTGGAATCTGTAGTTCTGTTTTCAGAGGTCATGACCTAAAGCTCCATGTTTGGTTTTGGGTGAAAATTAAGAAGTAGAAGAAACTAGAGAGCTTTACTTGGTGAGCAACAATGAGATCTATAGAGGAGAAGGGATGCTACAACAATGGACCAGTGCAAGAGAATATTTCAAGCAGCAGCGGTTTAAGCTTTGAGTTTCACAAAGGGAATAATGGAGCTAACCGTACATCTCACCGCAACCACCATCATCACCATCGAACAGCCTTAGGCAAATCAACGCCGTCGAAGTGGGACGACGCGCAAAAATGGCTGGTTGGTCTGTCAAGAGGGGGAGAGAAAAACCAATCCTCCAAAACCAAGCCTCGGAACTCGAATGCAGATGATTTGAGACTAATATCTCCTGTACCACAAAAGGAACTGGAAAACTCGAGTAGCGAAGATGAAGATGAAGGAGAACAAGAGGTGGGAATTGGTTGTTCTAGTTCTGTAAAAATGGCTCAGCAGTATGATGTTGAAACGAAGAAGGTGGATGGTAACTATGAGTCGGTATGGCGAATCAACAAGCCAGTGGAAAACTCAACAACAGTAGTCAGATCAATATGTGTGAGGGACATGGGCACTGAGATGACTCCCATTGCTAGCCAAGAGCCTTCGAGAACTGCTACTCCTCTCAGAGCTACAACTCCTGTGGCAAGAAGCCCTATATCTTCAGGATCTTCCACTCCGGCGAGGTGTCAACATCGGATGCCGGCTAATATTGAGGGCCAGCACACATGTCCACAGTCATCAGACGGCAGAGGTGAGGCCAACCCTTCTGGCAGGGGGAGTGGTTCGACCAGAAGATATATAGAAGAATCGAATGATTGCAAGAACAAACCTGATCAGAACCAGAATTCAGATCAGGATGGGACGCTGAATCCATTAGAAACCCAAGCAGTGGCTTGGGATGAGGCTGAGCGTGCCAAATACATGGCAAGGTGATTTGCTAATGTTCATTTTTCTATGGCTGCTAAGTCGGCTTAAATTTTGATTGATAGGCAGAGTTGTTGAGTATTTTGTACTTTATATTAAAAAAATATTAAAAGGGTATAAACATTTGTGTCTTTAATGTTTGTAGGTACAAGCATGAAGAGGTGAAGATCCAAGCATGGGAAAATCACGAGAAGAGGAAAGCTGAAATGGAAATGAGAAAAATGGAGGTAACTTTTCTCCAGATTCCTAGTTTTTCACCTCACTCCACTTTTCTTTTTCAAACTATTGAATTAGTAAATTCTTGCTACTTAACAAAAAGGAAAACTTTTTACTGGAGTTGATTGATTCCAAAGAGGGATCTATGCTGATGTTGATTGTTCTTTAACCATTATGCCATTGGAAAACAAATCAGAGAACTAGTCTACATGCTATATTTGCATTGTTCTTCATATTACCTAAAGAAACCTGTTAAGACGCTTGTTCTTTTAGTTGAGATTACAAAGCATCTGTTGGATTAGGCTTTTAATATCGTCGTTGCCAAAATTTACATAGAAAAAAGATTTAAGGGGTTGCGGACACATTTGGAACAGAGATTTCAATTTATCATTTTAGAAAGTATTGTCAGGAGCAGAGCAATAATGTGCTGCAGAATTCATGCTATAATGGAATCCCGATGACATAACATATTTATGTATTTAGATATCTGGTGTAACCAAGTCTTCTCAAATATTACCATAAGCAAACAGTTTGGAGTTACTAAGCTAGATTCACTTCGATTTGGTCAATTTGGATACTGTTGACTACACCTTAGCATTTGATACACTTGGTTTTTATATTGTTCAGCTTTCTAACTGTACTTTTGGTATGTTTTCAGGTAAAGGCTGAGAGAATTAAAGCTCGGGCGCAAGAAAGATTGGCAAACAAGCTTGCGTCCACTCGAAGAATAGCCGAGGAGAAGCGTGCGAATGCAGAGGCTAAACTGAATGAGAAAGCTGTGAGAACCTCAGAAAGAGCAGATTATATCAGAAGAACTGGTCACTTGCCCTCTTCATTCTCCTTCAAGTTACCTTCCCTTTGCTGGTAGCAAATGTGCTAATGGTTTTTCTGTTGTACCAACTCTTAAGTATACATATGGAAGCTTTTGATTGATTTTGAAAGATGTCATAAATGTTAACTGCTGAATAATGCATTTTGCAGTTAATTCATTGTGTTAAGTTAAATATTGAACCAACTTTCTATGACTGACGTTGAAGATTACTTCTGTTTTCTCCTAGCACTTTTGGTCTTCAACTCCTTTACTTTCTTATCTATACGTATGTATGTATAGGAGTATATATATATATATATTAGCGGATAATTAGCTTGAATAGTAAGTTGTCTGTGAGGTTTTAGGTGATTAAATATTGTCCTTTCCTTTGAAAATAAAACCTATGTACACTTTATACACGGTTGAAGGCAGCAAAGAAATATTTATTTTGGGTGTTCTGTTCTTTATCCGACATTGCCTATGGTTTTGATGTTTTGTCATTGAAACTAAAACCCAGAGGAAGAATAATAGATATTCATTGATATAAAACTTGTATCATAGTTTTCGCTGTTATCACTAATTGAATCTTCCCATGCAGATTCTCAATTTGCAATGTAAAACACAGCCTTCCAAATGCAACAACAGTCTTATGGTAAATAAAATCATCGACAAACATAAACCATGGTTCAGTTGATGTCTCTTCTGGTAGAGAGTTATACCACAGTTTTGTAAGACTAATTAAATTGAAGAGATTGTCATATCATGCAAAGAATACTTTCTTCTATGTTTCAGCTAATTTAGTAGTTAAATATTTTTCATTCTTGCTGGAGAAATGTACTTACTAATTTTATTTCTGACAAGTAGTTATATGTGCTTTTCCTTAAAAACACACTTCTTTTGGGCCAAATCCAACGACTAGGCACTTCAACAAAAGTCAATACTTAAGATCCTAGAAAAAGTCATATATTATGAATTAAATTACTCCTAATAAGATCGATCCCCACCCCCTCTTTTTTTTTTTTTAAACTATTATATGTTCACATGTCAATTTTTCAAGCGACAGTAAATATACCTGGACACACAATTTTCTTTTATACTTAATTTTTATTAATAATAAAAAAAATAATGATATAGAGCAATGGTGAGGTGACATCTAGCATTGTTATTATTTAAAAATAATCAGCAGATAATCTGATGCTAAATGTATTTTATTAAAAAATTATGCAATAATTCAAACTAGTCATAAAATTGAGCAACATATCCACAAAAGAAAAAAATATTTACTACTAGAATACTAAAGAAGGAGATGCCAGCATAAATGTACCTGTTATTACACCACATAACATGGTGCTAGAAATAAGGTATTCTTTGCAAAATACACTTTTACATAGTGTATTTACAAAATACACCTCTTTTAATAATTTTTTTTGATAAGTAAAAAATTTTTAAGTTTTAGATTATTTTAAATACAAAAATGTCCTTTATCACAGACATTCATATTTCAGCTAGAATGGTGAGGTCGAGTTTTTAAACAACTTGTCTAGCGTGATTCGCTACTCTATCTAACACATCATGTCTAGCCTTGTTTGGTGTTAAATATTTAAGTGCACATTTTTTTTCCTCTCAGGTTCCTAGACATATTGTATAGCTCTTGATACTTTTGTTTGGTATGACTAGACATCCTATCTAGCGCAGATCGACACAATGTCTATCTATGTCAGGTGCTAAATACTTAAATGTATTTTTTTTCTATTAAATTTATAAACATATTGTTTAGCTCTCAACACCCTTGTTTAGCTCTCGACACCCTTATTTAACACTTTCGATTTAAGGGAATATAAATCTTTTTATATATTTTTTATTTTTAAAAATAATGTATTTCATCTAAAAACTATTAAGAGAAGTGTATTTTCTGAAACTCATTATTATAGGGTTGTATTTCACCTAATTTCCCTATAAAGAATCATTATGCAAAAGTATTTTTGAAAGGAATTGAGAAAAAAGTGTAATAAGGAATCAATTATTGTATTTTTTTTTTCAATTTAACTCAAAAAATTTGAAAAATAAAATAGACATAAAAGGGAAATAGTTCTACGTCTTTTTGTATTAGGACCCGAACTATTACGAATTATTAAACTTGGCATAAAAATGAAAAATAAAATTACATTAAAATAAAAAATAAAAAAAGTTTCACACTCAGGTCTAGTAATGGTCTTGTGATAAAGAATCTCATTCGTAAATTTTAGAAAAATTAACCTTAAATATTACATCATATATCTAAATGTATCTAATATCGTGGCTAAAATGCTAATTTGTTTTTTTAATATTAGAACTTAATTTACAAAATTGATGTACTATTCAAAAACACGTCTAAGTATTTAGTAAATTATACATTGTGTATGTTGTAAAATGATATTTAAACAATTCACATTATGGTAGTAGGATTAACTTTGAAAAGTAATATTTGCTATGCTTCTTAAATTCTGCTTAAAATAGCGATTATACAATAACTTTTAAAATATGATAACCAAAAGCTGAAACTTACTAAATGTCTCTCTCTTTTTCTGTAATGGCTTTTAAAAGCTAAAAGTATTATCCAGAAGAAATCCCAAACAAAGTCTAAAATTAATTTTCCCATACAAGCAATGATACAATATAATTTTGAATTTATGAAATTTTCACTAAAATGGATTAGTATTTTTACTAAAAAAAATTTTATTTTCTGAATTGAGTTATATTTTCTCTTATATTTCACTACAAACTTTAAAATATGGTAAAAAATAAAAATGAAAAAAAATCGCTTTAGAGAACTCGGACACACACACTTGAGGAAGATTTGTAATATTATAGTCTTCAGGCTAATTCCACTTGTGCTCTAAAATGGAGTTTCTTTTTCTTTTTCAAACAACAACTGAGCTCCAACATTACGCCATCTTGATCTTTATATTGGAGTTTGCGTCGTTAACGGCGTGCCACTGTAATAATGGCATAGGCTGCCGATTTTCTCAAAATACTCCCCATTAAAATAATAATTTCTATAAATCTCCTAGGTCATGTTTAATATTTTAATATAATATATTTTAATTAATGTAACTCCGTTTTATAAATTATTAAATCAATTAAGATAATAATTAATTAATTTAATATCTTTTAAGTTGATTAAAAAAATATTAAAGATTTACAAATAATTAAAATTGTGTATATAATACTTAAAAATTAGTAAAATAATTAATATTCAATTAAATTTAACAAAAACACTTTCATAACAATAAAATAGATAAATATAAAATTGATGAACAAGAAATTAAAAATATATAGAGTTAAAAGGCGAAAAAAAAATACAAAATACCTTTTTTTAAAAGGAAATTATCATTTTTATACCCTGTATTTTGACACTTTGTTCAGTTTATACATTCTGTTATGGTTATTATCAATATTGACCCTTAAATTTCATATTTGTTACAAATTTATACCCTGACGCTAATTTAGATAAGTTAATTTTTTCAAGATGATTTAATAAACTTATTATTGGATAAGTTTTTATATGGTTTATTTTCAATTTTTTAAACGACAACTTGGTAAATTAACTGCTCTAAATTGGTATCATGGTATAAATTTGTAACAGATTTCAAATCTAAGAGTCAATGTTGACAATAACTAAAACAGAAGATATAATTTGAACAAAATATCAAAATACATGATATAAAAATGATAATATCCCTTTTTTAAAAGGTACATAATACAATGTGGAATTAAAAAAATTAAAAGAAAATACAACATAACTAAAACATAGGAATTAGTATTATAGGAGATTATTTCAAGAACCTCCGGTATTAGTAAAATATTGTCCAAAAACTTTACGTGTATCTGGAGAGCCTTCCCTACTACAAATGTATTAATTGATCATTTATAGAGTGAAAATAGTCGTTTGGATGTTTAAATATTAATTAATATAAAGTTTTTTCTTATTTCATTTAATTTTAAGGAGTCTTTTTTTTTTGTATATAAAAAGTATAATGTGTTCATGAATAATAAATAAAATAATTTTAGCTAATTTAATTTAATTTATAATTTAGTAATTTATATTGTATTATTATTTATGTAATTTAGTAAATAATATAAATTTTAATATATTATTAAATTAATATGTCTTATACTAATAAATACTTATAGATAATTAATAAAAAGGAGATTTGGTGTAAAAAAAAATAGCGAGAATTTATTTTTCTCTTTAGCCTATAGAATATTTTGATATAATATTTAGTATAATTGATTGAACTTTGGAGACTAAAAAAAATATGATGTGAAAATTACACCATTTCAGGGAAAAAGAAAAAAGAATATAAAAGTATTAAATAATAGTTTATAAATACTTAATTAAAGCAGAATAAAAATCGCGACCAGTGAATTGGCGTAGGCAAACCCGAAGCCAATCCCTCTCTCATTAGCGAAAACCCTTCTTCTTCTCTCTGACCTTGATTGAGTGCTCTCTCTCTTTCTCTTTCTCGAGTCTTCTTCTATTTCCTCCTCGAAGCCGCCTTAACTCTCTCCGGTAAGCCCTATCGATTCCTCTCTATCGAATTCCATGGCAGCCCCTGAATTGTCCCTATAGGTAACTGACTTCTAGGGTTTCTATTCGTTCCCTGCCCCAATCTCTAGTTTTCCCTTTTCTATTCTGATCGGATTCTACTACTTTCGATTATTTGCTGTTTTTTTTTTTTAGCTTTATTGATTGATCTGGTATCGATTTAGGTCTGAGATTTCTGGATTTGAGGGTTTCGGGCTCGGTTTTTGTGATTTTTTTTGGGGGGTTTAAAATTGGGGCAACTTGGTGTGTGATTGGCTAACTGGGGTTCAGGGTTAGGGGTTGGGTGTTTTATTTGTTGATTTTCGATTCGGATTTGGGTTTTTCTGCATTTTTTGGAACTTTGAGCTTAGTTACATATTCATGGCGGCCGGCAGACATGGAGGTTATCGCGACAATGAGTTTAGGGACCGGGAGTCGAATTTTGAATTGTCCAGGCGGGATTTCGCCACTGCTAAGGAGGATTATGAGCGGATTAGGAATGGTAAACGTGAGAATGAAAGGGGCAGAGTTCGACATGCAAGAGATAGGATTAGGGTTAGGCAGAAGGATGTCAAAGAGAGGGAGGGATTAAATGGTGAGAACCACTTGTCTTCGAGTAGGAGTGATTCGGGCAGTAGCAGTGGTGGTGATGGTCGCCGTGGGCCCAAGCGATGTGGGTTCTCTGACAAGGCTGTGGATAGAGAGCCAGGTGAATTGTCAAGTGAAAGTGGGTCTGATGAGGCCATTGAGTCAGAATCCCTTAAAGATACTGAGGTTTTGAAAGTGGAAAATGGGACAAGGTCTCCTGCTGAGCGGAAAAGGAAGTTTTCCCCTATAATATGGGATAGAGATGACAAACAAGTGACTAATTCAACAAGAAGTAGGACAACCGCAGGACTTGCAGCACTTCCTCCTCCGCCACCCCTGCCTAAGGTGTATCGTCAGTCCGTTATTCCAGATGGTAGTGTACAAATTTCTCCAATTAACGACAGTCAAAATGAGGACCTGCAGTTTTCCTCTCCAGTTGAGCGTTTGGCAGCACCTGAGACAGACGGGTATGCTGTGCCTGTGACCGAGTTACCAGTAAGGGTATCTTCTGTGTCACCGAAGCAACTATCGGAAAATGATCAAGAAACAGAGCAACCCGAAGATGAAGATTATGTCCCCACCCTCAATATATCGTCATCCAGATGGGCAGCAGGAAATAGTTCTCCTGGCGATGAAGGTGAAATTTTGGATGAAGAAGTAGTGCCAAAAAGGAGGAAAATGCTCGTTTCGGAGTCAATGGGCACCAGTTTACGCAACAAATCATTGACTCCTGAGCTCGGGGAGTTTAAGAGAGATGGATCTGAAATAAGAGGAAGATCTGAATCTGATGAATGGAGTACTCGTGCTCGGTCTTCTAGTGGGGATGGCTACCCTGACAATGATTCGGAGAAGGACGATTCCATGGAGGTCGATGAGGAGAACCATCAAAATAATACTAATTTTAGTCACTCTGATGCGGATTCTGAGGATGGAAGTGATTCTCGTGGGACACCCGAGCCCGCAGCTCCTCCACAAAGAAGTGTAAATATGCTTCAGGGTTGTAGAAGTGTTGATGAGTTTGAGAGACTAAATAAGATAGATGAAGGCACGTATGGTGTAGTATACAGAGCTAGGGATAAGAAAACGGGGGAAATTGTAGCTTTGAAGAAGGTTAAGATGGAGAAGGAGAGAGAAGGTTTTCCTTTGACTTCTCTTAGGGAAATTAACATTCTTCTTTCTTTCCATCATCCATCAATTGTTGATGTTAAAGAAGTGGTGGTTGGTAGTAATCTGGATAGCATCTTTATGGTGATGGAGTACATGGAACATGATCTGAAGGCACTCATGGAGACTATGAAACAACCTTTTAGTCAGAGTGAAGTTAAATGCCTTATGCTTCAACTGTTGGAAGGCATCAAGTATCTTCACGATAATTGGGTGCTTCATCGGGATTTGAAGACATCAAATTTGCTTTTGAATAATCGGGGTGAGTTGAAGATCTGTGATTTTGGGTTGGCTCGTCAATATGGAAGCCCATTGAAACCTTATACTCATTTGGTCGTAACTCTTTGGTACAGGTGAGCTGCAGTTGCATGTTAATTGGGTTCTTTTTGTTTGGGTACGGGTGATGGTTGTGAGTTTGTTGTTCATTGCTCTCAACACTCTTTTCCACTTTGGTTTTGTAGCTTCTTTTCTCTCTCGAATTTATCTTTTCTTTCTCTTTCCCCATCTCTCTGTCTCCCGGCTCCTTGCTAGCAAGTGCTTTCCATTTCATATTTGTCAAAGTTTGGCATGTTCATATGCTATGTCTACAAATACACACTCTACAAATACACACACACACACACACATTATAGAAAAAGTTATGTTTTCCTAATTTTTCTTTTGGGATACTGTATTTTTTACATTTTGTGTTTGTTACTTACCATATTATCTCAGAGGAGATTTAGTTATTAATTTTCAGTTACTGGTTTTTTAGGGCACCTGAACTTCTATTGGGAGCAAAACAATATTCAACGGCTATTGATATGTGGTCATTGGGTTGTATCATGGCTGAACTATTATCAAAGGAACCACTGTTTAATGGGAAAACTGAATTCGACCAACTTGACAAGGTATATTTTAGCAGTTGGTGTTGATTATTTCTTCAACTTTAGCTGTTCACAAGTCTAATATTTGTCTTTCCTCCAATTCTACAACAACTGCAGATTTTTAGAATTCTTGGAACACCAAATGATACAATTTGGCCTGGATATTCTACATTGCCCGGTGTCAAGGTCAATTTTGTCAAGCATCAGTAAGTATGATTATTTTCTGGAATTTGTTTTCTTCTATGACTTTGAGGTTTTCTTATTGTTGCTGCTGTTTTCCCAGGCTTCCAGCTTTGGGTGATTCTGACTTGGCTATCTGGCCTCCAATGGTGGAACTGTCTGTTTCTCAGTTTGATGTATATATTAATTGATGATCTTTTCGTTTCAGGTATAATCTTTTGCGCAAGAAATTCCCGGCATCTTCATTTACTGGATCTCCAGTTCTTTCTGATTCTGGGTTTGATTTGTTGAACAAGCTTCTGACGTACGACCCTGAGAGGGTAAATGACTTTACTATCTTGCTTTAGTGTCATTCTTATCATTGTGACTTACAGGCCTTCAATTTATTTTATTTTATTTTATTTTTTTGCAGCGGATTACAGCTGAAGCTGCTCTGAATCATGAGTGGTTTTGTGAAATTCCTCTTCCCAAATCTAAAGAGTTCATGCCTACCTTTCCAGCTCAACACGCACAAGACAGGTAATTGATCTGTACGAACTAGAATTTTTATGACTTTTAGTTCGTTCTCGAATAAAAGTTGTAACCTGATTATGTTGATCATGATGTAACTAGGCGTATGCGGAGAATAATGAAGAGTCCAGATCCTTTAGAAGAGCAACGTAGAAAAGAGTTGCAGCAGGGAGAATTAGGGACCGGCGGTGTGTTTGGCTAAGAGAATATACTGGTGACAATGATATGATTTCTGTGCTCCCATTATTTACGAGACTGACTAATTCTCCATGGTTGAGGTGAGAGACATGCCTTGAGCGGAAGTTGCAAACATTGTATGTTAGACGATCATTCGTGCTGTTTTTTAGCAGGCACTTCACGATAATTTGGGTGGGAGATATGGATATTCTTTGTCCTCTCTCAAATCTCAACCAGATTGTTGCAGGTTAACCTTGTTTTTCAGCTTTTGTCATCATATGAGAATGCATTCGTGGCACTTCTACGCTGAGGGGTGTAGCATAAATGCCTTTTTTAAAGAGTGATAATCAGTTTCAGCTGAATCTTGTGTATGTAACATAATTTCATTGGTACATTGTAAACAATTTTCTTCAGATTTGGTTTTGAATATTAGCCTATCAGTTATATTAGAACATATTTAATATTCACATTGTGTTTGCAAGAGACGTTGGTGTGAACAAGAAGTGGAGGAGACGTTCTTTGCTTTTCATTGCAACAATTTTGACAGTAACCATAATACCGTGAAAGGTAATTTATTTGATATCTGGAATGTTTTAAGGGAACAATCCTAAAATGGTGCTTTAATCTGGAATGCTTCTGATCGATAATGGTTATGATGTATTTAATCTGCTTTGTTTTAATGGCATACAGTAATAATGTATGTGGTGTTAGTTCAGCTACTCTGGTCCCAATTACTAACAAGACCAAGTCTTTACTTGCACGGGGAATTAGTCTATCGTTAATCTGTCAGGCGGCAACTAGTGTGTCGGTACATGTTTGCTGTTTTTACTGCTCCCCTCTTTTTTTTCCGGTTAACATTAGCTAACTGAACCTTGAATTATGGGCAGGCATTAATCAATTTAAGTCATTGGAGATGGGGTCATACAGTATGTATAACATGAATTTGTTAGAATCCACTATCACCTTCCCCCTCTTCCCCAGTGAAATTGCTGCTATCTTTTACCATACGTGTAGCATGTGTTTGGTCTAGTGTAATTTATTGCCTAAATTGAGAAAAGAGATTTTGTTCTGTGTGCAAGATTCGCATAATTTATACTAACTTGCTTGATTTTCACTTTAACTTGTTCTCTGCTTTTGTGACATCTGTGCTGCTTCAGATTGGTGCTTCTTTTGATGATTTAGTAATTAATAATATCATCTCTTGATGCACAATTGGATATGAAGAGTTTTTTGGCTTTATTCATATGCAATCTTATTATTATTAGTCTTTTTTTTTCCCTTATTTCCCATCCTTCTCATTGGTGGTTGTGAAGCTTTCACTAGCCGCAGAATTTTTCATGACATTTGTCTGCAAATGTCACTGCAGTATCAAAGCATGCAGGTTGAGGAGGTTACCTTCACCATCCGGAATAAGTAAAACTTCAGTTAGTTATTCCTTCAGACTCACTAGAGGTACTTTACCCACTTTATTTTGTTATGATAGGTTGTATTAAGATTAACATCTGTCTTTTTTCTTTGGTTCTTCTCAATATATTTCTAGGTTTTTTAATACGATAGTAATACTCGAGGTTGATTTAGTTTTGGTTACTGGTAAGGAGAAAGGTTATGGACGATATTTGGAGAGACAAAATGATGGTTTTTTTGTTTGTATTCTTTTCACATTCATATTTTGATGTTGACATGATATTATGGTACTGAGAAAGTAAAACTTGGTTTGTTTAAAATTGTTGATATTTAAGGTGGAATGTTGAAATTAGAGTCAAAGTAGCATTTTCAGCATTTTTCTCCCCAAGTTTCCGTTATCTGTTCTAATCAGTGGATTGGCTCTCAGTTTTTCCATTTTCTGTTTATTGTCATTGGATTGGCACTCTTCTGTGTTGTTAGAGTTGACTGCAAAGACGTAATGTATTTTTAAATTTCGTTTCCTATTCTGGATCCAAATTGTGTAATCTCATTGGACTCAAATTACATTGATTACATACGAGCTTTTTATACTACAAGATACAAGTTACTTTATTTTCTAATCAGTAGTAGTTTGAGTTATTTTATATGAGGTTACTGGCCTAATTAGTTGGGAATCAATGACAGATGGAATGTGATTGTATGCTTGCAAGAAATTAAAAGTTCTGTATCATTATCCGTAGGAATTGAATTTTCAGTTTTGATATTGGCATAACTGTGGTTAGTATGATTAATTTCAACGGTATAGATGTCGACTTGGAATTTAATGTTAATGGTTGGGATGGAATGAATTGTATGGATTATGTTATTTGCATATTTGGTTACTGTTGCTTATATATATTTGGTACAATTCTATTATAGGCTTGGCTGCAGGAATGGGTTACTTGGAGATGGAATAAAAAGTGTCCACTTCCCATTTGCTTACCATATTTGCATGTTGGACCATCAGTGAGTTTAGGGAATGTTAAGTACTTTTCCATATGACGGTGTACTGGTGGCTGTCTTTTGAGAAAATCCACGCATGCACTTTTTTGTACATAGATGTATAGGAAATGAGTAAACGAGTGGTGGCCAATGAGAATCATCAGTGGCACACTTGCTAACAAGCCCCATGCAGATGAGTTATCTTTGTTACTATGTCAAGATGTCTAGGGGTCTTTATGAAGATTTAACCTCACTAACGTATCGATCATGTTATGCCTAGCCTAGTAAAGATTTTTGAACAATTTTTAATGTTTATTCTTTTTGGTCTACGGCCGATGGTTTATCCGCTTGTTTCTCAGCTGCCTGGAGAAATAAAAATTTTGGAGTACTGTGTTACTGCCTGAGAAATAAAAATTTGGAGTACTGTGTTACTGCCTGTGCTGCCTGTATCATGGGAGTCGACGTAGTATTTTGTTTTCGAGATTTTGTAAGTTTAATGTGAAAGGAAAAATGGTATAGTTATTGAAACTAATCGTGCGAAATTTGGAACCGTTGTGCCAAGCAGTTGTCTAAAGCGTCGTATGAGTCTTTAAGTGGGCTAGCTGCTAGTGCCTCGCAGGAATCTTTTTTTTTTTAACCCCTTTGGAAAGGAATTCTCGTAGGAATTTTGTTACGTGTTGTTCGGCATCAATCGTTTGGGAACAAAATGGAGAGTAGCAACTTTTGTTAGTCTGCCGATTGCTTCCTAAAAGCTGTTCATGCTTTTTGATTTTTATTAAATTTCTACCCAAGGTTTTAAAACACGATGACACGCAGATCTGCTAAATGATCAAGGTGTGGTTTGTCTTGATAATGTTTTCGGTAGCAGATGTGAAATGCTTGTCTTGACACCTCTCACGGTCTAGGCAGGTGGTTTTTATGAACTTAGAAACGCAACAGGGTCCAGGGACCTGAGGGCTATCCCAAGTAGCGTGTTGCTATCAAACCAAGGGATGGTAAGTGGGGTGTCGCTATCAAACCAAAACAATGTGGCTTAATTATAAACTCTAAACCAAACTTGAGGATGGAAAATATTTCACCTATTTCGCAAGGTTCTTGGAAAAGCAAGGAAAGATGACTAATTGAACAGCCTGTGGTTGTAAAAACTCTTCAGTCGATGTAAAACAATAATCTTCTCAGGATGATCAGTGAGAGAGTTCTATGTAGAAGATGGTGTTGACTTGTGCCCAAAAGATTTTATTCCTCATGGATTGGTCATAATTTTGAAAAGGGTTTTTGGGATGTTTGGTCCTTATGTTAATTGCAAGTTGGCAAAATAATCCCGAGGTTACTTTTTTTTGGCAATTAAATTTTAAAAATCTTGACAATTAAGTCCTTTTTATTTGTAAATGTTAACATTTTTATGAAAATAAACGTGTTTAAGTGAAAGAAATTGGTGTTTCACTAATGTTAATTAATTTGGAAAGGAAATAGAAAGAAATTTTAAGAGAAAATTTAAAACTTCCAAATTTTCTATTTTTAAAATTTTCAGATTATTCTGTAAATGGTAATTAATTTTTGTTATTTCTTTCCAATTTCAACTAGTACTAGTAAAATATTGATTTTGACATTCAAAAACCTTGTATGTGAATTGGAAATGCTCAATTCCATCTTACATTGTAACAATCACTGATGAAAAGGATTTAATTGCACAAAACAAAAAACTCAAGGGTCACGTTGCCAATCACGTGCGCATAAACAAAATCAAAATTTTTTGCTACAAAAAATTATTTGTTACTATATAAAAATTTACACACTAGTGAAAAACAAAACTTATATAATAATTCATAATCAAATATACATTAGAAAAAAATATAAATGTAAAACATTAAGACAGTTCTATCAATATATATATATATATATATATATGGTTGCCAATCCAATAGGTTTTTTTTTTTTTACTTATGGGTAGGTATTTTTTTTTTAGCCGTTGAAAAACACCATCTAATAGTGATCCAATGGCTATAATGAAGTGCATGAAAAGATGTGCATCATTAATGTTCTTTTTTTTTCTTACTTTTTATAATAAAAAAATATGCATACTAAATTTTTATTGGCCAAATTGATACCTATACATAGGTAAAAAAAAAAAAATACCTACTGGATTGGTGCCCTATATATATATATATATATATATATATAAATACACCCAAAGTTCATATACATATACATGTATTCAAAGAAAATTTTGTTTTTTCAATTTTAAGCATGCCCTAATATAATATAATATGATATGATAGCTGCTAATTGTTAATAATAAATTCTAGGAAACAAAAAGTTTTTGATAAGTATTAGGGAAAAGAAAATTTAGAAAGGTTTAAAAAAAAACGATAAAAAGGAACTTTTGAAGAAAAATATAAAATGTGTATATGGTATTTGTTAAGGACTAAAGAAATAAGAAATAAAGAATTTAAATTTTTAATGATGTCAAAAATAAAAATAAAATATTTATATAAAATATTATAGATTTAAATTATATAATACGTAAAAAGACTTCTTTTTTTTTTTTTTAGAGCTACAAGTACATTAGTGATTAAGGATTTTTCCTTTCCAAACATTATATATATGGTAGTTACTATAGATTATATAAATAATTTGAATTTTAAGTTTTGAATAAGGCAAAGTATAAATATTAATGTAAGAATTTATGGAAAAAAATTATTTACATATATATCCTACTAAATGTAATATGCATATATATAGTATATAGATATAAAAGAATGAAAATTTTCCAAAATTCAGACCTTAGCATACGTCCGGCTCTGTCAAAAACTCTTCTGAAAATACAAAAAGTAGGATCAGAAGGTTTATAAATAAAACTACGTATTTGATTAAATAACTGAATAAAAACAAACAAGCCAAATACGAATAAATAACCAATTAAATAACCAACTGGGCCATGATGCATTATTGTGCATCGAAAGGAACAGAAAAATATATATGAATCTTACGTTTAGGTAATCACTTAATTTTTTATTTCAGACCCTTACATTTATCAAAACAATTTAAAACGTTTGTCTTAAATTTGAGAAAATATATTTCATCTAAAGTAGAATAAAAGACTTTATATATTCATAAAGAGACATTAGGCAATTACATTAACGGTTTTATTTTTAAACCACCACTAGAAAGGACAACCACATTAATTCATGGCCGTAATGATGCTAATATAGAAGACGTGATAAGGTTAACAAATAACTGTTTGGTTCACATTTAAATAACAAGGTTCAGTATCATTAAAAATAAATAATAATAAATAACAGGTTCATTCATGCTTTAGAAAATTATAATGTTAAACACCACGCCTGATTTTTTTTCACTTCTTCATTCCTCTTATTTTTCCCACTCTCTCTTCGTTATAATTATTCCGACCTTTTGCTTGATTAGATATGCGGATTTGTGAAACTTCCGTCTCGTGATTTTCGTTTATCACTTTTTTTTTTTTTTTGCTATTAAAATTGATTTTTTTTATAAAAAAATTCAGTGATATAAAGAGGCACATCTTTCGCTTATTCAAATTTCTATAATAAATTTATTTTATATATTTTCTAGAAATTTTATCTTTTACTTAGTTAAATCTCTTTTTTTTTTTCGCAAGTGGTAGAATTTTTTTTCTTGTACTTAAATTTTTTCTTCTCCTTTATATTATCCAGTCTAAGAATTGAGATGTGACATTTATCAGTTTCTTCTCATTTTTTTTTTGAATTTTAATAATTTATCAGTTTACATATCATATCTAATTTTTTGTATTCATTTCGTCATATCTAACTTTTTTCATAGTCTCTTTTAGGTAAAGATATTGAATTTTTGGTTTATTTGTTAAGTGTCAAACACATGTACGTGCCATGAAAGTCCGCTTTAAGAAATCTCTGACTCTGAGAGATAAAAAGTACAATTATATATATTCTATTGTTTTTTTTATCATTGTACTAATATTTATCGGATATATAGTGTTATACGAAGAAAAATCATGATATTATATATGCTGAAGTCTGTTATTTACCAATCGATTTATTATTTTTCACCATATTTATATGAAGTGCCTCCAGTCCACTCATACCATTATCGACATATTCAGCGGTGCTACAGGTACCATATGATTAATCAAACCAGGAGTTATCTTGATTTAAGAGAGAGAGTAATAATGACAATGAAGAAACTAGGGTTGCTGATAAAACATTCATCATTTACGTAGTTTGGCAATCTGTATGCATTTCTTGCATCACAAATCAACAAAGAATATTATGGTATATTAATTTTTTAATTTTACAAGTTATTAGTCTCTTTATTGTGAGAGATTCTCTTCGTTGTGTTTTCTTATACGTATAATACAGTTGGAAGAAAATGAAAAAAAAAAGACTAATTTGACATATTCCGTCAAAAATAGGCTTAAATTAAGTGACTTTAAATTTAGTGAAGACGCTAAAGATGTAAACTTGTAGTTATGGAAACTTTTTACAAAAAGATTGTTGGTGCCCTTACTTCAAAGATGACAAAGTCAAAAGTTGTAAAGGATTCTTTTTTATAGGTCATGTATGTTAGTTTAAATCTCTAAACATTAGAGTCAGATGTATTGACAGTGGTATAAGTTCTTAATGATGATTTTATCTACCATTCAGAGTTTAGTCATTTATTCTTAAATACATATCTTATTTTTTAGATGTTTTAGTTAAACATATATATCGTGATAATAATAAAACAACATATGATTTAGTTAAGTTTGTTTTAGAATTAAACAATAAGCTTGGTGAAAGAATCTCTTCTTTCGTTAAAATAGAATCAGTTGTTATAAAGGACATGACTTATTATTTTTGTAAAAGAAAACTTATAATAACATATGCGTTCTTCTTCTTCTTCTTCTTCTTTTTTTTTTTCAAAGAAAGAAAGTTCAGTGAAGATGTAGACAATGCTAGTTCCACCATTCACACCGAGTCGTTGTAAGGCTTCTAGTTGCACTTTAAATATTGCCTCCAGTTCAACCTCAAAGAAGTTTATGGTTAAACCACCTTTAGTGCATTTGTTTAACTACTTCCATGCACACTTGAGTCAGGCCTAAGGCACACCCTAACCTCACAATGGCAACAAGGTTGCCCTTATCGTGCAACTTTCAGATTTGAAATACCAAGTATTTAAGCCCAAAATTAAATCCAAAGGTCTAAAACCGACCAACACAATTCAATTGGAAGCTTGGATTAAATTACTTGCATGCATATTGGATTCGGGCTTATAGGGCACACAGGACCGAGCACTCCAAAATCTCACCAAGGCAATGCGCCAAGGCTAGACCCTGCCACCCTATGGCTGCTTGTCATATGGGCCCGGGCCATGCTATGCGCCCCCACCGATCTATGTTCCTGGGCCACGTTATGCCCCCATCACCACCGCGTGGTCCCTCTCCGGCCCTAGCTCCATATCCGACCCTGGCACCTTTGACACAAACATTGCCGCCCTGATCAGTGATCAGGCTGATGAAAGTTATAAAGTACTAATTAGCTTTTTTAAGTGCATAACATTCTCTTAGGATGACAAAGGAGATAGTTATTCTCAACATAGCCTCAAAGACCTGAACAAGTGAGGAAACAAGAAATGCTGCTTGGAACATTTTTAAATGACCTTTGGTAACAAGTGATTCATTTTTCGCTTTTTTGAAGTTAAACAAGTTTAAGGTATTCTCATATGATGTTAAGTCTTGGGAATTATTCACCATTTTGGCTTTAGAAAGTTTGCGCCATCAACCAAGGCATGAATGATCATAGAAAGCTTGCCCTTCTCTTAAATATATTGCCTACTGCTAGTAACAAATGTTATAACCTTGTATTTGTTGGATTTAAAAAGCGATTTTCGCAGCGGAAGATTGGCTCAGGAATATTCAAAATTTGTTTCAAAACAATTGACTATATAAGTGCATAGTATTAATTCATAGCAAATAGGAACATACAACGATAATAGATCTAATACCTCTTGTAGCCTATCAGAGGATCTTTGCTTTATTGTCTTCTCAGCCACGATCTTCCAATCCAAGCCTCAAGCATAACTGGATGAACGTATGGGCGTTGCGTATAATTTCTTAAACTCACACTTTAGGCCCTTACAATTTTCTCAACACATGAGATTGCAAGGGTTTGTTCTATAGAGAATAGGAAGACTCTCTTTTTTTTTCTCTGTAATTTATGGAGGCTTAGTAGAAAATAATACGTAGTCTCTACTTATTATCTACTATGGTTTCCTTTATATATATATATATATACATTTATTAAATTATTTAATAAATAATATATTAATCAAATCAATATATATATATATAACTTTAAAAAAAACGTTAGTTTACTTCTTTTTTTTTTTTAATATTATAAACGTAAAATTTTATATATATATATATTTATCTATTTAATCTAATTAATTAATATATATATATATATATATATATATAAACTAGCAGATAATTCACTCATTCAAAAAAGAGTATTTCACTTTTAGTCAGTTTCCCAATTTCTATTTATCTAATTATCTGATAATTAAATATTTTTAAATTCAAAATTTAAACAAATTAGGAAACTTATCTCTCCATAAATTTAAATTAATTAATTCAAAATTAATTAATTATTTAATTAATAACAATTATTAATTACATATAGATAAACTATTTATCTAGACAAAGTGTGCAGAAACAGAAACAATGTAATATCCAGTACAATTTACTTAGAAAACTGATATTTAATGATATACCAATTATGCACAAATTCAAATAGAAAAATGTCATTTTATTAATTCAACAAATATCCAAAATATACATACTTTTAGGGCATAAACCCTAACAGTATTATCTTCAGAAACTTACTTCAGTGGAGGAATTTATCATAACATGTTTCTAGACTCATTTTCTCCATTTTATAATTTTTATTTTTGCTTTTTATATATATTTTCCCTTTCTCAAAAGTCAAACCAATGAATGAATTTGTTAATTAGATTTAATAGTATTTCAATTTTTTTACTTAGTATCTACCCTTGATAAATGACAATTTAAAAAAGGGTGTAGTCTTTGAGTCTAAGCATTGGTAGTAGTCAATAACTTAGATATATTCTAGACTCCATGTAATGAGTTTGCGAATTTACTTGCTGATGTTTTTGTTTATTTCAGGTTCACAGACAAGCTAAAAGAGTAGCTCACGAACAAACAAAATTAACTTTAAAGATTGACGATCCTCTTTTTGAGGTGTTCTCATGAAAAAGAAGAACAAAAAACTTTCCAATGACACTATGAACATGAAGGCACTGGTCTCAGCTGTAGATTTTATTTATGTATTGTTCTGTAAAGGGATTTTGCTCCCAGTTGTATCTCGCCGAGTTGGACAGCAAACAGAGTTGGACATTAGTGATTCAGATTCGTAACAAAATGATCCCTCAAATCCGGGTATAAGAATTTGAACAAAATTGTTCAGTGCCTGTATTCTAAAGCTGCTTTTTGTTGGAAAGAAAAGGAAGCAATTCATTTGTTTATTACCTTTAAACTATGAAAATAACAGTGAAGATGTAGGAAACAAATAATGTGGAATTTGTACTAAAACATTCTAGCTCATTCTAGCTCATATTACAAGACGAAGAATAACAAATGGGAAATGCTAGTCCCGAGTCCTCATAGGCTAGCCGGGTGTCTGGTATGAACAAAAGAAAAGAAGTTGGAACGTCCTGGAACTGAAGCACGAATCACTTCCAACAGTCTCTCAAGAATTTATGAAGTTCTGCTATTGCGAGGCTTAATTGCAAACTGTCCAGAGACGAAATAAACACAAGCCTAGAAAATTTTTTGCTGGTTTCACACTGTACGTCCCTGGTTTACTGACTCAGATAAGGTAAGAAGGGAAACATACCATAAAGTTGAGCAGCCTATATCGTCGCTGTAAAAACTCCTCATTTTGATGTAAAAACAATAGTCTTCCCGAGCACAAAGGTAACCAGAGAGAGCTCAATAAAGAAGATGGTGTTGATGAGGGCCCGATCAACCGTCCACCCAAATATTGTGATACCTCCTGGATTGGTTTGCAGATACATCACTGCATAGACAAAAATAAATAAATAAATGAATAAATAAATAAAACACAATTGTGAAGTTCCAACAAACAACACAAGTTAAATAAAATTCTATACAAAAACTATTTTGATACTTGTGTCACAGTACGAAATTCCTTCAATCATATGGTTGGGGCTAAAGTATAGTTTTTTCTTTTAAAAATGGTGTGGTATCCACGGGCGCAATTTTCTTTTCTTTAATAGGTATACTAAAAAGTAGTAGTACAAAAGAAACTTCCCAAATTAGAATACAGCTTGAGCAATTTATCAAACTATGTCATTATGACCACTAAACAAGGGAAAGGAACCTGCTAGGAACCAGAAGGGAGTATAGTAATTCCTACCAAATGCTTGTCTCCTGTGATACGAGGACAAATAAGAAACGAGTTGTGTATGTGTAGGCATTGCAACATAATCCAACGACTCCAAATCACTCTCAGAGTAACTTAATTCCAGTGAATTCAATGCCAGGACAGCCTCCAAATTTTGCATATTGTTATTTGAGCCTCTTTGTTGAGATGCATCATTAGAACCACATGTTACAAAGGCATGCCATCTACTTGCGAGTGACGCTATGCCTTGTGCTCTATGGGAAATTCTAGTTGCTGCGTGCAGGCAAAGAATGATTCCAACAACCTGAACAATTGAGGAGACCTGAAATTTGGACGAAAGATTTGGGGGAAAAAAAGGGTT
>JXTB01000093.1:1076574-1087325 GCA_002914805.1 Parasponia andersonii
GAATCGAATCGAGCAATAAAGCACCTGTCGATGACCCAAGAAAACGTACGAAGAGAAAGGGGGCGTGCAACCAAAAAGCTAGCCAGCGGACCCCCGAAGGAACACTTTTAGTTACACGAAGAGCTAAAGGAAGGCAGGGTCAGAATCCACCCATTGGAAGTGGACCCTCCTTAAGGAATGTTTTGACTACACGAAAAGTTAAAGGGAAACAGACTCTAGCCAAGTAAAGATCTATCTTTGCATGGTCAGGATGTGAACAGATTTGGAGTCTACCCGTTGGAAGTAGTCCAGAGACAAATCAAACATGAAAGCAAGAATCAAGATTAAAGCCTATTTATTATGTCCTAAAAATACAAAGTACGCGGGTAATGGTGGTGAACACTCAGGAGCCCTACTGGCGAGGCGCAGGTTTAGAGTGGACTCTTAAGGAGACATCGGAATGATAATGCCCTATTTGTTCCCAATAAGAGCCAAGTCCGGGCCTCCTCCTCTGCAACGACGGGTCTAAACAATGGTCAACCAACCCCTGGAGCTGGCTCCGAGCACGGTCCCATTTGGGGTCGGAGAAATCTAGCCACATGCGAGGGTCGAACTCTGCCAAAACAAGTTATAAGGAGAGTTACACTTCTGCAAAACCAGATGAGCCAAAGCTTGCACCCCTATTTCCGAAGCTAGTCCAAATAATCATGACCCGAGGAAGGCTCACTAATAATCCGAAATCGAGTCCTTACACTTATTTATACAAACGGTTGGACGCGGAGAAGGGTGGCATGGCTGGATCAGATTCCTCACTAGATACGACGACCGCACCAGACCCTTCACCAGTTGAGACCCCGAGGCTAGGCTGAATGTCCAGGACTTCCGGAGTTCAATCTGGTGGACCAAAAGCAGGGACAAGCTTTGCGGCACTAGGGGCAGATGCGGAGGGCCTATCCTTCTCCTCAGCAAGCATCTCCAGCACGTCAGCTGGGTATGTGATTCTGATCTCGTCCCCGAGCTGTTGCATATAGTGCTTGATGGGGTAGTGGTCCCTCTCGACGCCTTTCTGATCGTCAAATTGGTCTGGTGTCACCATCTCAGCGTGGTTTTCAAACTCTCTATTCTCCCAGCCAGACCTGTAACTTTCCGCAGAAAGAACGTCCACCTGCTTCTGGTACCTTACTTTTAACTTCTCCGCATCCGTCAGCCTATCCTTCAGCACCGCCAATCTGAGTTTTGCCTGCCGCTGCGATAAGTCGACCAATAAAGAATTAATACCAGCTAGGTCTGCGCAATGTTTATGAGATATCTCCACATGAGCACCCATCAGATTTTTATGGTCCAGGAAGAGATATCGGTTTACCTCATGGGACCGATCAAGTCTGCGTTGCAGAGCATGGGCATCTAGCTTGGCTGCCGCCTCGGCTTTCCTTGCTTCCTTGGCATCCTCAACAGCCTGGTCACGAGCAATAAAAGCCAGTCCCATCTCTGCCCCCGCACTCTGGAGCTCTTGCTCTTTGATCCTCAGCTCGCCCTGAGCCAGCCTGGCGGCTTCGGATTGGGCAAGCCTGTCGGCCTCTGCCTGAGCTAATCTCGCAGCTAGCTCCTCGGTTCTGGCTCTCTCGACACTCATGGCGTACGCCACCGTGCTGCCAACCCTCGCTTCCTCGAGGCCCCGATATGCATCAAAGTCAGACCTCAATTCGGCGAGGGCGGCCTCGCTGCGCTCGGCTAACGCAGAACGGGAGCTCAGCTCTTCGGTCAGATCCTTGACGCGAGCAGAGTAGAAGGACCGGATGGTGGACAGCTGTAAGTTAAGCAATAAAGGAAGGGGTCGGCATTTATCAAAGACATTGAAAAAACATAAAAGCACCCAAGTGTAACAAACCTGCGCGAGAGTGCGGGTGGTGACAAGCTCGACATTCTCTGGGATAAGGGCTTCCAGCTCCGGCTCCGTGGCTGGATCATCCCTTTGAGCATCATCCATGCCCGAGGAACGCGGCCCCTCCTCGATGGTCATAAGGGAGTCCTCTCCATCTGCCGAGCACACCTCCAGAGCAGGAGCGATAGGGACGGAGGAAAGCCCAGAGCCGTCAGAAACGCCGTCGAGCACGGTGGGAGGTGGTGCACCTCCTCTAGACTGGCTGCCACGTGCTGACCGCTTCCTCCTTAGAAGGGTCAGCGTCGCCCCATCATCGTCACTATCAGATGAAAGGACAACCCTGCCCCTCTTCTCCACCCGACCCTCTTCCTCATTTGATGAGCCGACCTCGCGTTGCCGCTTTGTAGGGACCGGAGGAGGGGAGGAGAGTCTAGATTTCAGTCTCAAAACTCCCCCACTGAGCTTGGTGATCTCTCCACTGAGGCTAACGGTGCTCGATTTCGAACCGGAGTCAGAGGTGGGGGAGATCGCTGCTGCAGACCCCCCAGTCAGACTTGGCGTTGTTGCTTCCCCGCGTGTGATCAGAAGGGCAGACAGTCCCCCGGGTGGAGATCCGCCAGCGTCGGAGCGGGGAACCGCTGATTTTGCTCCTCCCGAATGCGCCACGAGGCGCCGGCCAGCAGACGCCTTGGCTTGAGCTTTTGATGCCGTGGCACTCCCTTTGATGGGAGAGGGGCCGGCTGACGGGCCTGTCTCAGAACCTGTGAAAAATAAACAACGAGATTAGTCTGCGGTCACGGCCCGACCCACAAAGATTTAAAAATAGACTTACCCCTAACCCTTTTGGGGGCGGCGTTTTCTTCCTGGCGGAGCCTGACGCACTCCGCGGCCACAAGCCTCACGACCTCTTCGAGCTCGTGATTGGACGGCGCTACCAGATCGTTGGAGTCCGCCAGCTGGCTTGAAGCTGCAACCTACCGACTCACCATGGTGATCTGGTCGCTTTCGTCCTGGCGGAATCGGTTCAGGGCGGAGGCATCGAGTCGACTCCTCAGGTGCTTGGTGATGACCCAGGTATCCAAAGGAAAGGGAAGGTACGAGACCATCCTGGGCATCAGGTTCATCGTCAGGGGGTTGAGGACGACTTGAATGTGCCGGCATTCCACCGGAGAGCTGAAGATTACGATCCCCTCCAGGCTTTTGAGCCACCCAGCCGACAGGCGCGGTTCAAACCTGCTTTCTTCTGCTGAGGCTGCGCAGGGCAAAGTAACATGAGTAATAATACCAGGAGAGAACCCATACCCAAAGATCATGGTCTAATACTTACTCTGCAGAAAGACTAAGGGGACTTGGAAATGCTCTCCGTTCACCCAAGGGGAGCACCACGCCCCTCCAATGGCATAAAGCTTGGTGTGAGAGTCCCATTATTTGTCTGACCGCGGCAACCCCCAAAAGATGTGGCGCCCAGGCAGCGGCTGGAGATAGAAGGTGGGGTAGGAGCCCTTCTTGGGGATAAGAATGAGTTTATAAGCATAAAAGACCACCTCCAGGTTGATATGCATGTTATAGATAACTACAGGGCAGAGAGCCCCATCAGAATCATAATTCCGTTTGCATTTAGTTGCATCGGATGGATTCCCGTCAAGGCAAAAAATTGATAGATTAGGGGAGGAAGAGGGAATTGCAGGCACTCCAGATGCTTCCTATCCAGGACGATAGAACCCTCAGGGGCGCAGGGGCGAAGATACCAGCCTGCAGGGCCCTCAACCCGCTGAAGTGTCACTCCTCCAGAGAGGCAAAGCTGCCTCCTCAGTGAGTCTAATTCTGAATCCATAACGGGTTGCAATTCCTGATTTTGATTCGAAGCCATTGTTCCAAAAAATGACTGGAAGAGTGAGAGCCTTTAGAAAAGAAGGAAGCAGAAACTCTGGGATGTTATGAGGTTGGAGTGATTGAAAATTTTGGTAAAATGGCAAAAGAACACAATTGCGGTTTTTAAAGGGGAGAAGCCGAAAAGTTTTTCTGGAAGAGGAGAGAATAAAAGAAACCGAGCAGTCAGAACTTCAAAATTCAAACAGATCTCGTGATGAGAGATGGCGTATCTCCACATCGGGAAGAGGGAACCACGTGCGTCCCTCAGATTGGAGAAGCGAAGAGACGGTTTCCCCACTTGATAGACACGAATCCATCAAGTAGGGAAATGGGGGCAGTTNCCCAGACGGTTTGGCCCAGTCTGACCCCAACCTCGACAGCTGGGGGTCGGAAGCCCCAAGGGTCTGCCATCTGGGAACAGCGGCCCTTACCTCAACAGTCGGAAGGGTCGGAAGCCCCAAGGGTCTGCTATCTGGGAACAGTGGCCCTTACCTCAACAGTCGGAAGGGTCAGAAGCCCCATGGGTCTTCAGACTGAATATAATAGAAAGCAACCCACGGCTCCAGACCCAGACAGAGCATTTAATGCGATCCTGGGTAGGTGTGTGTGCCAGGGACAAGCCGTCCTGACAGAACGGCGATTTACCCAAATCTTACTCCGGACATATTGAAGCCGTAGGAGGCGGCGAAAATCAGGCAACGGTAGCACAGAGGAGATCGCAGAAATCTTGGCCCGTGACTGTTGAAAAAGATCTTGAGGTGAAAGGTACTCATTCCTGAGATTGAGAACCATGCGGTTCACTATCTCAGGACTACATATATAAAGACCATGCGTTCCCGAGAGGGGCATGGACACTTAAAAAAAATAGATATATATAAAAAAGTCTGTAAACAAGAAATAGATAGATATTCATACTAAAATATTTTCCTTGCTACCCAACACAAAGAAAACCACTGATTTAAGTATCGGAGAGTCTTTGCAGGTAGCCACCTCCGCCTCTCCGATCTTGCTTGGAGTTTAGAGAGCTTTGAGACAGCAAAGACACGTGGACAGTTAGAGAATACAGCGTCAGCAGTTCGAGACACGTGGACGGCTGGTGAGAAACTGCTCCAACAGATAGTCTAAGAAAAGCCGTCAGCTTTGAATGCAGAGTCAGAGAGGTTTTCTAATTGCTATCCCATTAAGTGCATGGCAGACCTATTATAATCTCTAAATGATGTTGTTGGAAATAATACAAGAATGGGTCCAAAAAAAAGACACGTACATAGAAAAGAAAAATTCATGCCAACTTACCAAAAGCAAAGATAACCAAAAGTGGTGGAGTCCTTCTTTACTAGTTACTAATAGCCTTTTAATTAAAAATCTAATGCTTTCATCTCCAACATGTAATAAATTACACATATCTCCATTAAACCAAAGCAAGGAATATTCTTCACCGAAGCTCTCCATAGGCTGGTGAGTTACCTTCCTATAATACTTTTAAGAATAGTAGATTTGATAATGTTGAGGAAGAAATCAATAAGAAGATGGCTTCGGCGAGTCATGGTAACCAAAACTATGTTTCTAGTAATGGCTGAATACCTTGATTCCCCATTTATTTCAGAAGATATCAAAACAGCTCTATTTCAAATTGGGGAGACCAAGGCGCAAGGACCTGATGGATTTCATGATATTTTCTACTAGAAGCATTGGAACATGGTTGGTGGAAGTATTTGTAGAGTTTCTCTGAGAGTGCTTAACTGAGAGTGCTTAACAAAGAATCGTCAGTTAAAGCTCTCAACTTCACACGTATTATTCTTATTCCTAAGAAGAAAGATCCAGAGACCGTGCCAGATTTTAGATCGTAAGCTTTTGTAATGTCATCTACAAGATTATTACTAAGGCTTTGGCAAAAAGAATGAAAACAGTGCTACCCTCACTTATTTCTAAGAACCAGAGTGCATTTGTGCCAGGAAGACTAATTTCAGATAACGCAATAATCTCCTTTGAGTCCTTGCATTCCTTATGTCGTCGATCAAATGGAAGAAAGGTTTCATAGCTTTGAAGCTTGACATGAGTAAAGCTTACAATAAGGTGAAGTAAGGCTTCTTACAGTATCTTATGCTACATGTGGGCTTTGGCAATCATTGGGTGCATCGAGTTATGGATTATGTCTTTACATCCTTATTTTCCGTAGTTTTGAATAGCAAAGCTGAAGGTCATATCACATCATCGACGGGTCTTTGCCAGGGATGTCCACTATTCCCCTACCTTTTCTTATTGTGTGTAGAGGCGTTCTCATCTTTGATTCATCAGGCTAAGGCCGACAGTAATCTCTTGGGCTTTCGATATGCCAAAGATAGTTCTCAAATAAGCCACTTATTCTTTGCAAATGACAGTTTGGTGTTTACTCGTGCTACTATCAGGATGCAGAAACTCTCTATAGAATTCTCTCATGGTATGAGAGGGCCTCGGTTCAGAAAATCAACTTGGAGAAATCTATAATTACTCTCAGTCCAAATACTGGTATTTCTACTACTCAGGCTATTTTATAAATTCTAAGTCTCACTTCAATACAGTCGTATGATCGGTATCTTAGTCTTCTATCGGTGGTCGGCAGAAATAAGCGCAAAACCTTTGAACACATCCTTGAACGTGTTCGAAAGAGGGTTCAAAGTTGCAGGAGATGGTTCTTCTCTTCAGAAGGAGGGAAAATTCTTATCAAGGCAGTTTTGCAATCTATCCCCACATACGTCATGAGCATATTTAAACTTCCTGATGGCCTCTGTAAGGAGATTTGATCATTACTCTTAAACTTTTGGTAGGGTACAAATGATAGAAAAAGGAGGGCACCTTGGATAAAATGGGATACAATATGTAAACCAAAGTCAGTGAGTGGTCTAGGCTTTCGAGATATCGATCTCTTTAGCCAATCGTTAGTAGCAAAGCAGTCCTGGTAGCTTATAAAACATCCTTAGCCCTTAGTAGCACGTGTATTACAAGGGAAATATTTTTTCTCTACCCACCTTTTAGAGTCACAAGATAAAAATAGCAACTCATGGTTATGGAAGAGTATCTTATGGGGGAGAGATCTTCTTATTAAGGGCCTTCGCTAAAAGGTAGGTAATGGAGTTTTAATTCGACTATTTTATGATCTGTGGCTTCGAAATTCGAGCTCCTTCAAACCCATTACTCCTGTTTTTTATGATGAGTTGCATGTTTTTGACATTATTAATAACTCATGTACATGAAATTATGCTTTTATTAAACATCTTTTTCTACCGGTGGATTGGAACGATATCTTAGCCATATTGTTGAGTATTAGGCCTACTCCAAATTCTTTAGTTTAGCACTTTGATAAATCTAAAGAGTACTTAGTTAAATTAGGATACCGCATTACTCTCAATAATCATTATACTCTAAGCTCTTCCACAAATATCGAGCTCCAGAGATGGTGGAAATGACTTTGGTCTTGTAATATCCTTTCGAAAGTGAATATCCTTACTTGGAGATTATTTTATGATGGCCTTCATGTATCTTCCAATTTACTGAAGCGAAATATTCAAATTAAATCATTTTATAGTTATTGTAATTCTGAGTCTAAGAATATTACTCATTGTTTTTTTTTTCTCCGACCAATTGTTGAGTCTATAGACCGTTTTAAAATGCTGGAACCTACTCAATTTTAACCAGTTTGTGTCTGTCACAGATATTCTCTTTACCTTTTCTTGTGCCTTCTTTAGAATCTCTTAAAACTGGGCTTATGCCGTTTTATGATCCATCTGGAATCACCGGAACAACAAATTATTCAATGGTAGTGCGATAGATATTCTAGAGCTTGTTGATCGGGCACTGCAGCAATATTACCCTTTTATTGCACTTTACAATAGCATTCTTGAAAAAACGTTATATAGTGTTGGAGCGGTTTCTCACCAGTCGTCCACGTGTCTCCTACTGCTGACGCTGGATTCTCCAACTATTCACGTGTCCTTGCTGTCTCAAAGCACTCTGAACCCCAAGCAGGATCGGAGAGGCGGGGGTGGCTACCTGCAAAGACTCTCCGATGCTTAAGTCAGTGGTTTTCTTTTTGTTTGGTACCAAGGAGAAAAATATCAATATGAATATCTATCTGTTTGTTGTATTCGACATGCCCCTCTCGGGAACGCATGGCTTCAATATATGTAACCCTGAGATAGCGAATAGCATGGTTCTCTATCTCAGGAAAAATAATGAGTACCTTTCACCTCAAGATCTTTTTTTAACTGTGACGGGCCGAGATTTCTGTGATCTCTTCTGTGCTACCGTGGCCTGATTTTCGCCGCCTCCTTCTGCTTCAATCTGTCAGGAGCAAGATTTGGGCAAATCGCCGTTCCGTCAGGACGGCTTGTCCCTACGCACACACCTATCCAGAAACGCATTAAATGCTCTGTCCGGGTCTGGAGCCAGGGGGCTACTTTCAATTGTACCCAGTCTGAAGACCCTTGGGGCTTCTGACCCCTACAACTGTTGAGGTAAGGGTCGCTGTTCCTAGACAGCAGACCCTCGGGGCCTCAGACCGCCAACTATCGTGGTTGGGGGGCAGTTGTGGGATTGGCCTTCATCGCTCGAGACCAGGCTGTCGAGGACGCCAAGGAAGCGAGGAAAGCTGAGGCGGTGGCCAAACTTGAAGCCCATGCTCTGCAACGCAGGCTCGATCGGTCCCACGAGGTAAACCGACATCTTTTTCTGGACCATAAAAATCTGATAGGCGCTCGGGTGGAGGCATCTTGTAAGCATTGTGCGGACCTCTTGTGGGATTGGCCTTCATCGCTCGAGACCAGGCTGTCGAGGATGCCAAGGAAGCGAGGAAAGCTGAGGCGGCGGCCAAACTTGAAGCCCATGCTCTGCAACGCAGGCTAGATTGGTCCCACGAGGTAAACCGACATCTTTTTCTGGACCATAAAAATCTGATGGGCGCTCGGGGGGAGGCATCTCGTAAGCATTGTGTAGACCTCGCTGGTATTAATTCTTTGTTGATCGACTTATCGCAGCGGCAGGCGGAACTCAGGCTGGCGGCGCTGAAAGACAGACTGGCGGACACGGAGAAGTTGAAAATTAGGTACCAGAAGCAGGTGGACGTTCTTTCTGCAGAAAGTTATAGGTCTNTGTCAATCTTCAGTGAATCAATCACTCCTTATTTGACGCTAATTATCGTTCAAATTATTGTCAAAATAATTTCTCAAGATATTTAGTATTTTTTTTAAGTGTTATTATATATATTTTTTGAGAGACCAGGTATATATTTGTTGGAGCGGTTTCTCACCAGTCGTCCACGTGTCTCCTACTGCTGACGCTGGATTCTTCAACTGTTCACGAGTCCTTGCTGTCTCAAAGCTCTCTGAACCCCAAGCAGGATCGGAGAGGCGGGGGTGACTATCTGCAAAGACTCTCCGATGCTTAAGTCAGTGGTTTTCTTTGTGTTTGGTAGCAAGGAGAAAAATATCAGTATGAATATCTATCTGTTTGTTGTATTTGACATGCCCCTCTCGGGAACGCATGGCTTCAATATATGTAGCCCTGAGATAGCGAATAGCATGGTTCTCTATCTCAGGAAAAATAATGAGTACCTTTCACCTCAAGATCTTTTTTTGACTGTGACGGGCCGAGATTTCTGTGATCTCTTCTGTGCTACCGTGGCCTGATTTTCGCCGCCTCCTACTGCTTCAATCTGTCAGGAGCAAGATTTGGGCAAATCGTCGTTCCGTCAGGACGGCTTGTCCCTGCGCACACACCTACCCAAAAACGCATTAAATGCTCTGTCCGGATCTGGAGCCGGGGGGCTGCTTTCAATTGTACCCAGTCTGAAGACCCTTGGGGCTTCTGACCCCTACAACTGTTGAGGTAAGGGTCGCTGTTCCTAGACAGCAGACCCTCGGGGCCTCAGACCGCCAACTGTCGTGGTTGGGGTCTGACTGGCTGGACCGTCTAGGATCAGTTATGGGGACCCTGGGGCTTCTGACCCCTACGTTTGGAAGACCCAAAGGCCGATGGCGAGATCACGTGCGATCCGCGTGGCCCTTCTCGTGGTACAAGATTCAGGAACGGGCCCCACAACTGCCCCCATTTCCCTCCTCCCAAACTATGTACATTTGTAGAGTAACTAGGTTTCCCCCCAAAGTATGTACATTTGTAAAGCTGATTGTTTGTTGTAACCCTTTAAATAAATGACAAAGGATGCCTCGCCATTTTTACTGTTTTCTTCTGCTTTTCACCATTTGCTTAACTGACTGCGAGGGCATGGTTTCGGGTTGTTAGCATGCTTTCCTGTGGTCATGGTTACTCGGAACGTCTTCGGACACAGGGGAGCAGGCCTTGGTTTACCCTGTTTTGCTGAACTGTAACCTTCGCTATAACTTGTTTTGGCAGAGTTTGACCCCCGCGTGTGGCTAGACTTCTCTGACCCCAAATGGGACCGTGCTAGGAACCAACTCCAGGGTTTAGTTGACCATTGCTTAGATCCGTCGTTGCAAAGGAGGAGGCCCGGGTTCGGCTCTTATCGAGAACAAACTGGGCATTATCATGCTGACATCTCCCTAAAGGTCTGCTCTAAGCCTGTGCCTCGTCAATAGGGCTCCTGAGTGTTCACTGCCGTTGCTCATGTACTTTGTATTTTTAGGGCATAATACATAGGCTTTTAATCTTGATTCTTGCTTTCACGTTTGACTTATCTCTGGACTACTTCCAACGGGTAGATTCCAGATCTGTTCACGTCTTGACCATGCAAAGATAGATCTTTACTTGGCTAGGGTCTGCTTCCCTTTAGCTTGTCGCGTAGTCAAAACATTCCCTAGGGAGGGTCTACTTCCAACGGGTGGATCCCGACCCTGCTTTCTTTTAGCTCTTCGTGTAGCTAAAAATGTTCCTTAGGGAGGGTCCACTTCCAACGGGTGGATTCTGACTTTGCCTTCCTTTAGCTATTCGTTTAGCCTAAAGTGTTCCTTCGGGGGTTCGCTAGTTAGCTTTTTTAGTCGTATGCCCCCAGTTCACTCTTCGCACATTT
>JXTB01000094.1:0-93103 GCA_002914805.1 Parasponia andersonii
CAATTGGTTGGTAGAGACGCTAGAAGAATTAAAGCACGTACTTCATCGCCGAAATTAATTTCGACGGACGTCAACTGAGAAACGATCGTGTTGAACTCATTGATATGAGTTGCAACTGAAGCACCTTCTCCTATCTTTAAATAAAATAGCTTCTTCATCAGATGTACCTTGTTGTTTGCTGACGGCTTCTCATATATGTCTGACAAGATACTCATCATCTCTGCTGTGGTTTTTGCCTCTGCCACATTATGAGCAACGTTCTTCGTTAGCGTTAATCGGATTATGCCTAACACCTGTCGATCAAGGAGTTGCCAGTCATCGTCCTCCATCTTCTTCGGTTTCTTCCCTGATAGAGGCTGATGCAATTTTTTACTATGCAGATAATCATTGATCTGCAATCTCTAGTACGAGAAGTCTGTACCGTCGAACTTATCAATTTCGGATCCTGATCCTTCACCTCCGGCCATCGCTCCTACTAAAATTGAACCTCGCTCTGATACCAGTTGTTAGGGAATAACCTCCCCAATAGACACACAATAGTGGAAGCGATAAAATAAATGAATAGGACACACAAAATTAGCGTGGTTCACCAAATTGGCTACGTCCACGGAGCTGCTGTAGATTTTCACTATTGGGAAAAAAAGAACCTTTACAAGTGTTTATACTCAACACTCTCAACTCACACCCCAGACCCCGAATACACCCAAGAGAAAAACTGTATTTTTCTCTTAACTCTCAAGAATAAAAACTCTCAATTTTTACTCTCACTTTACACTTGGTGTATTTCACTCTTTTTGGGATGAAAACAAATGAGCAATAGGGTCCCTATTTATAGTTGAGGCTCACCAACCCTTTACACATTTTTTATCACATTTTCTATATATATCACACGAATTGTACACGGTTTCTACCGTGTATTGTTTTGGCTGGCAAGAGCATTAAATGCTCAATACACGGATTGATAACCGTGTTTCTTTTGCTAGCGCATATCAAGAGCAATTAATGCTCTTTTCCTTTTCACACGTTAACATTAACGACCATTCTAGAAAGGAAAGTGTATTTTCTTTTTTTTTTTCTTTTTTTTTTCATATTTCTATGTTTTCAATTTTTTTCTTTTATTTGTTTTAAATTGAAAAATTGAAAAATTTTAATTTTTCAAAATTTAGTCAGGTGCCTGTCATATGACATTTAACGGAAAAGTTAACAAATTTTGGCTCAAGGACTAGTGCTACACATAGACTAAAAGTCTGGGACTTAAATGCCAAAATAAAAAGATAGGAGAATAATGTGCCAAGACAGCAAAAGCTTAGGGACCAATGACGCTAATAAGCCAAATGATATTTACAATATCTTTATGTTTAGCATAAAAATTATATAGGCTCTCTACATTTTTTAAGCCCAAGTTAATTGTAGAATTTCAATTAAACCCAATTATAGACTCTTCTAATTGAAAATGGGACAAAATTAGACAAAAATAAAATAAGGCAAAAAGAGTTAAAAAGGCTTGGCCTTAGTTTTTACTTGGTGGTGCTCTTGCTCAAATAAATTTACTTATTTGCAAGTTTGTTACTCTTTGGAAAAAGAATATATTAGAATAATGTTATAGGATACTATATAATACATAATATCACGTGATATATTAATCTGTTATTGTCTAATTCTAATTATAATTTAAACAAAATCTACATAAATCTTAATTTATTAATTAAAATCATTAATGACATATTGAAATATTACTAAAATACTGAGTATCACTTATGCTAGACAATACTGTTCATTTGTCGAGATATTAATTTCAATCTTATGAAATTTAATAGTATTTTTACTCTCATTATACAATATATTGAGCCAATATAATAATGAGTCAAATGCAAATGTTTACCAAATTTAATTAGTTAAGATTAGTACTAACTGCGAAGTTGAGTCCTAAGTTGATACAATATTTTTTTTTTCTTCCATCCTGATGTAGCAGCCCACGCTAAATTCATGACCCAAAACTAAGGCCCAAAATCTAAAATCCAATCTAATGAATATTCCATTGGTTAGTAGAATGCTTTTGTGTGTTAGGTATTGTAAACTTATTTATTTGAAATGTGTTAGATTATTTCTCTTGTTTATTTGAAGTGTATTAGGTGAATAATTTGTTTATTTGAAATATATTAGGTGAACAATTGAAGTATGTTTGGTTGATAGGTGCTAGTTGTATGGTTGTAAGTTTCTTAGAATAATTTTATTGGATGGTTTAGATTAATCCTAAATTTATATAAATTGTCTTCGTTGGCAAGAGTTGTGATCATCCAATCTTCAATCAAATCTTAGTTTTCTCTTTTAAATTCTATTTGAGAATTTTGCTTATTTTTTTTCTCGTCGTGAGAACGAAAATTAGAACGAAATCTAGCGATCCGCTACGTAATCCCCTCTTTTTTTCCACCTCCAAAAATTGATAAATTCACTACAAACTCACTCCACATTACAGGTTTTGGCTACTGCCTACGTCTTCATCCAGACCATCCCCGGGAACAGTCTCTGGATTCCGACGGTCCTGATGTTCCTCGGCGGAATCATCAAGTACACCGAACGAACTCGCGCTCTCTACTTAGCCAGCTTAAACAGCTTCCGGGAATCCCTTCTCCCAACACCAGACCCAGGTCCGAACTACGCAAAGCTCATGGAGGAGTACTCGTCCAAGAGAGAGGCCAGACTTCCGACGAGGATTCAGATGACGCCGGAACCAGATACCGAGTCGAAAGCCTTCAGCAAAGATGTGAAAGAAGGCGAACTGAAGGAGATTGAGGTTGTCACCTACGCTTACCATTTCTTCAACATCTTCAGAGGCCTAATTGTAGACTCCATCTTCAGCTTCCGAGAGCGAAACGAGAGCCGCGAGTTTTTTATGAGAAGATCGCCCCGAGACGCCTTCAGGGTCTTGGAGGTTGAGCTCAACTTCATCTACGAAGCTCTCTACACCAAGGTCATCGTTGTCCATACAGCAATCGGTTATGTCTTCCGTTTCGTGTCATTTGCTTCGACAGTGTCCGCTCTCGGGCTCTTCTTCGCCGCTGGTAAGGAGGATTACCAGAAGTTTGATGTAAGAGTTACTTACACTTTGCTTTTTGGGGCCATTGTTGTCGACGGGATTGCTCTTTTTATGGTCGTTTTCTCGGATTGGACTGTCGTTGGAATGCAAAAGTACCCGAAAATAAGGCGTTCGTTTGTGTCGAAACTGTTTGAACGCTTCCTCTATCAGCAGAGACCAAATTGGTCTGAATCCAAAGAAAATTGGTTTAAAAAGAAAGTAAGAGCTGCACTATTTCGGCGGTGGTCAGAGTCCATATTAGGGTACAATTTCATAACATATTGTCTCAGAGAACGGTTGGAGGAATTTCCCAATGACGGATATATTAACCAACCCAGTTTCTGGAAGACACTAATTTACTACGTAGATTTGGTCTATGTTAAAGTCCTCAAGTATTCGAACCAGGGATTTGACAAAATTGTTAACTATATGGGTGCGAGGAGCCTTATAGATGAATTGAGGTATGCCAAAAGAACTCGAATGAGGGAAGATATATGGAATTTCATCTTTGATGAGCTTAGGACGAAGGCCATCGATGCTGAGGACGCTGAAATCGCGAAAAGAATCTGCGAAGCCAAAGGATCTTATGTTCTTCAGGAAGTAATTAAAAGTGATAAAGGCAATCTAAGGAAGCTAACTCCTTACATTGAAGACGTCACTTACGATGAGAGTCTCTTGTTATGGCACATTGCTACCGAGCTCTGTTATCAGGACGAAGCCAATAAGGTTGACAAAAATGCTAAATGCCGTCGATACTACGAATTATGTAAGGTACTTTCTGATTACATGCTATATCTCTTGGCGTTGCAGCCGACGATGATGTCCGCGGTGGCCGGGATAGGGCAAATTAGGTTCCGGGACACGAGCGAGGAAGCAAAAAAGTTCTTTGTCCGGAGAGGGAACGGGAAAAGGGATGAGGGGCCGGCGTGCAGGAACATTCTTGGTGTGAACACGGATGTTAAGCCGGTGACAGTGAAGGGTGATAGGAGTAAGTCAGTGTTGTTTGATGCTTGTATATTGGCCAAAGAGCTTAAGGAGTTTAAGGAGGAGAAGTGGAAGATACTGAGCCAAGTTTGGGTTGAGATGTTGTCGTATGCGGCGAGTCACTGTCGTCCGGAAAGTCATGCCCAGCAAGTGAGTAAAGGTGGGGAGCTTATTACTTTCGTCTGGTTGTTGATGGCTCATTTTGGGTTGGGAGATCAGTTTCAGATCAATGAGGGTCACGCCAGAGCAAAACTCATCGTGGAAAAGTAGCTCTAATTAATTAAGAGAAACATAATAATGACATATGATTTTGTAGTGATCGATCAATAATTTCCTTTTAATTTTGTACTTCTTTATTATAATCTGTGTGATTCCCAGTAGCTGCAAAGGAATACAAGGCTAACTCAATCGATGAGCTTTTTCCTTTGTAACAAGTTTGTTCTTATTTCTCTTCTCCCTCTATATTTTTAGAGTAGGCCTGAAGTTAGGGAGAATTCTATAGTATTTATAATAAGAAAAGACAGGATGGACTTGCAACAAGGCTAGTAGCTCTAACTTTTGAGATAAACTCTTTCCGATTATATTAGATTTTTTATGGCGACATTTGTGTTTTTTATTTTATTTCTAAAGTAAAATGAATGGTAAAAAAAAATTCCTTAAAAATTTTGTTTCTGGTCATCCATTTCACTTAAAAGAATAAAAAAGAAAAAATGCAAACACACACGCATATATATATATATATATATATTGCCAGGCTGGCAAGTCCATAATATACAACCTCCAATGGATGATTAAGAGTTGAAAATAGTACTATGAAAATCAAGTACCGACACAGATCTTGATAAAACAATGAAACTTGAAATTGTGAAATAAAACCCAGAATAGTCATGTGGGCAAATGCAATCGGCGTATAGAGCCAATCTTTAAGAAATCTCAGTCATTGATCCAATTGGCACTTAATCCACTATTTAGATCTGTCCTAAGTTCTTGTACCTTCGCTGCTAAAAGGACATCTGTCCACCAAGTTAAAATCACTTAAGGCCCTTGTTTAGAACAAATGAATGTAAAATCAAACACATGAGGAGGGATGGTATGTGAGACTTGTCTTTAAGGTTCTCTCAAATTGTCAAACTACTACAATATTTAATGGCATGGATAGGTAGAAACGTTTTAACTGCAAAAAATACTAAAAGAAAAAGGCAATTAGATCTTAGTGAGTATAAACAATCGGATTAAAGGATATCCGAAAGTTTTCAAGATCGTATTAATACTAAAAGTGTCTTCTTTTTTTTTTTTTTTATCAATTCAAAAAGGATAATGTTTGAGGTACTAATTTTTGTATCAAATTTTTAATATCAACACATGTATCATGTGATTTATTACCACTCAATTGGTGATAATGTTTAATCTATTTATGTTAAATTTTAACACACCAATTAGATAGTGCCAATTTATGCCACATATGTTGGTACAAAAATAATTAGAACAAAAGTTAGGATACGTAGTGTTATCCATTTAAAAAATAGTCATTTCTTACACCTACTTAACAAACGGTTGTTTTATAGTTTTTTTTTTTTTATATATAAAAATGACCCTTTTTTCAGTTGATCTCTTTTTGAAAATAAATCAATTTTATACAAAATAAATCAATATATTTTAATATATCAAATATACAAAATGGTCATTTTTTAAATAATTTTTAAAATTCGACCATTTGTTAAAGTGTTTGAAAACCGACCATTTAACTAAAAAACCCACATTTCAAGCGGCAAATTAGTGATGAGATAGCTAGCCACCCACTAAAACTATATTAGGCAGAAATATATATGTTTATCTAGAAATTTTCTAGCGTGTTTATCAAAAATGTCATTTTTTAAATAAAATTGAAAAATGGCTGGTTTTTACACCTATTTAATAAATAACTGTTTCATAATTTAATTTTCATAAATAGATGTTTTTAGTTTAATTAAGTTTTAAAAGATAAATAAATTTTATACAAAATATATCAAGTTTTTAAAAATAAATCAATATATTTGGATATATTAAATATAAAAAATGGTTATTTTTCAAATATATTTTAAAATTTTACCATTCTTTTAATAACATTTTAAAAATGGCCACTTTTTAAATAGTGCTCCGAAATTTGGCCATTCGGCTCAAAAGCCCAATTTTCTATGATATTGCCCAAACTATTTGAGAAATTTAGATAAATACTAATATTTTAAATTTGATTAAGTAAATATTCACATTTTAAATTTTATAGTTAAATGTTCGTGTATATATTTTTATATTTTATATTTTAGTTATTATATTGAAAAATATTATGTATATAATTTTTATACTTAATATATAAAATTTTACACTTGGTATATTGACATATACACCACACATTTTGTTATAATATTTGGCAAAATAATATTTACTTAAATTGGACCAAAAATTTGGACATATTTCTACAAGGCTCAAAGGATTTTTTTTTTTTATGACTCACTAAGGAAGAAGGTGCATCAAAATTTTCTTTCTAGCAGCTCCTATATTTTCTTTTCATTTCACAAACAAGATTTAATAGGATTAGGAGCAAAGGGACAGAGAGTATTGGGACAGGCCTTTGAGAGAGAGAATCCCATTCCTCAAGTTATACAATTTTGATTAACAAAAAGGGACAATTAACAAATCAGTTAATGTGAAGTCTCTATTAATCAATGTAATTTAATTCATGAATGAAGTTGCATGGCGTACATAGAGATTTAACAAAACTTTAGTGAAATTAAGGGGTTCTATCCCTCGTTCAAGTGAAAGTAGTTCTATAAAAATTTATTAATTAAAACACAAAGTCCTGGTTTTACATGTGTAATCGTTAGCCTTAATTACTTTACCATAAGGATTTCAATTACTGTACTATCTTTTAATATCACGTTGATAGGCAGAAGAATTGTCATTTTTTAATATATAAAATCAAATATATAATTAAATATTTTGATTTAGATATTTAATAAAACTTACCTACAATATCACTTGCTATGTGTCAAAATGAGACGGCACAACACAATATACTTATACGTGTGTGCCTAGTACACATCACTTTTAATAACCACTTGGATTAGCATGAGTGAGAGCACGGCATGATCATAATATTAGACAGGCACGATCGAGATATTAGGCATGACAATACAATTAATTGACTATGATTAGTTTGCAGAAACTAGATTTACATATCTTTTTCTAGTATAACTTTAATTAGAAATAGAAATTGCTTTTTCCAAACATCAAATGTACTCTAAAAATAACTGGCTTTACAAAAAGGTAGCTGTCATTTGTTGGGTTTACTACCATATACCAATAAGCTATCTCAAACTTATGCATGACAAAATCGTATCTATGGAAGTACCCAAAAGAAATTATATAAATAGATGATTGATACACGAAGTTCAGTACTTTTAACAAAATGTATGAAGAAAGGCCCATCTAATTTTTTTTTTTTACATAAAAAAATTGAGGAAGAAACATTATCTGTTTTTTATAATTCATCATGATTCGTGCCTAAGAACAAAAATAGACAATGACAATTATGGTACCAGTAGGACGTAAACAAACATAATAGGTGATCATATATATGGGAATTAGCCATGTCTAGGTTAGCATATTAAGAGATAAATGCGCCTTACTTATTCGGGTCAAGATGGTTAACATTACGACATGTTATAATTAAATTTTCAGAATGTAATAATTAGGATCATATTTTAACTGAAACCGCTTTTAAGCTTAATTTCACAAGAATATTCCTTCTCCAACAAGATAGGAACTTCTTACGAACTTTTGGGCCCATGAGTTAGTTTCTACTTCTGTCTCTTTTTAACTTTTCTAATAATTAATGCTGTTTGCTCAATTTGGATGCCAAATATTTGAGACTACAAGGATATGTGGTTGCCTCTTACTTTAATTAGGACGAAAAACAAAAGGACCTAAAAATGAATATGTACATAGCGTGTTGCTTTCTCCTGTTTTCTTTTGTCTTCTCGCTCGTAAAGGTGATTCATCCATATATACATAACAAAGTATATTAAACACTTATTTAATTATTAAGAAAGTACTTGACTAGTTAATATTAAAATTTTCGTTCCCTACCATAAATTTTATAGTACGTACTAATGTGTATATTTAGTTGTCTTAATATGTTCACCTCTCTAAGGTTCACTGTTTCTGTAAAAACTGAATGTAATTTTGAATTTTCGAGAGATTTAAATAAAAATGTGTGGGACTTAGTTAAGTCTAGGTTCATTTGGATAAAAATGTAAAGAAAATATCAAAATAAGGACTAAAATGAAAATTTTGAAAATATAATTGTGAGAAAGTTTAAACAACTCGGCAAAAATTCAAATTTCTAAAACAGTACCCATTTAATCTGGAGTTTGACATGTGGCCACTAACTTTTTCTTTTGCTCATAAAATCTCTCAATTCCTCTTCCTTTTCTCCCGTAGACCCCTGAGCCGTCTCTCTCTCTCTCTCTCTCTCTCTCTCTCTCTAGACGTTGTCACTGTGCTTCGCCCAAAACTGCCTGCCGGCATCGACTCAGGCCGAGAGCTGGTCGAGATCCTCCCAAGCGGCCGACAAAGCAATGTCGGTGAACATCTTGGCTCGTCGACGGTCCAGCACATAGGGAAGTCATGTTAAGCTGCGGTTGTTTCAGGTGTTTTTGCCGCCCAATACCGTCATCAACCACTCAAGCCAGCCCAGAATCTCCTCCCAACATCAGACCCGACTATTTTCAACCGTGAATCACCGGTGATATCTCTCCGGTGAGTTTTTGATATTTTTGACTCATTTCTTAAAATTTAATTTTAATATTTTAATATATTTTGAGTAATTTATGATTTGTTGGTATAATTAATAAAATTGTTAGAAGATTTAATTTTTAAAAATATATGATAGCTTCTATGGAATTGAAATTCCAATTGCTAGAAACTTTGAATAGTAAAATCGTATTATTGTAATTATTTTCGTAAAAATGGTATTTTATTAATTATTTTTATAAATAATTTATTTTATTCAGGAAAGTTTTAAAGAGTTAAAAGAGGAGATTAAAACGAGTGAATACGATATTTTTGTATTGAAATGAAATCTGGAATGAGATTTTTTTTTTGAAAAGAAAATGTGGTAATTTTCTAAATATTTCTAAAAAATGATATTTTACAAGGTAATTAATTAAGCCATATAAATTATATGATGTAAAAGAGGAGCTTGAAATAAATTATATGATGTAAAAGAGGAGCTTGAAATAAGAACAAAAATGATTATTTTTTATTGAATCGATATCTAGAAGCACGTTAAATAATTTTTGAATTGAAAAAATGGATGTTTTGCTAATTATTTTGAAAAGTGATATGTTTATAATTTTTAGCTTTTAAGTCCATTTAATGTTTAGGACCTCAAAACGAAATTGCGACTATGAATTTGGACTTAATGAAGTCGAGAGACAAATTTTGATATAAAATATGACTATATTTCGAAGTGGCATGATAATCGAGTCGCATGGCTTGTGAATAATATCGTTTTATGTGTCACGGGTCGGGTCTCACCTCAGGACCTATTTCTGACAAATTATATGTCAAACTTAGCATTTTTGGATACTCTTAACTCAATGGTGACTTCCGTTTCTCTATATAAGAATCTAGTGGAAAAGTCCCTTTTTCAAGTGAACTTACCGGGTTTCTGAAATGGTTGTTCGAATACCCAAGTGACCAACGAGAGTTTCTTCGAGCGTCTTTCGTTTGGTATAACTACCATATTGAGGTAGAGGTTCAATTACATGGTTTTATACTTGATTTAATTTATAATTGCATTATAGTTGATTTATAAAATTTCGTGGTTTGTGCAATAATTTAATAATTTGTGGAAAAATATTAGATTATATTGGGATTGAACTGTGTGGACTTTTATACATATTTTTAAATTGTGATTATAGGGTAATATAGTGATGTGTTGCCTATGTTACAATAAATCTCATAATAATGCCAAGTGAGATTTTTAAAGCATGATTTGATTAGTTCATTGATGTATAGTTATTGTGAACTGTTAAATATTATACATACTAAAGGATCATATATAAGATACATCTCAGGCATTGCGGTGTTTAGTAGGCGGCCAGTATCTCCGCTCTTAGTGAAAGCCCGTAAACCTGCGCGGGATTTTTTCTGATTACTCCCACTTGGTAAGCATAGGTATTTAGTTGCCTCTCTAGTTCGATAGGCATAGACATATAGGTATCCCTCTAATTTTCTGGGACACATCAAACAGAGAGTACTTAGTACATATTATATGGGTTACTCTGTTTCGTAATGAGAGGATGTGAGCTCATGGGATGAAATGATTTATGATATATACAATAATACGATTTTAGTTTTGAATATGTGATTATTTGGAATATCAATTATTTTATAAACTTGGTTTATAAATGAAGTTTGGAAAAGGTATTAACCATGCAAGTTTGTTAAAAATTGCATATATTCAAAAAGGTAATTGAGTATCTACTAAGTAATCACGTGCTCATCCCCTATTTCCTTCAACTTTTAGACGTTGATTTATTTTGGGGTAATTGTAGTGGTGACTTGACAATTGTTTGACATTTGTATGTTGTTTCCTACTACTTCATTAATTGGTTCCTATTCTATAACATCTTTTCCTTTCTATGTCAAATTTATTTTGCCAATAGGAGTGTATTTACTAAGTGGATGTATGATGATGATTTTGCTATTAAATTGAGTACTTAAAAATAAAAGTTGATTTTATGTAAATTATTTGGACATTGTACCTAAGATTTAAAATGAATTCACTTTATCGAACTTTATGATTTATCAAAAAGTTTCTAAATAAATTAATTGGAATTCTTCTAAATTTTAAGTAAAATATTTTCGTGCAAAATCTATATTAACGAGGGATTCGCATAATTTGAATTTTAGTTAGTTTTAAGGATTAAAATTTAAAATTTTAAATACTCGATTTTCTGAAATTTATGAAAAAATCAATGTTTACCATTATTTCAATTTAAAATTACTAAAAATTACAGTTTTAGAATTCTGATCATGACAGTTTCTATGCTAATTCAACAATGAAGGGTTAGGACCTAAGTTGTAGCATGCATATGATAATTAATTTTTGAATAGAATCAATTAGTGATTTAAATAAAATTAGGAAATAATCATTAGTGTAAAAACTTGTTAGCTATATGGAAAGAAATGCAGCAATGTATGAATCACGTACGTGGCACACTAATGTAACCAAATTGTACTTTCCCTCAATTTTTGTGTGTCTTTCTTCTCATCTGTATTATCTTGAATAATAGTTAATGCTACTTTTCCTTTTTCTTTTCTTTTTTGATACTTTGATTCTGGTTTTATTTTTGCCACGCATAAGTTTAATAGAAAAGCTATAAATTGGTAGGCATATGTGTGGTAAGCAAATCCGGATGGCAAGTATATAGCACAACTTTTGTAAAGGCAATTTGATGTACATTGTGCCAATTGTATCTTCCAAATATACCAAAAACAATTCATTAAATAAAAAAAGGAAAAAGAAAACTTGTCTTTTCTTTCATTTTTTTTTTTCTGTAAAAGAAAAGAAAACATGCTAGAGTTAATTGAAGGTAATGCTTGCAGACTTTAGGAATAACGATGCATGCATGTATATTTTTCGGGGAGGGAGAGAACATTGTGCCAAATGCACTACTATAGAAAATATTTTCCACGTCACTTATTAACAATTAATTAGCTTGATCCATTTAGCGTATACTATACCTGTAGATATACCCCCAATGCAATGTTGTACTAGTAGGGTGAAATTACCCTATTACTCTTCTAGTACATATTTACCTTTGAGTTGCTATTTTTCATCTAATGGATAATAGTTAACTATGGTATTTGTATCTGCATAGACCAACACAGTCAAATTCATATAATGAATATCGGGGCCCTGGTTTATATTATCTGAGTACTTAAAAAAACTCAAAGTGACGTCATATACATGGTATTCATCATGAAAAACGTTCTGCACATTTCAAATACCTTATCTTCCAAGATACCGGAGTCCGAACTATAAATCGGAACTAGTCATTTAGTAACTCAAAAAGATAAATCACATGAAAGTAAGTTCATTAATCACTAGGATTAAGGTTTTCTACAATAGTGCTAGATTAGTAAAATTAGAAATTTGAGTTACGGTACTTAACCTCAAATTAACTAGGTCTTACTTGATGCTGTTATAACTTTCTTATAACATAGTAGTGTTTCTATCCGAAGACTCACTTTGATAATTTGAGACTTCATTAATTAAATAGACAATACTACATTCTATGGTATAGTAAAGTATTCCATCTTCAATATGTAGAATACGAATAATTTAATTTAGACATAATAAAATAAAGAATATAATGTCTCCCACATATGAAGTCATCATAGGAATAATTCTTTATTACTCATTTCCTATCTTGGAATCTTTTAGATGTTTATATAAGATAAACATACACATCATATATATATCAATGGAACATAAATGAAACATAGAATTTATTAATAACAAATAGATACTAAATAATTCCAATAATTATTGTTTATAATGTCTAAATAATAAATTACTTTTTAGGACATTATTCCAACAATATCAATATAATCTGTCTCTCATCCATATCTATTCACCAAATTAGAAACGAAAACCAACACAATAAGCTTAGAAGTACAATATAAAACAATGACATACTTCAAACAGTTCTTGTTTTCTTTAATAATAATTTTATAGTTGATGAGTTAGTACGTTACCTTCTTCTTTCTTGGCCTTTTGAAAGTCCCTTCACCCCTAATGGAAACCTGTTTACAAAAACAGAACTTCTATCAACCACTAATTCAAAAACAGAACTTCTACTTTCTGTAATGATAAATTGCACAAATTAGAAGCAGAAAAATTATTATGATTATCTATTTTAAAACAAGTGAATCATACGAAACTTCTTGTAGCGACTTTACAAGAAAAGGAAAAATTTTTCCTTTTTTTCAAAAAAAGAAATGCTTGATAATGGAGATGTACAAGGAGCGTGGAGGGTTAAAGAACATAAAATGGGTTTAAGTCAGCAACAGCAAGAACACCATGAGTAACAAGAACAACACTATTGCTACAAAATGAAGAGTTTGATTTAGAGCTCGAAGAACTGCTATTTGAACCGTAATTTTATGGACACATGCAAGTTTATAAACACAATGTTTGTAGTTTTCTACAAACATTAAAGCTGCAAGAGTAATGTCAGACATGGTTAAGATATCAGTTTTCTACAAACATTAAAAATAAAAAATGGATATTTATGAAAATATGGTTTTAAAAACGGGTATTTATGAACTTTTCTCGTATTTAATCGATTGATCAATCCTTGTAATTATACATATCCTAATATAATGCATGGATTTAACTCTTTTAGACTTATTACTAAATAATTCATATAGCAATATTACATTACATGGAGAAATTATATATTGTTCAGTAAAACACAAATCACAACTATAAGAAAGCATATGATTTCAAAATTACAGATATTTAATTGAGCCAGCTCCAATGGGTTCGACCTATCTTTTTTGCTGGACTAATGGGATATAACTTATAAGCATTTTAATTTGTGTGTCAAAGTTGTTCATAATTTAGAGGAATCAATAACCATGTAACTATTAAGCTTAGATCCCCTAATAAGCTTCCTTTTCATCATAATGTCAGCCTCACAATCACATTAAGATACTCCACCGTTAAATCAACTTAACGCAGCATAGAAATAAGCTACCTTTCAAAATTGTTTAAATTAACTAAATTAACGAACAACTACCCTTCTAGTATCTAAGTTATCCAATTAATAAAATATCATGTATATATCAGGACTACCAAAAGATTCTCTTCATAAATTAGATTCTTGAAACTCTATTTTACAATTATGTAAGAGCAATCACTTTTTGTCGATGTGATGAGCTTTAAAATAGACTATCTGCACTGAATATCAATAAATTAACTGAACAAATCATTCCGCAAGCAAATCGAAATAAGACAACAATTTAAAATCCAACATATTCATATTAACAGAGCAGTCGAACGACTCAAGGGTTCATACACTTAAACATACATATTTGACAAATGTTAAAAATAAAACTTGCTTTTGTTTTTGTACTTAAACTAGGCATAACTTCACCAAATTCATCTAAGTTCGGACAAAATGCCAAAAATAAGATGGTAGTATCACTGTCATGAAATATGAATGAGACCACTACTTATGAATTTATGATATCAATGGCGTCAATGGTCTTTTTCAACCAATAAAATCCCAAAGCTATTTCTTCTCGAAATCAACCAAAAATAAAATCCTTCCAAAATTGGTTGCCAATCATTCGTCACAATTGTGCCAAGTGTTTGAAGCATTTTTAAAAGTTGAATTAAGAGAAAAGAAACTAGATCCTGTATTTTGATATCTAAACCGCAAACACAGCTTAGCAGGTCCAACACTTTGAGATTGTTAAAAAAAAGCCTCACTTTAATGATGCGATTTACAACAAATCCAGATCTAATTTCAACCAAATAACATAGAATCGTGAGTGGGAAATGGAAGACAAACCCCAGAATCAGAAAGAAAAAAAAAAGATAAAGAGGACCAGAATCACAAAACCCAGTAGCCATTTCTTTTCAAAAAAAGAAGACGACACTGAGAGTAAAGAGAATCTAAACACAAATGCATTTCGTCTTTATACCAAGATATTTCATTGAAACAAATCGAAGACTGATAAAACAAAGTAGAAACTAAAATCACTCAGACACAGGCGTAAGAGCCATAGATATAAAGATTCAATGGCCGAAAGGAGAGAGAGAGAGAGAGAGAGAGAGAGGTATACCTGATACTTTGAAAGCCAAGCTTCATGCGAGTAAAGGAGAGTCATGGCCCCGAGCAGAGATGAATGTTAGAAGGAAGACAATCTATCGAGCAAAAGGAGCCCTAATCCTTCTAAATCCCAAATTCTGAAAGGGATACATTATGAGAAGGATAAAATTATCTCCTTAGAAGGGGACTATTATTGGATAGGATTATTTTTAATCCAATCCTATGGACCTAAATAGTGAGACCAAACATGGGATAACTCTAATCCAATCCAATCATCTTCTTATCCGGCAATCCAAACATGCCTTTAGAGAATTAGTATGGAATTGGGTTACAAAGATTTCCTGATCAGAGAATTAGTATGGAATTGGGACAAAGATTTCCTAATCAGGAAGAAATCGGAATAGTTTTTCTTTTATTTCATTTTTTTAAAGAATGTGACAAAAAACTGAAGAAGGAAGAAAAAGAAAAAAAAAAGGGAAAAAGAAAAAAAAAACTGATGTGGCAAGCACTAGAAACGTGGCTTAGCTCTGTATACCCACGTGGCCCGTGACACACTCTGGCCCGTGCCAAATAGCGGTACTCATCCTATTTCCATTCCTTGTAACTTTAGCATTAACTTTTCCTGATTAAAGGAGATAATTAAATATTAATCAGTAAAGTGGGTCTACCACATCATCATGAAGCTGGACTTCTTTCACTTCTTGAAAATTTCAAACGAAGGTTAATATATATGTTTTACGGTTTTAGGCATTTGTCCTATGTTGAATTGGCACTCCGTCGGTTTCTAAATTAAGAACTTTGTTTCCAAGCAACACCATTTTAGTTTGACTAATGTTATTTTGGTGTGTCTATGTATAAATATAAATTTTTCTTCGACGGAATAAAGGAATTCGTACAGTGCTAGCTAGCTAATCACGCATATAGCTAATAGGATAATATATACATTTTATATAGGATTTATATAAACTAAGTTTGATTTATTTATAAATTACCACAATATATTAATTAGCAGCGCTTAAGAGACTCAATAAAAGTAAAAAAGCATCATGCATAAATCATGATAAATTATAAAAAAACGGACAATGCTTCTTCTTTAATTCTTTTTACGTAAAAAAAAAAATTATATGAGTCTTTCTTCATACATTTTGTTGAAAGTACTGAATTTCGAGCATCAATCAGTTATTTAATTATTTAATTTCTTTTGGGTACTTCCATAGACATTATTTTGTCATGCACAAGTCCGAGATAGCTTATTGGTAGATGGTAGTACCCAGCAAATGGTAGCTAACCTTTTTGTAAAGCCAGTGATTTTGGCAAACGGGTGAATCTTCCGTACGAAAACAAAGAGAAAAAGAGAAGAAGAAAACAGAAAAAGCAAATATGTATATATGATGTTTGGATGACTCTTGACTGTTTTTTTTTCCCCCTCCAAAGCTACCTAACAATGAAAAGATTTAGCCACGAACAAATCGCTATTACTCTTTGCTTTTTACAATGCTAAGGATTGAATATCAAACAGTAGATTTGGAAAAAGTAGATGCTTTGCCATTGGCGTGTCCCAACTATTGGAGCTAGAAAATTAAATAACTTAGTTTAATGGATCCAAGAGGTTAGCTATTCACTCAAGTATCTCATCTTATAATACTTATTAGAGTTTACGTTAAGTACTGAGTGGAGAAAAGAGTGAAAGAGTGACTGAATAATATTAAGATTCTTACCTCTTAGGATACGTTTATAAATAATAATAATAATAATAATAGGGAAGAATTACAAAATTATTTTCTCGAGTTTATGTTGCTACAAATATAGTTTGTAATTAAAAAGAAAAGGGGAGTTATCTTTTTGTCACTCTCCTGCGCAGTGTCTTGTTTCACTGCTAATATATGATTCTACTAAAATATTTTGTATTTTAATAATATACAAATTATTGTTGGAGTACAATTGTACATGTGTCAATCAATAAAACACGAAAGTGTAAAAGAGTGATAAGGAAAATACTGTTTGCATATATTTTTCAAAGAATAACAATGGGTATCAAGTCTAATTTCAATTTTTTGACTGAGTCTATTTAGTTAGTATAACCCAATTGCATAATTACAATTTAATTAATTGGTTAAAAAGAAAAAAAAAATGAATTAGAGTTAGTACCAGTAGTACTACTACTCTTTTACATATACAATTTAGATATATTTTGCTTTCAGAAAAAGTATACGAATAAAGTACAATAACGGAAAACTTAATATTAATCAGTTGCGTGCTCACATTGCGAGGACGGAATATTATATATATGTGCATATGCAAAGACGGAGAGGAAGAGCATGCGTTAATTCATAAATATAGTTATTTTGTTGTTAAGTGATCCTTTGAGAGCTGTCTTTAAACTAATTTCAGCATTCAACATTCAGAATGCCTCCACCGCCGCAGGAGCCACCACCAGAGGCATCATCTCCGCCGCCGCAGCAGCAGCCGCCATCAGAATCGACTTCACAGCAACCGCCACCGCCACCGCCACCACTATCGACTTCACAGCAGCAGCAGGCGCCACCAGCACCATCATCCGCTTTGCAGCAGCCGCAGCCGCCACCACCATCAACGACTTCACAGCAGCAGGCGCAGGAGCCGCCACCATCATCGACTTTGCAGCAGCCGCAGCCGCAGCCGCAGCCGCAGCTGCCACCTCTGTCGGCTTCGGAGCAGCAGCAGGAGCCGCCACCATCATCTACTTTGCAGCAGCAGCAGCCGCCACCTCTGTCGACTTCGCAGCAGCGGCCTCCGTCACAATCATCATCGACTTCGCAGCAGCAGCCGCCAGCACCTTCATCGGCTTCGCCGCCGCCGCAGCAGCCACCACTGCCACCAACAGGTTTTTACTACTTGTATATATAACCTTTGTTCATGTATAATTGTAGTAGCTTTGTTTTATCTCTATTCTCCTTTTGTTTTCATGTGTTTCTGGTAGTTCGTATTATAGTGCACGCGCAAGTCAGTGAATATTTACAAGGTTTTTAAAATTTTCAAATCACATGATCTTGTTGATCTTAATTAGCTTCTCTTGAGGGATTAATTAACCTTTTGATTAAGTTCATGAATACCATTATTTCCTCAACCCTTTTCTATTTTATTTTTTAGGGGATGTTTTTTTTTTTTGTCATTTACATACGTCAAATATATAAAATTAATTAGTTAGATTACTTGATATAAAAACCAAATTTAGTTTATTCCTTGTCCATCAATTTAAGTCTTTTATAGACATTAACAATTCTGTAAGTCTGTACAAAACAGGAGACTTAAGATGTCTCTGTCTCTGTCTCTGCAACTTGAATTCTTTTTTAATTACTGGAAGATATTGGGGGAAGGGCGGGGTAAATAGAGACGAGGAGATCAAAGAAAGAAAGAAAGGATAATGCTGCGGGTCTCAATTATTATATTAAATTTTTTATAATTATATATGTAATATATAATTCATTCAATTTGTGATAATATTACATTAATTGAATCGTGAGAAACCCAAAATAAGTACGTTGGTATTAAAAAGTTATATAATTATTGAGACCGAAGTATTATCCATAAATAAATAATCTTCTACTAAATCCCTTCACTTTGCCTTTTTTTTTTTGAAGGATTTCACATTGTATTTATTTATTTATTTATACAGTAATGCTATATATATATATTAACAAATTATGTTTAAAAAATAAGATACGTATTTATTATGTCTTTACTAATCCGTACTCATTATTTGCCACTTAGAAGTCATATCAGTGTTCAAATATAAATTTAGCAAAAAAAGGTTATATTTTTGAAATTTTCCTATAATATATTTCATGCATTTGAATTCTGTTACGAGTTAGTGAAGTCAGAATTAGAAAATTTTTCTTGGATAGCATGACTTACTTTTGGATCTTATAAAGATCAATTCAAACTACTCTGTAGATTAATAATAATTAGAAGTGCAAATTTTCTCCTTTATGTTTTTTTTATATGTTCTATTTTTTCTCCTCACCTCTCATTTAAGAACTAGTTAATATTGACAAAATTAACATTACACGATATAACACAAATAGACACAAATAATTTTAAACAATTAAAATCTTTCTTCTTAAATAAAATTTTTCCTCATAGGTATTTATGTAATTTTCTTAGGTATTTATGTAATTTTCTTTCTTAACACATCTCTAAAGAAACAAACATATAAAAATTGCAACAATAATTTTTTATATCATGGACGAACATATATTATATATATACATATATTGAAATGACATGAACGAACATATAGTAACTATTAAATTCCTAATAATTTAAATAAATTGGGTCTCTGTTTTGATTTCTCTAAGCCTAAAGATTTGGTCTAATATTTATTATATATGAAAAATAGCTAAAGAACCCTAAAATCACCCTCTCTCTAAACTTCAAATATTTAATAAAAGGTTTCTGAAATTAATTCAAGAACCCTTTAAAAAAAAAAACTGTTAGCTCAAGAACTCCAAATTTTTATAGAGAACTAGGAAAAAAAAGAGAAAGAAAATAGATTAATACTTTGAAATTTGTTCCCTCTATTTTCTCTTCATTAAAGCTAATATATTATACAAAGCGAGTTTTTACCAAGAAGACAAATGAGTGAATAATTTAAACTAATATATACGAGAAAAAAAATTTCAATAGACTTCTTTTAATGATCAATTTTGAAAAAAAAAAAAAGTTAAAATGTGTGTATTAACAGAATGTTATACTTTTAAATTCTGAAAAGGGTTCTCATTATTAAAAGGAAATTGTTTGTGGGGGGAAAAAAAGAAAAAGTGTCAAGTGGCACCAGAACCACCTTATATATTTTGATGTTACTTGCCGTTCATGCATCAATATCATTTTTAGTGAGATACTCATTTGTCCGCGTATCGTCAAATATTACTTTTACGTACGCAGATATTATGCTTAAGAGGGTAAAAAATGGTCTGGAAATTATTCCTTACGGTTTAGATAATAAACTTTACTTTCGTATTTGGTACAAAATGTTTCTCAACACTCTTCTCAGCCAAAAATAAATAAATAAATAATAATAACAATTCTCAATGTTTTAGCATATTTTCTTTGTGCATATATGCAACGAACTGTATATAACAATTTCTTATACGGGACAAACTCGTTTCTTTAAACAGTATAAAATATGCAAATTAATGACTTTTGTGCGTCTTCACAGTGGCGGAGCCACGTTAAGGCAAGGGGGGCATATGCCCCTGAATTTTTGAATTTTTTTACATTATATATATATATATATATATTAAAGAAATTAGCTCATAGGAATTTTTCATTAAATTTAGACTTTCTATACTTAACCCATTCAAAATGAAATTAATTTTTTTTCTAATTCTTAAATATTAGCAATCTATTTGATTTTAAATTTTTTATACTTTATCTTCGTATCTTTTACCTCTATATTTTCTCCTAACTTTCATCAATAACTTATTGTTTTCTTAAAATTTATTAAGTTTAAACAACTAAAAACTGTTATATCATATTAGGTAATATATAAAATTGGAAAAAATAATTTTATATTAGAAACATGTGATATTTACGTGTGTATTTCTATACATGTTTTTTGGTTGATTGATCTAAATTAATGTTTTATATTTGTATTTTTTTTATATTCTATTCACTCACATATTTTCATTTCCAAAAGAAAAAAAATTCACCCACATATTTAGTTATGATATTTTATTTGTAATGCAACGTATTATGTAAATAGCTACGTGTTTATAAATTTCATAAAATAAATGAGTTTTTTATATCTAATTTAAAAGATATTTTAAATAAAAATTACACTCATTATTCTATAAATAAAAAAACAATAATACTATAACATCAAATAAAGTTACATATCTTATTACAACTACAAAATATTTTATTACAACTACAAAATTAGAAAAAGTAATTTTAGATTATAATTTAAACATTTGAGATTAAACTTAGAAAAATATATATACAAATTAACCTTTATTAAATTTTTATTTAAATTAGCTTAAAGTTTTGATCTCTATATTTGTTCCCTCTGAAATATTTTTCTGGCTTCACTGCCGCATATTCGTATAATTGTGTGAAGAAAACAAGAAACAAAGCAAAACAGGCGTGTGCTTGCCGGAACTAATTATGTTTACCTCTATTTTTTTTTTTTTCTTTTAAACATGATTATGTTGTTGAACTCTTTTTTTTTTTTTTTCGGGGGGATTGTAGTTGAGCGTGTGCTGAAAGAAGTAATTGTAGACAGCTTAGAAGATAGACATACCACTACAGTTGTACTTGTTGGGGAAGCTGGAGTTGGCAAAACATGGACGGCGAGAGAGATATCCAAAGAAATATTAACCAAGCACGTACGTTCCCATGATCCGGAGAAAAACTCATTTGGCGGCACTCTTTGGCTCTCTCTCAACAAAAAATATGATGATCATGATCACATGATCAGGTCCCTTAATGAGGACCTTGCTCGTCAGTTATCCGTGCTTCCCTCCACTGAAGGAGGTTTTGAAGACGATGATTCGGAGTCAAACGAAGGCGGCGGCCGCAAGGAGGAGGATGAGGAGGAGAAGAAGAAGAAGAAGGTGCTAGAGGAGAATATAGAAGAGAAGCTAAGGGAAATGACAACCGGAGAGAAAACAAGCAGATATGTTCTTCTGACTCTGGATTGTGCTCCTGAGAATATGGACACTAATAAAATCCTCTCTGAATTTGAATGTCTCAAGAATTTGATGAGCGAAGAGAAAAGGCACTTATTGAAGGTTTTAGTCACTAGAAGAGGAAGTGATATAGCTCAGGCAAGATCTGATGATCATGGTCATCATGAGTTTCTGATTGAGCCTTGGAAGAAAACCGAGTTTCTGACGTTGTTGGGGAAGAGTGCGAAAACAAAAGGTTCAGAGAACAATGAAGAAACCATTAAGAAGCTATTTGATGAAGCAAACATTTTCAACGATGCCGGGGATGAACCACGGCTGCCGGCTTCAGTGGCTGTTTTGGTAGGAAAAGTGTTTAAGGACTACAATATTGCTGGAAAAAATGGTACCACTACCACCAATATTGTGCCATTAAAAAAATCTTTGAAAAAAGCAGCTGAATGCAAAGAGGCAGAGAAGATGAGGGCATCCTTAGTTGGTTCTGTTTATGACTTGTTGCCGAACAAGGATGAGGCCTTGATCAAGTGCTGTTGGCATAGCAAAAAGTTCTTTTTTAGCATCAACAATGCCTCCGTCCACTACAACGAGTTGATAGCGCACTGGATCATGGAGGATTATCTGGACTGTTTTAACTCTGTTGAGAAGGCTTACGAAGAAGGGTACCGCGTTATGAAGCAACTTGTGGACCGCAGCCTGCTCAAGGTTGAAGACGGCGATTTCATCACAATGGAAGAAGTGGCGTTCAAAGTCCCTGATCTCAGGCGCTTGGGGTTCGATGAGACTGCGATGTTGGGATTGCCCGACGCATTGGCTGGAGGAGGAGGAGGTGGTGATAAAGATTGGCAAGGTGGTCTTGGGAGGATCACGGTTGCAGATGGTATGATAAAAACAATGTGTGGACATAACAAGTGGAGAATGGTCTCCACGTTGTTTATCAATGGAAATCGTCTTTGTAGGGAGGTTCCTGAAACCTTTTTCAAGCCCATGAAAGAACTCCAAACCCTTGTTTTGATAAACCCCAGGTTGAAATCCCTGAAATTTTTTCGAGACTGTCCTCTATCCAAGCTTCGAATACTGGTGCTCAGAGGCTGTGATGTGTTGGAGAGCGACGTTGATTCCATCAAAGAACTCAATCTTTTGACTGTTTTGGAGATTTCTGGTGCCAAATCCTTGAAGGATCTCCCAGGTGATCTGTTTGAGCACATGACTCAACTTCGCAGCCTCAACCTCTCTGGAATCCAGGTCAAGTATCTACCAAAGACATTCTCAAATTTGACTCAACTTCGGTGGCTCATCCTTAGAGGGTGTTCTTGCTTGGCTGAAATCCCAAATTTGAAAGCATTTACAGAGCTTCAGGTACTTGACATGGCTGGTGTTTCCTCTTTGAAAGTATTTAGAGACAAAAACTTCGGACCCCTTATGAGTCTTAGAGTGCTTGATTTTTCCCAAGCCAAAATAGCACCTTTACCATTTTTTCACAATCTTCATGGACTCACTAGGCTCACTCTAAAAGGTTGTACTGAAATAACCAGAGTCCCCAAGCTAGACCAACTGTCTATTCTCCAAGTCCTTGAGCTCCCTGGTGCTGAAAAGTTGAGGGAATTTTATGAGCCAAGCTTACAAAATAAGACAGCCCTTCGAATCCTTGACCTGTCTAGAACCAAAATCAGTCGTCTACCCTCAAGCTTTAACAAGCTACCTAGCCTTGAGGAGCTTGATCTTTCTCATATGTCCTCTCTGGAAGATATGTCTAATGTCAGCTTCAGCCAGTTGAGATGCCTCCAAAGTCTTAACTTGTCGAATACTCCACTCAAGGCTCTTCCATCTCTCTCCAACCTCAGCAACCTTCGACAGCTCTTGCTTATCGATTGTCCGGTCTTGGAAAAGCTCCCAGAAATGGAAGGACTAACAAGTCTTGAGATACTTGATCTGTCACGAGCTTATGAATTGAAAGAAATACCAGATCACCTGTCGAAATCGTCAAAGCTGCGCCAACTTCTGCTACCAGATTGCAAGAAACTTGGGAAGTTGCCAAGCTTGAACGAGCTTACCAAGCTTGAAGATCTGAATCTCTCAAGTTGTAAGGTTCTGAAAGAAGTCGGAGACCAAAGTGTCTTTGAAGGGATGACTCTTCTTAAGAAACTCAACCTCTCTGAAACTCCAATTGAAAGCCTGCCTGATCTCTCGAATCTTGGCAGCCTCATTCAACTCTTACTAGAGAACTGCACCAAGTTGAATGGACTTCCACCTTTGAACAAATTGTCAAAACTTGAGGAGTTTAATCTGTGTGGTTCAAATCAGTTACAACAACAGCCTGAAGCTAAATCCTTGAAGCATATGAGTAAGCTCCATACTCTCAACCTATCTGGAACCTCAATTGTTCTGTTATCCGACTTCACCGACTGCGCAAATCTGAAGAAACTCTCATTGAGCACCTGTTTGTTCTTGGACACAAAGCCACAACTGGAGAAACTTACGTTGCTTGAGGTTTTGGATCTTTCAGATACTGCAGTTGTGCCTCAATCATCGCTTCAGAATCCTAGCAACCTCGGTGAACTTAAGTCAAAAAACCGCTTGAGCTTAGATGAATTGCCAATTGAAAAGCTTTTGCAGTTAACAAATCTCGATTTGTGGGGGATGCAAGTCAAGAAATTCCCTTATTGGATCTCGAACTTGATTAATCTGAAGAAGCTTCGTCTGCCCAACTTGACAGGCATTCAACAACTCGAGTGGAACAAGATCAAGCGCCTACCGGATGATCTAAACTGGGAAGAATGTGGCTTCTTCAACATTCCAGGAACTCTGGATACTGTCTCCGTGCCCAGACCATCGATTTCGGTGAATGGTACAAAGATTTTCAAGTTTCTAAAGGAAAATTCTGAGATATGGGACAAGTGTTTCGAAAAATTTCGTATTTTTGTGTGCCCTTCAACCAAAAATGGCAAAGATGAAGATATCTATCGTCAAAGAGACGACCGCTTCTTCCAAGACATCTATTTCAAGACTATCTGTTGTCCTGAAACCAGCAAGAAGTTTCTGGAGATCCGAGGATTCAAAGAGTGCCCTGATGACCTTGAGGATGCCTTAAAGAAAGTTGACTGTTTATCTTTCATTGAAGATGACTTTTTAACGAGTGTGGCAGATATTGGAGTTGACAATATGGAGGTATTGACAGGCTTGTGGCTAGAGAGATGTCCCAACACTGTGTCCATATTTTCTGAAGAGAAGGCTATCAAAGTGGGTGGAAATTTCAACCTTTTATGGGTTTCAAACCTTCCAATCTTGAAGAGCTTGTACAACAAGAAGGTCCAAGATCAGTGCTTCAAGAACCTCACAGAGTTGTATCTAGATTGCTGCCCAATTCTTGAATATGTCTTCTCTTCACCCCAGCTACCAGAAAAGCTTGAGAAACTCCAAGTCAAGTTCTGTGATAAGTTAAAGACCTTGTTCAAATGTAAGTCTTCTGAAGACCATAAATTGCAGAACTTGCATGAGTTGCATCTGCTAGAACTGCCTGAGTTTACAACTGTTGGGGTCAAGTTGCCCGGTTTACAAAATGCTAAAGTCAAAGGTTGCCCAAAACTGGAGAAATATAGCTTCATAGAGAGCCTTGGAATCAATAGAAAGGTCCGAATTACCGATGTCGAAGAGGATTGGGAAAGGGGTCGAAGAGGATTGGGAGAGGGGTAACCCATCTGTGTGATTGAATAAGAGGGTCTCGGCCTGCTTTTGAGTGTGTGATGAGAAATAAAGAACACAAGCTTTGGGATGCTTGTGATGAGTGAGTATCTTAAACACGAGTGAAAGTGAAATAAGGTAATATTTTAGTGTTTTATATGTACTACTGCTTTGGTTTGGTCAAAGTGCTAGTTTGCGAGGTTTGGATGTGAGTGAACTGAAATAAGGTATGTTTGAGTGATGTATGTTTATTTATGGTTTGTATTTGCATTAATATAATGCTATTGCATTAATGGTTTTCTGAAATAAATGTAATTTTGTGGTCGTGTGTAATGATGATTAAACATGTTGTGCTATCTGATGTACGAAATTTCAGGTTGGGTCCTTTTTTCAAAAAAAAATCTCCCTCTCTCTGCAATTTTGTTCACATTTTCTGAATGAACTGTAACAATAAGGACACTAATTATACTAATAAGAAAACAAAATCCATTTATTTGTATGTTTGTACAACTATTACTGATAAACACAGCCAGAAAAAACAACGATGAAAAAGGTAAGATCAATTTAAGTAATTGCAGATGCCAATCTTACCTTATTTTAGACAAAAATGGGCACAGCACATAAACAGTTAAGTAGAAAATTGTTCTACCTATCCTTTGATGAAAATTCTTTACAATATATCACCATACGCGTATAGTATATACACATACATATTAAACAAAACAATATGAATACATGAAAATTCAACATTGCCCAATTTCTAAATAACTATAAAGCTGCTATATATATACGCTTACAATCATATATGTATATAGAAGAAGTAGACAAAGTCCTGAGTTAATTTCACAATATTTTTCCTCTCAGGCATTTTCCCGAACATATGATTTGCACTGCGAAACATAAAATACTTTTGAAGCAAAAATTTGGTCCGTAGAATCATATGCATGAAACAATGTAATACCATGCCTAGAATTGCACAGACAGATATTATGTCTCATACTCTCCTCTACATGTATCGCTAGCCACTCTAGTAAAACAGAGTTTTCTTTCTTTTTTGTTTTTCCTTCGTGTGTTTTATGCAACAAGTTAAAAAAAAAAAAAAGAAGAAAAAAAAAAAACAAATGGTGCCAACAAAGCAAATTTCAGCATTTCTTAGTAAAAAAAGCAAAGTTAAAAAAAGTAAGTTGATTTGATTCCAAAAAACAAAAACAAAAAAAAAAAAAAAGAAAAAGAAAAGGAAGTTGATACATTCCACGGAGATATGCTAGAAAATTAGAAATAGCGGACCTAGCCACATTCTACAATGTAGCTGCAATCTCGGCTGTGTTAATTTATGACATTACTGGCTCTAAATTGTACGTATTTTGTACGAAGTTTTAATTTATGCTCTTGAATTATATAATTATTATAGCAATAATACTTTTGTCATATAAATATTTAACAAATTTAAATTGTTACAAAGTACACTATTTTGATAATTATGTAAGTAATAATGAAATGTGGAATTTCCAATTTACATAGTAGATTACCAAAAATATACAATTATTGTAATAATGACAATTTTTTTCTAAATTTTTAATATAAATGAGTGATCTGCAACTCATATAATACGATAACTATGACTCAAAACGAGATTTTGACTCATAAAAGTAAATAATGACCAATTATGTACTTTATCCATGACTTTTTTTTGTTTTAAAACTAACAATTTGTGACAATTGCTATAACAATTACATAATTCAAAAACTGTCACTATGTAAGTTTAAGGTTTGGGGGATAAAGTGGTATAATGAATATAATTCAAGGGTCATCATTATGATTAACCCGGATTTAATTCTCAATTCATTTGGATATAAATCTAACTCTTAATTTAAAAAAAAAAATGGTACGCCGAGCATAATTAGCAATTTTATTTAGGAGATTTATGCTTAGGAGTCTATTCAACCCTTATAATTAAACAAAAGACTCGCCTATAAATATTTACAAAACTAATACTATTAAAATATTACACACAGAGTCTTTAAGAGAGCCGGGGCAGCCCATTGGCACTGTAGTACAATGTAGCGCAACACGGCATGCTAAAATATGAGTCGTGCCAAGCACAATCTAGTTATGTAATTTAAACACGATGGATCGAACATAGTATTGTAAGGTACGATACAGATACAGACCATTGGCACAAAACAACATATCATGCTATACGTCAGTACAATATATTAGCACGTTATACATGTATTATTTTAAATTATCTTTCTAGTATACAAGTGTCAACCTAATTAGGAGAAAATTGATAATCAATTATGGTTTATGATATTTCAGAAATCTTTTTTTGTGTTATTATTTGGTGTTAAAAGAATTTATATCTTTTATTATGTTAATTTTGTTTTTTTGTAGACATATGAGTGATTTGGAAGGAAAAAAAAAACGTTTATAAAATGGTACTAAAATTAAGTAAATTTTACTAATTAAAATGTGTCAATTTTTTAAATAGACTAATCCATCTAAGGGCGTAAGCTGACACTACACAACACAAAGCACGACAAGCATAGGCTAATAGATTGTACCAGGTTAGTGATTTTGAATTTTGGGTATAGCACGACTAAGAAGTGAGCACGGTATGAAATCACATTTGTATTCAACTTTAACGTATTATGTTGGCATGGTACGACATATTTAATAGCTCTAATTATACAACTAAAATTACTTGTATCATCTATTCTCTAACAAATCTTAAAATGCATTCTTCATCATAAATCCTAAAGTATTTCTGTTATCACCTCTACCAACAAATCCTAAATGATAATGGCCCATTTATTTATAATATTCGAATGGGATAATAACCCAAAAAAAAAAAAAAACCATCACATTTAGTGTTTCAGTAAAATAAAATAAAAATAATAATAATTCCATACTTTTTCATTCATAGTATATTAAATCTTTAATTTGTATTTTCTATCATAAAGCTCAACGCTAACGAATATGGTAAAAATTGAAACTTTGAGATTGTTTAAGAATACATTTTTTACTATTTAAGCTTATAAAACATATATAAAAATTAATAATTATTGAAACTAAAAACGTTTAAAGTATTCAAAACAATTGAAATTGAAATATGTATATATATATATATAATGAAGAAAAAAAATTTCGTGTTTTCTTTTTATTTTTTTCCCTTTCCATCTCATTTTAAATAAAATTAAGAATTATTGAAACTAAAATGAGTTTAAATTATTTAAAATAATTAAAATGAAAAAAAAATAGCAAGAGCTAAAAACAAAAGACATGCTTTCAATCATTTTTGGTGCATGCTTTCAGTCATTTAAATTATTTTTACTTTTAATAATTCTTTTAATTTCTATTTATGAGTTTAAAGAGTAAAAGTGTCTTTTTTGACAATATCAAGTTTCTATTTTTGACCATATTTATGGGTTCATTGCAATTTAACAGGAAAACATAAATTGAAGATTTAATGTGATATAAATGAAAAAATATATATATATTTTTTTTTTGTGTGAGCTATAACACTAAACATGGTGGGATTTTTTTTTTTCTTTTACAAGTATTATCCTACATTTGTATTATATCTGTACATATGTACTTTCAAATTAAATAAACTTTTTTTTTGGTCAAACCTACTTAAAAAAATAATTCTACTTTTCATGGAAAGCTGAAAACGCATTATACACGTGCGCATCTTTTATTATCCCTTATTTTTATCCCAATAAATTACTTTGCTATTATTTATCTTGTAATTTTAATCTTAATTTGAATTATCTAATATATGATGAATCAAATTAAATTAGATGACAAAATAATTTTTATAGAAAATTTGCTTCGTTTATTAGCACATTTTTTGGGCATGCATTTTGTAAAATAAATTATTTATATATATACATAAATTTACAAATTTTAACGTACATATAATTTTTATGCTGAATTTTAAAAACTATTCTATAAAAAATCCAAATTATATTCGTCCATATTATTACCATTTAATTCACATATCATATTTTGTTGAGATGGCTGGTGCAGAGTACTTTTGCTTAAGTATTGGTTGTTTGCTTCCTCGAAAACCTAAATTTGGATGTTAAGACTTCATCAGACTTGCTTAGATAAGTGTGCTTTCTTTAACTTTCATCTTTACACACATGTCCTTATTAGTCAACTTAATTTATACTTCACTCTCTTGTAATTCAAATTAAATTTTGGGTATTTTAAATATAGGAATATTAACTAAGAGATCAAGATTGAAACAAAATCAATGACTTATTTAGTCCAATAATAGTTGTTTAGAGTGTGCTTGGTAGAGGGAGAAATGGGAGGAATGTCACATATTTTAGTGGATGAATTTGGAATATGGTGGTTATTTGGAAGAAAGATTTAAGGAGGAAATTAATTAGACAATAAATTTTAAATTCTTAATTAAATGAATTTTCAATCTCCTCGGAAAGTTTTATATTTCACAACCAAATAATATACTAGTAATCTCTCTCCAAAAAAAAAAAAAAATTAGTAATATCTTAGCTCCTACTAAATAAGAGAAAGAATTTTGGTTTTCTCTCGTGACTCTCATCCCAAACACAACAAAGGAAAAGTGGTCTCATTCCTCTCTCATTTTGCTTCCTTTTTATCTTCCTTTCCTTCTACCAAATAATTCTAGTCTTTTCTAGATGACTATCAACTGGCCATTACAACATACCTAAATTATATATAGATCGAGAGATGAAGGTGCCCGTAATCTCATAAGACATATTACACTAAGAGAAAATTTGATTTTTTTATGGTAGTTTTAAAAAAAAAATTGAAAAACCTCGGAATTTGAAATTTTTCTAAAAAAATCCTAGATTTAATTATAAAAATATCAATTTTAAAACTATTTACAAAAATACTACTTTTATTAATTGATGAGATACTTAAAGTAGTTAGTCAAGTTACCTCAGATGACTTGATCAGAAACTTCTAAGTATACCATAAGTAACCTAATTGATTATCTTGAGTACTATTGAAAAATACCATTTTTGGGAAGGGTTTATAAATACCTATTTTCAAAACTATATTACCACAAATACCTGTTTTTTATTTTTATTTCATAAACACCCATTTTTTGAGAAATATAGACCACCGCTATTTTACACATGGTATACATTTCATGCATTAAATATATATTGTGGCCTATATTTCATGAATAAAGATTACACAAAATATTGACACACATTTTAAAATGTTTACCATACGTCAAATTTATAATGAAAAATGTAAATCATGGTAAACATTTACATTATAAATGTATATTATTCATATTTTAAATATGAAATATGTATTTTATGGATAAAAATTACATTATAAATGTGGACTACTCATAATTTGCATATGAAACATGAACCATAAAAATGAATATTTTCGAAAGAAAAATTAAGTATTTATAAAATAAGTTTTAAAAACAGATACTAATCATAAATTTCTAGGAATTTTTCAAAAGAATCAGCCCCATTAGAAAATTTTCAACTTTTGGTATTTGGGCCAGAAGCCCTTACACTAAAACATTAAGATATTGGGCCATAATCCTATGAGATGCACAAAGCCTAATTTTTCAATTATGATCACAATTAACTGATTGGGTTTCCAGACATATTATTAAGCTAGAATTTAACCCCTATGTCGCGAACATCAATGATTGCACATAATATAAATTCTCACACTTAAAGACCCAAATAATGTGATCATAGCTAGTGTCCGAGACTCGTTAATAGTAGATAATGTTGATTTGAAAACTTTATAAGGAGATCCCTCTTATAAATGTTTGAAAATGTTTGTTTACGTAAAGTCGTAAAAGCTTTTTTGGAAAGCTCTAAAGCTAATTAATGACGCCAAAGTACGAATAAAAATACGCAAAGGACGAGTCCATCGTGGATCTCCTAACGTATATGTATAAAACCTATACGTTAGTTGGACTCGAATGGACCATGGAGTTTTAGTTTGTTGAAAAAATAAAATAAAACAAGACCACCCTTAAACCTCCGTCATGATCTCCTCCATAGTTATTTTTATTACGGTCTACCTACCCTTACCAAGCATAATTAAATTTGATGTGCACATACTGGGTACATAACAATAAGTATCGCACCCACTGCTAACTTCATGTTGAATTATTACATATTACTACATCAATACAGAACAAATACACGTACATACATCTAAGATCATGCCGCATGATTTTTGGACAATCGAGATTTAAGATGGAAAAGAAATAAAAGAGACAATCTCCGTCGTATTTCTCTTATGATTTTATACGAAAGATCAAACTGCTAAAAAAAAAAAAAAGTTGGGGACACCAATTTTTCATTGAATAGGAAAGACACAGGACATGAGACACTAGTATGCATATCCGATAACTCTTACATTATAATGCATGCATATACGTCGATATAAACTTCAATATATAATATATAGCAAAATCAATATTTTTGTCAAGAATATAACAAATAATATTCACGAAAGTCCCTTATATCAATCTATAATTTTGTTTATTATTTTTCTAGGAAAAATAATACAATATAATACAAGAAAAAATAATTAAACCTGAATTACACACTCCACGTGCCTAACATTTAGTAGTACGTTTTACTTTATGAGTAATACTATAAGGTACTATATGGTACTAACACCACGTATCAGTTTGTTATTGGTTAATTATAATTACAGGTAAAACTTATTTAAGATCCAATATATTAATTAAAATTCATTTGTAACAAACTAACACGTAATTATGGTATTGAGCAACATTGGTCCTTATTGAATTGTTCTTTATTTATACATATATATTTTTTTATTTTTAGATAGATATTAAATATTAGGTCTTGGTTGTTAGTTCCAAGTTAGCTAACTGAAGAGGAGGATGAATTAAGTTTTAAAAACTTTTTCGGTTTTTTATTATAAGACAAGTAAATTTAGCGAGTAAAAACTACAACAAGTAAAAATAGATAAATTGCATGCATAACCTCAAGATAAATAAATTTAAGGAGATAGGAATAGAGAAATGCAAACACTATTTTTACGAGGTTCAACAAACACAATAGATTATCTAGGTCTCTGACTCTTGGCAATCTGCTTTGAGCTATCTACTATCGGATCAAGAAAATAGGTTTGACCGTCCCTTTACACAATAAGTATTTTCTTCTTAGTCACACTCACGCCTTTATAATACCTTTGAATTCGACTCTATTACGCCTAACACGAATTGTTTAGACTTTGATGCAAATCTCACTTAAACTGGGTTATTTATGAATCTAGTGTCAAACTCACCTTACAGATACAATTTGATTTTTGTTTGTTGATGTACTCAACTAGAATCTCTCTAATAAAAAGAATTGATATAAAGTAAGCCTAGAGAGAATAAGTAAAAACACAAGGTATGATCTAATTTGGCTCAATTGACTTTTGTGAACAAATGAATTTGAAAGTTTGATTCGTAAAAAATGATTTGAACAACTTAAAAGTATATATAAAGCAATGTAAGAATGTTCAAAAATTGTTTCAAGTGTTAAAAGGCTTCTATTTAAAGAGTAGAATGAAAGCTAGCCATTTATGATCGTTTAATAGACAATCTGTCATTTTCAGTAGACCGAAAATTCATTTTCGGTAGACCGAAAGTTCACTTTCAGTAGACTGAAAATACTAGCCGTTGAAAGTGCAGTTCTAATGATCAGATTTTAAAAAGTCGTTAAAAATGAAAAACAGAGGAATCAGTAGACTGATTCTCACTGCCGGTGTGCCGATTTTAACCGAGAGTGTATTTTCAATTTTATTTCAAGGATTTTTCAATTGTTTCCAAAAAGTGACTTAATAAATTGATTTAATATATAATATAGAGACTATAAAAATTTATAAATCAATTTAAAAGCTTGTATAAAATAAATTTTATATTTTAGTTGGAAATAAATAGATTTGATAGTTTTGCTTTGAAAATTTTCCAATATTATGAAAAATTTGAGCCATTAAAGATCATATATTGTGTAGACAGATATTCAAGTACGAGAACTAAGCATGTAACCTTTGTTAGTCTAGGTTTTGTTAACTTGATCTTTGTCTTGAGGCTCTTTTCCATAATCCAACTTGAATATTTTGTGATCCTTTCAATTTAACTTGTTACATACTCAAGTAGATTATTAGTTCTTAATCATATGTTTGTTAACTTCAAAATAAGAGTATATGTTTTATGATAGAAAGCATGAATCAATAATCTCCCCTTTTTTTATGATAACAAACATTTAATTTAAAGAAAGCATGGAATGAAAAATAAGTAGAGATAAGCGTCCTTACCGACTTGTAAAGTTCCCTCTCAAAATATGCCTAATTTTAAAGACTAAGAACTCTCCCTTAAACTTGTAAAAAATGCATATTTTGAATACGTAATTCATTAATAAAAATTGAAATGCTCATGGATACTAATTGAGAAAAGATTTAAATCACCCAAATTCTTCTCCCTCTTTTAATATCATCAAAATAATGCATAAGAGAGAATAGTAAAACAAACAAAACATCTATTGTAAAGCAGATAAGAAATTCATACAAAAAAATAATAATAACCAACACTCCACAAAAAAAAATAAATAAAAAGACAATTAAGGAGGAGGGAAATACCCAAAGTAAGACTGCATCATCTTCATCGTCTCATCCTATGATCTTGGATAATCTGAAATTGACATTCTTGTTATTATCGGACAGAGTTGACATCAGCTGATAGAATTTGAAAGTGCTCCAGTTCAGTGTCACGTAAGTACTAAATGTCGAGTTGGATGATGTTGAGTCATTCCGAGAGGTTGTTGAAGGCTTTATGTAGTCAAAAGATTGAGTAAGGGCGCCTTCTTACTGTGTAGGAACCTCCTTAGCATGGGTCTCCTCAGTGCCTTCAATAACTCTACTACCTCCCGCTTCTTGTTGACCCCCAACCTCATGCTCATGTGCATGTGTAGTCTTGGCCATCCAAGCATTGTTGATAAAAGTGAAGCCCATAAGACTGAAAGTCTTGTTGTTGATTTCTACATCTATAGACCAAGGCTTGCGTTTAACCTCATTAATGGTCCGGATGTTGAAACGTTAGAAGATACGAGTGAGAAAGAAACTATAAGGAAGAGAAGATCTCCTACTCTCTATAGCATTGATCATCTCATGAAGAATAAATAATGGTAAATCAAGTCTTCTTCCAATAAGAATGGAGCCAACGAAATAGATATCACTAAAGGTGGGTGCATCCCTATGACCAGTTTTAGGGATCATGTTCTGAGACATGAATTGAAAGAGAATCCTAGTCTCTAGAGTAAGATTAGTAACACGAGGCTTAAGCTAAAAACTATCAGGAGAACAGACACAGAGTAGGGTTTGTTAAGGATCAAAATCCTCGATTATAGGCCAAGTATTGGTAATAGAAAATTTGTAACTACCCATAGAAAGATGTAGGATATCAACAAGGAGCTATTCAGCAACGGAAAAATCTATGCCTTTAAGGGAACCAAAGATAGCATGTAGTCCCCTAGAGATGTTTGTATAGGCATAGAAACCTCTAACCAGCCTAGGATACTTTGTCTCCTTAATGGAGCAGAATTCAGTATTTCCCATACTTTTATTATAATCAGAAAAATTCACATATGATAAATTCCTAATATTGAATGTTCTACCCTAAATGATACTCTTTTTGGAAAATATTTCTTTATACCTAGTCATGAGGGCAGGAGATTCAAGAAGAGGAGTATCTAATTGTGCCTTAGTGCGTTGTTCTTATTTCTCAGGATAAATTTCCTTTCCTTTTCGTTTTAGGTTTTTCCTTCTAGAAGCCATTTGATAAAAAAGAGACTCAAACACAAGGAATTTTTAAAGTTCTAGAGTTTGGAAGAAAGAGAAATAAGATTTTGATACAAAACAGTGTTGAAACTAAGAATTGAGAGTGAAAAAGCAATGAGATTAACTCTGGTTTGGAGAAAATTGAGAGATTTGGTGAGAAAATTGAGTAAGAATGAGAAGAGATGAGAATAGGGTATGAGAGAGAGAGAGAGAGAGAGGTTTTGGTTGAGAGAAAGTGAAAAATAGTGCAGAAAAAACGTCAAAACGACTTAAAATCCAATTTCAGTCTGCCGATTCTTTATTGAGAGAACTAACTTTTTGGGATAGTTTTTCGATAGACCGAAAACTTTTTCGTTCTGCTGAAATCTTTGTTTCGGTAGTAATTCAGTTCAAAATAGCTTTTTAACAGTGAAAAGATTAAACTAACATAAAACATCAATAAAATAGCAATATGGCAAACATTCAAAATAAAATAAGCAACATTTAAACAAAAAGAAACGTCAGTGAAACTTATTATGATTAATTATGCTAAGTTCTCTACGAATCATACAAAAACGATCCTCATTGAGAGGTTTAGTAAAGATATCAGTTAGTTATTTTTCTATACAAATAAACTCAAGTACAATGTCACCTTTTGCATATGATCACGAAAAAAATGATGTCTAATATCAATATGCTTAGCTCGTAAATGTAAAATTAGATTTTTAGATAAATTAATAGCACTAGTATTATCATATTTAATAGGTACACGTTCATAATGTATTTCAAAATTCATGATAGATTGTTTCATCCAAAGAATTTGAGCACAACAACTACCAGCGGAGATACATTCAGCTTTAATAGTAGAAAGAATAATAGAATTTTGTTGAATAACAGAATTTTGTTTCTTACTAAATCATAAAACAAGTGAATAACTAAGAAAATGACAAGTGCCACTAGTACTCTTGCAGTCAGTTTGATAACTGGCATAGTTTGCATCCGAAAAACTTATAATGTCAAAGTGTGTGCCTTTTTGATACCATAATCCTAGATCCATAGTGCCATACAAATATTTTAATATATATTTTACTACACTAAGATGTAATTCCTTAGGATTGGATTGAAATCTAGCACATAGACAAACACTAAATATTATATCCGGTCTACTAGCAGTTAAGTAAAGAAGTGAGCCGATCATACCTTGATATTTAGTAATATCTACTGCTTTACCATTTTCATCTTTATCAAGCTTGATTATAGAGCTCATGGGTGTTCTTATTACTTCTTAAGTATATCCTTGATGTACTTAGATTGGTTAATGAAAATATCTTCTTTGCTTTGTTTGATTTGAAGTCCAAGGAAGAAATTGAGTTCTCCTATCATACTCATTTCAAACTCATCATGCATATATTTTGAAAATTCCTCATAAAGAGAAATATTAGTAGCACTGAAAATAATATCATCAATATAAATTTGAACTAAAATCAATTCTCTTATTTTTCTTTTTATAAAAAGAGTAGTATCTGCTTTTCCTATAGTAAAACCATTTAAAATAAAAAATTTACTCAATCTATCATACCAAACTCTAGAAGCTTGCTTTAAACCATAGAAAACCTTTTTTAATTTGAAAACATGATCTAGATACTTATGATTTTGAAAACTGAAAGGTTAGGCTACATATACTTCTTCTAAAATGTATCCATTTAGAAATATACTCTTAGTATCCATTTGATATTGAATGAAATCTTTATGGCATGCAAATACTAAAAGCATCCTTATGGACTCTAATCTTGCTATGGGGGCGAGGGTTTCTTCATAATCGACACATTTTTCTTGATTGAAATCTTAAGCCACTAATCTAGCTTTATTTCTCAAAATCACCCCATTCTCATCTACTTTATTTCTAAAAACCCATTTAGTCCCAATAATCTATTGGTCCTTCAGTCTTGGAACTAATTTCCACACATCGCTTCTTTCAAATTGATTTAGTTCTTCTTACATAGTTAAAATCCATGATTCATCATTTTCAGCATCCTTAAAACTTTTTGGTTCAATTTGAGATATTAAAGCCATATTATTACAAATATTTCCAAATGATACTCTAGTCTTGACACCTTGTAAAGAGTCACCTAGAATTTGGTCTTTAGGATGAGCATATTTGAATTTTAAATCTTGAGGAATAGTGTTACCATTGTCGCTTTTCTTTTCCTCTATAAGATCTTGTTGTTATAGTTGAGTGCCTTTCTCTTCATTTGACTTCTCATTTGTATTTGGCTCATTCAAACTTGGTTCCAAAACTACAACATTATCATCATGTAATTTTCTCTCCTCATAGAGAGCATTAGACTCATCAAAAATAACATGCATAGATTCTTTTACTATCAAAGTTCTTTTATTGAAAACTCTATAAGCTTTACTAGTAGTAGAATATCCAAGGAAAATACCAACATCGGATTTTGAATCAAATTTTTCCAAGTTATCTTTAGTATTTAAAATAAAATATTTACAACCAAAAACTTTAAAATAACCAATGTTGGGTTTTCTACCTTTCCAAAACTCATAAGGTGTCTTGTTCAAAATCATAACTCTATTTACAATATGACAAGTGATACTTACCGCTTCGGCCCAAAAATATTTTGACAAACTACTTTCATTTGGCATACTTTGTGCCATTTCTTGTAAGGTTCTATTCTTTCTTTCTACAACTCCATTTTGTTGTGGAGTTTTAGGAGTGAAAAATTGTGATCAAAACTATTTTTATAGCAAAATACTTCCATTTCATCATTTTCAAACTCACCATCATGATCACTTCTAATAGATCTGATTGTATAGCTTTTTTCATTTTCACTTTCTTACAAAAGATAGTAAATACATTTAAAATATCATTTTTATGAGCAATGAATAGAACCCAAGTTACTCTTGGAAATCATCTACTATTACAAAAGCATAATATTTTCCACCAAGACTAGCTATTCTTAATGGTCTAAATAAATCCATGTGAAATAGTTACAAAGGTCTAGAAGTAGTAATGATATTTTTGGATTTAAAAGAATGTTTCACTTGTTTTCCAAATTGATACGCATCACAAACCTTATCTTCTTCAAAAAATAAACTAGGTAAACTACTAATAAGGTTTTTCTTAGAAAGTTTAGAGATAATATTCATGCTAGCATGTCCAAGTCTTCTATGCTAAAGCCAAGAATCATCTTTTAAGACCGAAAAATATTTTATCTTGACTAAAATATTTTTTAATATCAACAGTATAAATATTGTCCAATAAGTAAAACATTTTCTATAATGGGAGAAGAAGTGAAACAAATGTTACCTATACCCAAAATCTTGCATTTATCATTGTCTCTAAAATGTGACATGTCTTCCATTCTATTTTATAAAGGATGAGAGCAAGGAATAATTACCGATCATGTATTTGGAGCAACCACTATTCGAGAACTAAAAGTTCTTCTTCTTTTGTACCTATAAATAAGAATCAAACTTTAATTTTTGGTACCCATACTAATTTTGGTCTTTGAGTGTTAGCTCTAGATTAGTTTGGTACCCAAGCTATTTTTCCACCAAAATATGCATTCTTCTTCACAAAGTATAAAAAAATAGTATGTTCATCTTGATTGTAATAAGTGCAAGTGTGTTTGATGTCACTAGTACTAGCTTTCATAAAATAGTTTTTGAGGTATTTTTATTTTATAGAAGATTTGTACTCAATACCTCCTTTGTCAAAAACGTACTTTTATCCACTAAGCATCATATCAAAATTTTTCTTTCCATTTGTAAATTTGTGGATAATTTTGGCTAAGTCTTAAACCTTGTCATTGAAGAAAGTGTTTTCTTTAAAAAAGATATCACAAGTATTATAACATAGTTTTACTTCTTTTCCTTTTGTATACTTTTCAGCCTTTTTAGACAAACTAAGAATTTCCTTTTTAAGAGTATTGTTTTTTAAAATGATTTTTTCATAGTTTTTGTGTAAATTACTAAAATCACTCAATAAATTTTCATATGATACATCATAATCACTATCATTTTCACTAAACTCACTACTTGTATCACTATCATGAAATTCAATTTTAGGTTTAAGTGAGTTTACCATATTTTCTAATGCCATGAAGCACATGTTGGTAATTTTTTCTTATTCTTCTCTTTTAGATTCTTCTTCTTTACTATCATCCCATGTGGCCTTTATTGCATTCTTCTTCATTTTTCTTCTCAAGGGATATTCATGCTTCACGTGACCCGGTTTTTTCCATTCAAAGCAAGTGAATTGGTCATCCTTCATTTTCTTTTCTCGGAGGTCATTGCCTTTGGTGTTTTTTTTTTTTTTTTGAAGTTTAGATACTTCTTGTATCTTTTAGTAAGTAGGACAATGTCTTCAAGCTCACTATATGCAAATTCTTCTTCTTCCTTAATATTTTCTTGTATGGTGATTTTGAGTGCTATTCTTTTTTTTTTTTTTTTCTTTTCCTCCCCTTCTTCTTCATTTGTTTCCTTCATAAGAATTTTATGAGTCATAAGAGAACCCATAAGTTTTTTAAGAGGAAGTTTGCTAAGATCCTTAGCTTCTTGAATGGCCACCACTTTGCTTCTATATGCTCGAAGGATGCATCGAAGATTCTTGCTCATCAACTCACTATTTGGAAATATTTTTCCTACAACACTAAGAGAGTGAATAATAGTTGTGAATCTAGAAAATATATGTGAAATAGATTCATCTTTTTTCATTTTAAATAACTCATAGTTTCTAGTAAAAATATTGATCCTAGTTTTTTTCATTGAGCTAGTTCATTGATAAGAGACTTCTAGCATGTTCCATAATTCATTAGCATCTTTAGCTTTCTCAATATTATTGTAAATATTCCTATCTAAACCACACATAAGAATATTTCTTGCTCTACTATTTTTGCTGAAGTTGATTTTATCTTTTTCATCATATTATTCTATATCTTTTTTAACTTCTCTACCATCAGCCACTTTTGTAATTTTCAAAGAATCTTTAGTAACAATATATCAAAGATAAAAATCAATGGACCTAAGATAAGTATCCATACGACTTCTCCAATAGTTAAAATCACTTCCATTAAAAAAAGATGGTTTGGATGGTGACAACCCCTCGTATTGAAAAGAAAAATTATTTGTGCTAGCCATATTCAAAACGGTTAAGTTTTAAAAATTTGAATACGAAGCACTGATACTAATTGTTAATCCAAGATTAGCCAACCCAAGAGAGGGGGTGAATTGGATTTTAAAAACTTTTTTTGGTCTTTTGTTGTAAGACAAGTAAATTTAGCGATAGATAAATTTAAAGAGATAGGGATAGAGAAATGCAAATACTATTTTTACGAGGTTCAACAAATACAACAGTTTGTCTACATCCCCAACTTTTGGCAACCTACTTTGAGCTATCCACTATCGAGTCAAGAGAATGGGCTTGACCGTCCCTTTTACACAACAAATGCTTTCTTCTTAGGCACACTCATGACTTTATAATAGCTTTGAATCCAGCTCTATCACGCCTAATAAGAATTGTTTAGACTCCAGTGCCAATCTCACCTAAACTGAGTTATTTATGAATCCAGTGTCAACCTCACTTCACAAATACAATTTGATTTTTGTTCGTTGATGCACTCAACTAGAATCTCTCTAATAAAAAGATTGATATAAAGTAAGCCTAGAGAGAATAAGTGAAAACACAAGGTATGATATAGTTTGACTCAATTGACTTTTGTGAAAAAGTGATTTTGAAAGTTTGATTCACAAAAAATGATTTGAATAACTTGAAAGTATGTATAAAGCAATGTAAGAATGTTCAAAATTTGTTTCAAGTGTTAGAAAGGCTTTTATTTAAAGATTAAAATGAAAACTAGCCATTTATGATCATTTGATAGATAATCTGCCATTTTCGGCAGACCGAAAATAAGTAGCCGTTGAAAGTGCGATTCTAATGATCGGATTTTAAAACATCATTAAAAACAGAAAACAGAAGAATCGGTAGACCGATTCTCATTGCCAGTTTGCCGATTCTACCTGAGAGTATATTTTCAATTTTATTTCAAGAATTTTTCAATTATTTCCAAAAAGTGAATTTATAAATTGATTTAATATGTAATATAGAAACTATAGAAATTCATAAATAAATTTAAAACTTGTATAAAATAAATTTTATATTTTAATTAGAGATAAATAAATTTGACAGTTTTGCTTTAAAAAATTTCTAATATTATGAAAAATTTGAGCCATTAAAGATTATATATTGTGTAGATAGATATTCAAGTACAAGTACTAAATATATAACCTTTGCTAGTCTAGGTCTTGTTAACTTAATCTTTGTTTTCAAATTATTTTTTATAATTCATCTTGAATGTCTTGTGATCCTTTCAATTTAATTTGCTATACACTCAAATAGATTATTAGTTCTTAATCATATATTTTTTAATTTCAAAATAAGAGTATATGATTAATAATACAAAGCAGGACTCAACATTAACCTCTCATAATTAGGCCTCTTACGATTAGAGCTTCTCGTCGATTTTTATCATCGTCCACCTCACGATCCTTTAGCACCCAAGCTCCATCATCAAATTGAACCACTCCTTTGTTCTTCATTGTCCACCATTAGCCAACAAAAGATACTCATCCTTCAAATCATCCAAGCCTTTATTGGGCCGTCTTAAATTGGGGCATTTATAAAATAATAATAATAATAATAATAACCATCTATTTAAAAATTAAATTTTCTTATTTTTTTATGCAAAAGTATTGATCAAATCTTTGTATTTAAGTATATCCAACAAATTTTTATCAATAGACAACATAGCTAATTCACTTAATCATTTTCGTGACATAGTTGATCTTAAATAAGATTTTATCAATTTAGCTTAAAAAAACTCCTTTCTACTGAATCAACCGTTATTAGAATTGTTAACAATATTCTATAACAAATACTTATATTTGGAAAAGAATCAATTCTTTTAATGTAATCAAGAATTTCATTAAGGCTATTATTTTCCTTCTATAAAAGTTCTTTTTAACACTTTTAATTCTAAATAATCAATGTCAGAAAGTCCACCATATTTTAGAACATCTTCAACATTTAAATAATTCGTTTTCAAAACATCCTCCTCCAATGATTTTAGTTTCTTAAAATTTAATAAAAATTATTTATGGCCAAAAAATATATAATCCTGTCCAATCAAAATCTTTCAATCTTTAATATATATATATATAAAGGGCACCAATCCAGTAGGTATTTTTTTTTTTTACCTATGCATAGGTATCAATTTGGCCAATGAAAATTTAGCATATATATTTTTTTATTGTAAAAAGTAAGAGAGAGAAAGAGCATTAATAATGCACGTCTTTTTATGCAATTCATTATAGCCATTGGATCACCATCTAATGGTGATCTAACGGCTAAGAAAAAAATACCTATCCATAGGTAAAGAAAAAAAATACAAATTGGATTGGCAACTATATATAAATATATATATATATATATATATTCCTACGCTTGGTTGTCTATACTGATTGCCAATGCTAACAGTAACACAGGAAGAATGAGGGTGCAAAATAATGTCTACCGAAAAGAAACGTGTGTGTGTATAACCTTTATGTAGACTAGCAACACTTTCTACACGAGATGGACGATGGAAAATTTCGGTAATTCCTAGTTTTTTAGATAGACTAATATTGGAGCCAGGAGCCCAAAAAAAAAAAAATATATATATATTTATTTATAAGACAGGAGCCCATAACTGATAGATAATAAATGTATTGTATTTTCTATTAAAAAAACAAAGAAATGGATTTTGGGGCTTCCTTTTTATTTTCTGAAAGATGACGTGTCCTTTAATAATAGGAAAATTAATAATAAAAATGATATTTAATAGTAAAAAATATAATAATAATAATAATTAAAATGTTGAATATTTTCAGGGCCATTCCTAAGATAGGCGTTAAGTCATCGCTTATCCTGCCAAATAGTTAAGCCGGTACTGCCCTTATTCACCAGTGCAATATCCCGGCTTAACCCTTCGGCGACACTGCCACCATGAGTTAGTTTGGCCATGCCATGCAAGTAAATCTCGAGCTCGTGCACAGTCTTGTCGGCGTCGTTTAGGTACGGAGACTCCCGGGTGTTGATTACGAACTCCTGTCCGACGTTGACGTATTCGAGTATAATTGAGATGGGAATAGGCAAGTCAGGGACAGGCTCTATCTTGTTCATAACAATATGCAATCTATGTTAATGCTTATGGACCACCGGTGCTATTTACCTAAAAAAAGTATACATTAAAAGAATATGTATAGTTTACGTACATATACATGTTAACGTGAGAAGTCCCCACTAAATGTTTTGATTTTTTTTTTAATTTATATGATTTTCATCCATATTTTGTCCCTATTGAAATTTTCTTTTTCAGCTCTGTCCTCACTGCAAGATATGAATTGGCATTTTTACTCTAGCACAACTCACCTTGATTTTTTCAAGTCCATTTTTTTTTTTTCAAAAAAAATGAAATCGGAAAAGAATAACCATTAAGTCTTCAAGCCTCTATACGAGGATAAATAGGAAAGTGAAGAATGAGCACGTACGATGCATTTGCTCTTTTATTATATTGAGTTTAACAAAATATCACATTTCAAAAAGCTCTAAAATACATTCTCATATAATGTGCAACTGATTTTTGCTCAACTGGTATATACATTTTTACTCTGATTTTTGAAATCTTTAAATAGTATATTATCAGAAATTACCGTCGATCTCCTTTTATGAATATTAAATAAGTAAAATAGAAGAGTATGTGTCTCATGTGGCTCATTCTATTAAGAATAAGACGTATATATAGAAATAAAAATGATTAAAATAGAACTTTATAATAATTTAAATACTAAAATGATAAAATTTAAAGCATAAAAACCAAATTTAGACTCTAATCTGCCCATAGTTTGCGAAAAAAATTATCTGTGACGAGTGAAATTTTCATTTTTGGTCTCTTCCTGTTCTCCATTAAGCAAATCTCTATATTTCTTTAGCTATTATTGTATATTAAAAATTTATCTTATTGCATTCAAAAAAAATTATCTTACACTCCTATTGAGAAGAATTCTTGGTTCCTCCAATGGCCAAAATATATCTACTGTTCTATCAAATAAAAATTTAAAAAGGTCTTTTGGCAAACTCAAATTGGGGTATAAACATCTAAGGGAACAGTAAAAAATGCAAAGTATTAAATGTTATTATCCCAAAAAAAGTTATTTAGATAAAAGGAACATAAAATATTTAGATAGAGAAAATAAAATTGATGAAAAGTATTTCATACAGCTGCCAATATGTACATCTTACATATGTATATTCATAGTGAAAAAGTACTAAGTATTTGTACATTTGGAAAAAAAAAATGCAATTTGTTGCATAATTTAAAAATTCAATCATACGAATATTATACTTAATATTCTCCACTGCAATGTCTCGAAAGCTATTTCTATATAGTATGACATGATGATGAAGACTAGTTTTAAAATATTTACGGTAAATTCCTTTTTTAAAAAAAGGGTTTTATTGTAAATTTCCCTTAAATTTTACACAGTGAGTACGTGGATTGAAATGGTGAATCTAATTTAGACACAAAGAAATCAGTGTATAATAACAGATTCGGCCAAAGTAATAAAAACTACTACAAAAAAAGGGACATCTGATTATAACATATGCTAAATTGGGAAATGGACCGAAACTATAAATATTTTGGGCCGAAATGACTTTTCTAGCAGCGTTTTGTAGAATGACTTTTCTAGAAGTATCATATTAGTGTCCAGTAATTATTATCTTTATGACAATGTTCGGTCCTAGGAAAGTTATAAATTATGATCACAAAGTATAATTTATGACAAATATTGTGATTGCTCGTCACTAGTATTATGACAATCTTAAAAATATCATTTTGAAAAATAATTATAGAAAAGTCATTTCGGCCCAAAATGCTCCTAATTAGGTCCATTTTCCAACTAAAATTGGAAGAGAAAAGTAGACAAATACCCATTTTTTAAGTGTATATATATATATATATATATATATATATATATATGTATGTGTGTGTGTATGCATACCTATTTTTTAGTTTTAATAGATTCTTACCCGTTTTTATACCCATTAGTACATTTCACGTGTAAAATGTATACCTAAAAACGGATATGCATTTGTTAGAGCATACTGTGTATATATATATACATATATATATACTGTAAAACGGGTATGAAACTATTAAAAAAAGAGGGTATTTGTGAAATATAAGGCAGAAACGGGCATTCAGCCTAAATTTCACAAATGGGCTTGAAATAACGTATTGGCCCGATAAGAGATTGGACCAAGCTTGGGCTTAGGTAGTTAGGTTCTGAAAAACAAGGGAAACGGACCTGACTAGGGGTAATTTGGGCAAAAAAGACATTTATAGGATTATATTTCAAAAGGGATATTATCATTTTTATATCCTGTATTTTGACATTTTGTTTAATTTATATCTTATGTTTTGGTTATTATCAATATTAACTCTTAGATTTAATATTTGTTATAAATTTATACCTGATACTAATTTAGAGCAGTTAATTTACCAAGATGATTTAATAAGCTTATTCTCGGATCATTTTTTATATGGTTTATTTTTAATTTTTTAAACAGCAACTTGGTAAATTAACTGCTATAAATTGGTGTCAGGGTATAAATTTGTAACAGATTTCAAATCTAAATGTTAATGTTAATAATAACCAAAATAAAAGGTATAATTTGAACAAAGTGTCAAAATACAGGGTACAAAAGTGATAATATCCCTATTTCAAAATGATTTTTAAGAGTATCACAATATTACGACACTACTAACAAAGATCATTTTACAAAATACTCATAAAAAGTTAATTTTACTACAAAGCACTACTAGTTAGGTGTTTACTCATTTAGTTGATCAAACTACGGAAATTAGAATGGGGGTAGACATTTTACTTTCATCTTTTAGTCTATATCTGCATATATCAGTTAAAATAGATAGACCAACTTTTAGGATTCTAAATATGAATCGATTTTATTTTAAATTTTTGTTCCTATTTTTCTCTTGAAAAGTGGAGTTCTTTAAGTTAATTTTTAGAGAGAGAATTGGTAAGAGTCATTGAAAATTAGAAATCACAATATATTCAACAATTACTCTAAAAACTCAATCTACTAAAAAGATTTTGTTCTAGGGGACGGCTGGTTTTATCAATTGTATTTGTTTTGAAGAGAAGTGCTAAGAAAGAAGAGGATAGTTGAGAAAGAATATTATAGTTATTTATTAACTAGTCGTTATACCGCGCTTTGCGCGAGTTGGTATTAATATTGCATGTATTAAGTCTAATTTATAGTTTGGTTCAATGTATTATAATATTAATAAATATACTTATCTTTACATTTATTCTGATAAGACAAATGTAGCACAACTGTTTATTCGATGAACTAAATTTAAAGTAAGTTATCATTAATATTAAATTAAATACAATATTATATACAATATTAAAGAATGTATTTATCTCTACATTTATTTTAATGAACACAATTATTTGTTCAATGAACTAAATTTAATTTAAGATATCATTAATATTAAATTAAATACAACATTATATAATATATATATATATATATATATATATATATTACAACCAATCATAACATGAAAAAATAATAATATGACTAATCATATCATGAAAAAATATGAGTTAAATTAAGAATTTTCTAAAAATTTTAAAAATAGAATACTGATCAAAGAAACTATCACATTTTTTTACTTTCTTTCTATTTCAGGCGCTTAATATAGATATATAGATATTTTATGTCATTTCATATAAGATTATCTTTGTCATTAATTAGTTATTACATGAGGGGTGGGAGGCGATAAAATGGTTGGCAATAGGGCAACCATTTACCTACTATAATAACTAGTATACCCAAACATTTTTTAAAATATAAAAAAGGAAAAGGGGGAAAAAACAAGTTTCGGACATATTTTTTAATGAGTTTGAAAAATGATCGTAATAAAAACTAATGAAATGATCCAATTTATTTCATGTGCTCAAACAATTGGAACAACTGTTGTTGACCCCTGAAGTTGGAAAAGAAAAACAAAACTTTTGATTCTTTACTTGTTATGTAATCAAGCTCTCTAATATTACAATCAAATAGCTAAATTACTTCTTTAAACCAGTAAGCCTTACACAGACTGAACAGCTGATATTATATGCAGCCAAAACCCCAAAAAAACAAACTTTAAAAGCCATGTATATCAAAAAATTAATGCCTAAATTTTCAGAGGGAAGAACTTTAAAGCTATGTGTTAGTATATCCGACGGTGACCTATTTTAGCCTTATCTTCATTCTCCACAAACATGGCCAAGAAAACTTATCTTTACCCTTTTCAAGTGCTCTACACAGTCCATCCATAATCAGCTTTTCTAGTAAATCACTCCTGAAAAAACTTATTCCAGAGACGATTTCGAAAAGCTTGCATCTGCAACTGCTTGTAGTTTCTATAGTTTTATGGGGTTCTAGATAATTCAACATTGATTGCTGACTTTGTCAATATAAGCTTCACCAGTTGAAAAAGCTTTATAGTCTCCCAGAAATTTCTCAACCTCAATTTGGTGATTCGCTTTTTCCTCTTGAGGAACTAGTTTCTTTGAGTAATATATTTTTCTGGTCATGAATACCAATGCTGCTACAATTGCGAAAACAAAGACGCCTATACTAAGGACTGCACACACACAAAAAAAAAAATAATAATAATAATAAATAACGGATCAGTTCTCTACAAAAATAACATTTATTTGAATGTAGTTGTAACATAACTTGATGCTTAGACAAAAAATGGGAAAGTAAAAAATAATATCAATCCTTTTTCTGGTGAGTATTTAAGAGGAAAAAAAATCATAAAAAACTTCTAATGGATGAAAGTGTGATGTTTATTGATCTATTAACTTTATATACTTTAGAACACCATATCAAAAATAAAAAATTAAAAAAAAGGTTACATGATTGATGTTTTTTTTTTTAGATTAACTTTATTTAGGCTAGAATTCTCTTGTATAATAATAACCTTCATCACATGATGTTCCATAAGGTGGGTAGTCAGCTTTAGCCTTTAGGGAGAGTAAAGTCTTTCCATCGACTTGTAGTCAATCAATGGTTGTTTTATATGTAATTCATGACCAACTCAACAGTATTAGAAAGAAGAAGCAAGACTTGGAATTTTAGCAGGATAGCGTTGGAAAGTCTTCGTTCGTTTTTGTAATTTGTTTTTGTGCTTCTTGACTTGACATTGTCACAAAACAGGAGGAAAAGGAGGTTCAATTTGTATCATTCTTTTCAGAATATTTACCAGGGACCGGGGACAGAGAAAATTTTTTTTTTTTAAAAAAATCAAAAAGTCTCTATCGTCCATATGGCTAAAGTTTCGGAGGCAAGTTAAAATATAACAAATGAAGGGGTATATTCTTGGCAACAGTCTTCACAAGAGAAAGTACCTCATAATTTACTTCTTAATATGTTCAATTATTCTTTATTGGAAATATCAATTTTAATGAATCAAATCCTCATTAGCTCCTTCCCATTTCTTTATCTTTACATATACTTTATTTTCTAAATGGAGACTTAAACTAAACTACACTCTTCGTATACTTTAGTTAGATTTAAGATTCGGTTTGATTAGCTAGACTTAAAATGGTACATAATAGTTTTAAACTCTTTTCATAAATTTGGATACTTGTTCTGTTTTAATGGTGATTTATTTTTTCTTCTTTAAAATATTTCCACAACAAGATATAAACTACTACAACACGAAAAGAATCTTATGACATAGATAACTTCCTTAACACCTAAACCATAAAAATATTATTATTATTATTATTATTATTATTATTATAAAGCAAAAGAGAACGAAAAATTCAAACATACCTTGAACATGTCCTACTATGAAGCCTTCTTTTCCATCAAATTCTTGACCACCAAGAAAACTCCAAGTCAAACTCAAACCAAAACTGTTGTCAGCCAAATAAGGACTATACCCAAAAGGAATGGCTATGGTTTTGACCTTTGTACAGAACTTTGGGACCGCCATGGAAGGCTCCACGGTATAAACATAGTGCCCAGAACCGCTAAGACAGGGGATCACCTCTGCTAGAACAGAGGAGAGTCTGTCCGTACAGTTGAGATAAGTGTAGTTTTTCACAAGATAGTAGTAACTGAATGTCGTTTGGGAGAGATCGAGGTCGAGAAAGACTCGGTGGACGCAGCTTTTGGGGTCGAGAAGATCGAGTCTTTGGGTGTCGTACGAGATGGATTTGATGACCAAGTCCCCGTAGGATGGGAAGTGGATTATGGTGGAGTTGTCTCTGCATACGACATCGAAAAGGGAGTCGTTTTGAGGGGTTTGGCCGCCCTTTATGCGGAAAGGAGATTGAATATGAGGACCATTGGAGCAGTGGTTTGAAGGGTTGTAAGCTTCTATGAAGATCGAACAGGAGGAGAAAAAGAAGAAGATGATGATGGAGAAGGTGAAAGCAGCCATTTTTGTTAACTGCCCAGAAAATGTTTCTAGCTATATGTTATATAACTCTTTATGTATGGAGAGAGAGAGAGAGAGAGAGAGAGAGAGAGAGATGAAATGAAACTGTAAAATAGGACAAAGAAATAAAAAAAGAAAAGTCTAGTGTAGCACACCCAAAAGGACCATTTACGTAAAGAGTGTAGTAAAGAGTGTAAAGACCAAGAAAGAGAAGCAGCTTCTGCCGCTTAAGTTAATGTGATTGGCCTCTTTAATCGACTTTTTCTAATATTTGGAAAAAAAAAAAGAAAAAAAAAAAAGACAATGAGAGATGGGAATTTTTCCACTTGACATGTAAAGACATGGTTTCTTGGAAGTATTGACTAGTAGGAGCCACGATATATAGTGTGTTTAATGTATTTGAATCTTCAGTTTTTCGAAACTAATTATAGTACTTAGCATTAATTCGACTAAATAAAATTCTTTTTTCTAGAAATGTGCAAAGAATATACACCGATACGTTTGGATTTTAGTACCATTTTTTTGGATTCAGATGAGTCCTCTAGTTTTCTTTCTATGGAGTATGAACCATACTTAGATATCTTTAGTGAACTCCCAACCGTGTCATTATAGTATAATTTTTTTAACTCTTCAATCGACAATTATATATTTCATTTGGTTATAGTGCTTCTCATTAACCTCTTAATCAATTTTTAAAATGAATATTCTATTTGTAAGAATATCTGATTATTGATCGAAAATTATCAAAGAAAAAAATATAGATATGTCTTCTTTGCTTTTATGAGGTATTCAGCACATGATTCTCTCTCTATCAAAGGTCAAAATAGAAGGTTGTCACTTTGGATTTAGAATCTAGATTATAGAGTAACGAGAATCAATGAATAAGCTATGATGTTGGATTTAGAATATAAATAACCAGAAGCAACGAAGAAAGTAACTCGGTATCTGTATATACAACAATCAAATGGCAGACGGACTGAACTCCTTCGATCCAGAGATTACTTGTGTTGATGAAGTATTGGCCCAGACTTACCACCATTCCTTGTTGGGCTTCTAGTTTATCCACGATGGATTTTGGGAAATTAATGGATCTGTGAGTTTTTTAGGGTCCAATGACATTGTTACGACCGTTTTAAGAATGACTTTTTAGAACTAATTAAAACTCTTATGACCTTTTGTGACCTATTATATAATAATTGGTCGTCATAAGTATCTGACCGGTGACAAAATATCGTCTTTTATGACCAGTCCATTAGGAAAAAGTCATTGAAAAGAAATATTTTTGCACCCCAGTTTACTCTTATGTGAAAGCAAAACACAAATAAAAACTTTATTTGACATTTACTGGCAAAAAACGAAGTTCCTTTTACAAAAACACTAAACATTGTGATTTTTTTTCTTTTTCGATATTATCCCTTGTTATTATGACAATTAGTCACAACCTTTTTTTGATATTATTCCTCGTTATAATGACAAATAGTCACAATAACAATTGGTCACATAGTGCTCATAGCATTATTCTAACAATTAAATGATCCTAATTCTGTCAGTTTCTCAATTTCATCTTGTTTGTTTCAGGACACTCGTGGTAATAGTAAAATAAGTAGCCTGGCATGTTTGGTATATGGAAAGAGATACTTCAAGCTAAAAGCATTCTCAGGATTACTCGATTATTAATGATGGTAATTATATACTTCTATGGTCTAAACAAAAAGCAAGTTGAAGTTCCCATTGCCTGAAAAACAATAAGATGTCCAATGTATAAGGTTAAACTACCCCGAGGAAGTAATGCAGAAAGAAAACTATAAAACAATCAGGGGAAGATTTTGCTTTAAGAAATGGAAGGAGAGGGATAGGGAATTAATGGATCGGAATTGTTTTGTATGAAGGAATTTTAGGAAGAAATAGATTAACTGATGGATTTCACATCTTTAATTTAACCAATTTTCAATTCCCTCCAAATTGGAGAGAATTTACAAGAGCATTTCACAATCAAGTAGTAGAGTAGTTATTGTACAACCAAACCATTCTTCCTCCTCCCATTTCCCTCTCCTACCAAACAAGAGACAAGATTTTGGTCTTCTCTCCTTCCTCACAACAATGACAAGATTTTGGTCCTCTCTCCTTCCTCTCAAACTAAACACAACAACAGAAGAGTGCTCTGATCTTCTTCCCTATGTACTGTAGCTCTCATTTCTTCCTATCTTCTTCCTAATACCAAACATAGCCTCAATGTTCTCACTACAAATTCACCTATATATGAAATCATATTAATTAGGTAATCAATCACATTTTATCAGCACTATAATAAAAAGGAGTGTTTTGTGATGAATCAGGTGGGGGTTTCTCATAATATGAGTAAAAGGCAATAAATATATTGAATTCACAAGCATATTAGAGTGTTATAGAGTATGCGGTTATTTGTAGCAGGAAGAAAACTAAACATAAAAAATTTGTTAATCAAATAAATTACTTATTCATCCTTACAAAGATTTCTAAAAACCTTCCAAAACATTTGTAACATTATGAGAACTAGTAAGAGCCAAACATTAAAAAGCAATCAAACAAAGTTGATACAAATTTGACTCATCACTCACTACAAAGACAAAGGTGATGGACAAATCTCAGGCATCCCTGCTACTAGACCAGGACTATATTCAAACTCTCGAACAACTTAGTTGAGACATTTTCTCTACACGCTTGGATCATATAAATAAGTATAAAAAACAACAACAATGAGGAACCAAGATACGGACGGTTAAGAATTTGAGAATAAATCAAAGGAGTTCCCTCGCTAACCTCACTGGTTTTTCCATGAGGAATGCCACTTCACCATTTGCCGTAGTCAGCAGATGATGATCCGACTGCTCATCACTTTCGGCTGTGCCAGATGATGCAAGGGATGCTGTATCGTCTTTATCATCATCTGCATTCGCACGACATTGTCAATCATTGATTAAGAAGTTTTTAAGAAAGAAACGCATGTAAAAGGCTGTATTTCCAACAGACGAGTGGGAACAATTATTGATTCAGCATAACTATCGAGTATTCAATTCATTATTTCATTAAAATGATGACTTCGACTAAAATCCTGGGAGCAGAGAGAAGAAGCTGCCTAAAATATATTAACAATGTATTCATACGCTCAAAACAAACAGACCCATCCCAACCTAAGTTTGCCAATGATTTTGGAGACAAGGCAGGTATTGTCGGGGTCTGAACATGATTTGAACAAAGATGATGGAGGGGATAATCCAGACTCATAACTAGTGAGATAACCAAACTTTTTGTATTTTATGTTTAGGAAAACTTTCAGCAATAGCAGCATTACAAAAGTTGTTCAGTCTATTTGACCCTTTCCTGTTGTCCTTAAGGGCATAGTCACAACTTAATTAAACCTTTCTAAGAAATATTAAGGTTTTGCCGCAGATATCTTTTATATATTGTAGAAGCAGAGCAAAGGCTTTATTAGACTTATTTTTTTTCCTTCATCTTTCAAAGAAGTTGATGATAATAAGTATAACCTCCACAAACATGATTGTCCATGAACTCACCAGAATAAGTAGGATGATCAGGAAGATGTCTTACTGCAGTTATCTGAATGCTTTCCGGAAGAAGACAATTACAGAAAGAACCTGAAACGTCAGACAACTATCAGATACAGGAAAATCTAAAACGTATTTGCAGGTCAAGATCTAGCAATCATGTGGTCTTCACCCTCCAATATTCCTATATGCATAGGTAAAATGTGCATTAAGAACACATCTAGCCTTTTTTCATCATCCAAAAGCAAGCAAATACGGCACAAGTTACATTATAATAATAGGCCAACCAATTATGGAGCATGTTCAAACACAGATATACCACTCTAAATGAACTATTAAGTAGGCAACAAACTTGTGCCAGTTACGATTTCTGGTTTTCAGAAGTGTTTGTTTACTCAAAAAGCTTATAAGATAAAGGAAACATTAGTGTAGAGGATCTTCTCTCTCACCTACTCGAGCTAGGCGATTGACCCATCCAGGAATAGGCTTTCCAGTAAGCCGCAAGCAAACTTCATCAGTAAAATGGTTGCAATTCTTGGCAATTAAATGATAAGTGTCCCCATGGTATTTTCCAGAAAGGTGTTCCATAAATGACCGAAACTCTGAAGGAGACATATCGATGCTGCCCAACAACACTGAACGTCTAAAGATAAATCCAGGGCAACTTTTGGGTTCAACCTCAAATACCCCACTAGAAGGGTATTCATGGGCTCCAAAGCCATATTCCATACTGTGTGCTGTTTTTCCAAAAAGATTAGAACTGTGTTAGATTCAATCATTATTGACAAGTAATGTGATAAAGGTAAGTCAGGGAGGGGAGGCATGTTATACAATGAATAAATGCAAGAACTCAGAATTTCAACATAAAAAGTGCGCATAATGTCAATACATATCTAAATTGGGAGTGTATTATCTGCAAACCTAAAATCCAATCAACTATTTTCGAACAGATTAAGAATAAGTATGATTAAAAAAAAAAAGGAACAGATTAAGGATAGGTGATCCTCCGTAGTAGATGAGTCACACCTCACAAATCGTTAGGGATAACTGTTTAATAGTACTTATGCTTGTAATGCATGTTACAGTTTTTCCTAAATCACGAAAAACAGAAGCCATACTTTAGGATTGAAACTTAGGTTAGACACTAATGGATCTATTTGGTCGAAACATTAACCTTAGTCTATTTAACAAAATCTCAACTCTTGGCCAGTGCTAAAGTCCTTGACCTCTCAGAATTTTATCTATAAGTTTGTAAACTAACCCATGTCCTCCAGAGAACCCTTGTGAAGGTCAGGAGGTCAAACTTAAGTTCATTTTCAGTTGTTTCAATAGTTTTCTCCAGAAACGCCTATACAGCTGGAGAAACTCCATAAGGTCAAACAATAGTTACCATATAATGCACAGTAGAGTTATCATAATCAAGCCTCCATATTTGATTCAACCAGCCTGATTGAAGTACAAGTGCCAACTAAAGAAAAGCCATAGGCATGCATTAGTTTGTAAGGCTAAAATTCTTGGGTCCAGCACCACCATAAATACAAGGACTTACATAGCAAGAAGGCCACGTAGGAGCGTTCTTAGCCTCAAATGAAAATAAAGACTCTAAAAAGTTCAAGTCACCATATGGATACATCAAAATTAATGTGTTGGATTTCAAATTTTGAAACTGAATATAGGCTAGAACCACTAAAGACCAAAACCCATCAACTCTGAATAGACCCATAGTTCACAACAAACTATGCCAGAGAGGTAGGAAAAGCAAAGTTTAGTCCCAATTACTAAAACCAAAGAAAACATAGTTATAATCAAACCAGAAACTTATTATGTAACGAATGTGTTCTATTTTACACACTCTACACCCAAACATGCATGCCCAAGAGAAGCACATCAATCTAAATCTCCTTTCAGTTATTACTATCACCATCTTATTATTCATCAATGACCCAGAAACGAAATCAGTTACTATCATTTCTTTGACCTTCACATCAATAACTGCAAGATAATCAACATGCTTCAAACAATGCCCAACGAAAACCAATAGGATACCGACATAAAATTCGAACTTTTGAAAAGCCAAATGAGGTTTTAACTACAATTTTTCCTAAAACAACTAGGATACAATCTCTAGTTAGTCATCCCAAGCATCCTTCTCCTCACAAAATCAAGCCAATATTTGCACAAATTTACGTGAATAGTACCATATATATCTATATATAGTCACCAAGAGATGAAAATTCACATACCTTCGATACCCGAATGGTAGATCCCGAGCCCAAACCAGTAAAGGTAATTGTTTACAGGCGTGAGATCATAGATATTGAGGTACAACAAGGCTCGATTAGCTTTACCATTGTTGGAGCTGGAACCTGAGCTCGAAGGAAACAACCGCATTGTATGAACTCCCCACCCCTCACCCCTCAATTCCCCAAACCTATTCCCAAAATCCCAAGCTCGTATCTTCTTCTTCAAATCAACCCAATCCAAAACCCTAAAACCAAAACGAACAGTTAAAACAATGTTTCCATCAAAGCCAAAACCCTAGCTCAATCCGTTTGGTTACCTGAAAAGAACCAGACGAAACAATCCAAAATGGAAATGGAAATGGAAAAAGATGGTCTTCTTCTTCCTCTTCTTCAACTCTGGGACCTGAAAATCGAAGCTTGATTGAGCTCGTTAATGGAAGTTTCGATTGGGAATAAGCATCGAACATCGAAGAGAGAAAGTGTTATGGATTTGGGGGTTAGGGGTGGGGATGGGGACATGGGTATGACGGTAATCAAGGCTTCATTTTGCTCTTTTTTTTAAAAAAAAAAATTAAAGCAAATCCACTTTTTTATATTTTATTTTATTTTTAATTTGGGATTAGGAAGTAATTGATGAAGATTTTAAGGTCTTAACAATGGCGACTTGGGAGATTATGACAATGCTTTTGTCTTTGGTCCTTTTCCTTATACACTCTTGACTTTAATGTCTTATGTTTTATTGTTTTTTAACAATTATTTTTTAAATTAAAAAAATAAAGTATATTCCCTACAAAAAAAATTGTATTGGTTTATTGTTTGGTTGATTCAATTATGGTGGGTCAAGCTGCCAAGATTTGCGAATTTTTATTGATATGAATAGAAACAGCAGATAAATCAAAACGGTCATTTTCGTTTCTTGTTGAAATACAATTTGAATTCTAACACTCTTTACATTTGGGGAAGAGGCGATTTTGTTTTGTTTTAATAGAGCACAAAAATGTTATTGATACTTATTATTTCAAAATCTTCTAATGTGTTTATTAATAGGAAAATTAAGTTTAACACGAAATATTAATGCGTGGGGACATTTTACATGAACGAAAGGGTAGTTAATTTATGTAATGTTTCTATACTCTTGTGCCCTTGCAGTAAAAACTAAGACTACGTTTAAGAAGGAAAATAAGAGAGAGGAAAAAATTTAAGAGAAAAGTGGAGGAAAATTAAAAGGATGAGTTGAAAAAAGGGAGAAGAAGGAGAAAAGGAAAAAATAATGAGTCCTACGTAAATATTTTTTATTCAAAAAATGGAGAAAAAAGAGGAATTGAAATATTTTTTTAATCATTGTGTGAAAGTAAAATTACTAAAATAATCTTATATATTTATTTTAAAATTTTAATAAAAAGATTAAATAATTATTTTAAAATATATTATTTTTTTTACGTACCAAACAACTATAGAAAAAAAATTTTCTATTATATATCTATATATATATATATATATATTTTTTTTCCTCTTAATTTTTTATTCTCTTCTATTTTTTTTTTCCTCTCTATCATAGCCTAAGGCTACTCTTGAAATCTAAAACGAGTTTCCTTAATTTTTAATCATTGACGGTGATTTATTCTATTCTCCATTAATTGAAGTTTGAAAATGATACTAATCAATTTCTCCATTAATTGAAGTTTGAAAATGATACTAATCATTGATGATAAAGATCGTGGTAATAAGTGTTGACGGGGGTTTTATTAATAATAAATTTGAGAAAATTACAAAATAAAGTTTGTGTGTGAAAAAATGTTAATTAATCAAAGCAAACAAAGAGACAAGAATTTTATAGTGGTTCAGCCCTAAATTACAAGAACTCAAAATTACAATATGTTGTCCGGAAAGAAGAAGAAAAAGTTTAAAAAGTTCCCAAAAAATTTCAAAGATAAAAGATCAAAGATTAAAAAGAAATCCCCCACTGAAACATTAAACTCCCTTTATATAGGTAAGGATAGCTCAATGTTTCTCAATTGTGAGAATAGGTAACTATATAATCGGAAAATACAATTCGAGTAACAATATAACTAAGTAATAACTTAAATGAGATGACTAGTCGATCTTTAAAGAGAAACTTTTGTTTCCCTTTCCTTATAAGTTACCCATTCTGACGAAAACTTAAATGAGATGACTGGTCGATCTTTAAAGAGAAACTTTTGTTTCCCTTTCCTTATAAGTTACCCATTCTGACGAAGCTTAGTCTAGTTTTTTTTCATTCTGGTCGCACTTAACTTGTTTAGAAGAGGTCGCACTAACTTATATGGTGGAGGTCGCACTTAACTCTTTCGGAAGAGGTCGCACTTAATTTTACTCATACGACCTGATACGTTCACTTGGTTAACTTTTCCCTTTTTAGTATTGACCAAGATATAAGATTTTAGACCACACAACAATTACCCTCCAGCTCTATTAGTTCTTTAGGACAAAATGGAGCTTCCTTCTACTATAAGTGCGAGCTTAAAAAATATGATGTCATGACCTAGAATTGAGACCCCTGAAGAGTCAAAGAGTCGCTAGATCTCAAATCTCACCTTTTCAAGATCATGCGCACCTTTTTTCTGACATATGAAACCACGTGTCACCTTTTCTAAGAAGAATAGCAAAACTCGATGAGACTTTTCCCTTCTTTTCTTTTTTAAATAGACACAATGATAGCAATGATGCCAGTTGTTGTCATAAATCGAATCGTTTCAAATTTTGAAAAGGTACCGATTTAATTTCGGAAAAATCAAATCCCGTGTAAACTTCGGCCTTTGGATTTGAAAATTAAATCCTTGATCTACGGCTGTGATTTGGCGACGCTCGAGGCATATATATCGAAAACTAATTCTTCTCCTCTTCAAAAAACTTATCGTCTGCTATTTCTCTCAAAACCTGAAATTTTCATAGAGCAATCCTTTCGGCGTCATTTTGTTCTTCTGCTCGTATAACTTTCAGCCTCTTTTCTGACGAAGCTATCACCGTAATCCTTCAAACTACATCTCGATCCATCTGTCTTCGAAGAAAGGTTAGTATATATCCTCTCTCTCTTATTGTTCTCTGTCCAGAAAACCCATATACAGATTTTATTTCTAGAAATTGAATCCAGTTGTAGAGCCTAAATATCTTGAATGAAAACCCATCCCACACCCGGATGGATTGGAATAGGAATTTTTTAGATCCTCTTCGTTAGTTTATAAAATACCTTCTTTTAGATGACTGACAGAGATGAACTCGTGAAAGAGTTTTTTTATTTTTTAACGAACTACTTGAACAATTTTTATGAATCTGTAGATCTATTAGAAAAAATTCGATGAGTAGCTTGTTGATGCAATCCTAGGATGAGACCTCAAAACTGCTCGCATAGGACTAAACCCATCCATATTTCTTTTTAGATGTCTAGAGTGAGGATTTTAGGGAAAGGAATGCATTCTCAGGAGAATCTTCCAATACTAGCGTTAGCTCCATAAACCTCGAAGATTATCTTGAGCCAGAACCCGAAGTTGAGATAACCAGAGTCAGGCAAAGTAGTCCTCGCATAGGCGACCGTCCTCAAGACCAATAGTCCCGGCATATTAGAGATGCCCCTGCGTTCGCAATAGGTTATCAATATATTGAGGGAGACTAGTTATGTACCAATATAAGGATGAGCTGCACCACGAACAGGCTCAGCAAGATTGTATACAACTACAAGATCACCATCCCTCTTCGCCTTCCCATAAAGTTCAATCGACCACATGCACCACCTCGTAGAATTGTCTCGTTCTCTGAAGTAGTTCTCAAATGCGGTGTCCACCTCCCACTTCATCCTTACATAAAATCTATCGTCGATTATTATGGAATCGTTCCTTTTCAACTAACTCCAAACACTTATAGATACATGGTAGGTCTGTACATACTATACCATAAATTAGGCTTAGAAATCCCCACTCCTGAAGAGTTCGCTTGGTTTTACCAAGTGAAATCAAACCCATCAGACTTTAGCTTCTTTTATGCGAGCAAGTGGTCGAACCAAGTAATAAAAACTATCTATGAGGTTCGCAACAATATGAAAAAATGGAAAAATCCTTTTTTTCCACTTTGACTATGTGGATAACGATTTTTTTCAGAATCCTAGTAGGTAGCTTTCAGTTTATCGCCTTTTCTGTATAATCATATTATTCTGATCGCATTCGTATGTCATCGTAGATAACAGGGAACGACCTAGACTTTCCAGAGAATAGCTCGCAATGGTGTATAAAATAAACGACCTTCCAATTGAGGAATTCAATTTGAAGAAGCTTAGGACTTCCAAGAACTTAGTCGCTTACGGTCTACTTCCAAGGGGAGCCGCGTTCCCGGATCTCACCATCAGTTCGACCAAACCCTCGAGCTCGAAAAAGAAGAAGCCGAGGAAGCAGACGGAAAAGAGTGCCTCGTCTTCCAAACCTAGGAAATGAAAAGCACCTGCTACCCCTACAACCTTGGAACCATCATCTCTAGAAACCATATCACCACCAGCTTTTCCACAGCAAGAAGGTAATTATTTATTTTTTATATCATTTTCGTATTATGTCACCTCGCATGCTGACTTACATCTGTACAGAAATGGTTATTGGTAGCGGACTATGAGCATTGCCTTCCACTCTGGGGTCAATGGCAAAGTCCAAGACGCCAGAGAGCACACCTCCATCGACGTCAAAAAAGAAAAAGAAGGTCGACACTTCCAAGAAATGAAAAATCGCCTTCGAGGATATTCCGATAAGCTCGCCTCTTCCTCAGTCTCAAATTGTGAGCCATCTCGATCCATCCAAGGAGACTGCCACTTTTTCAGAACTAAACCAGGTTGATAAAGATGAGGAGCTTTTCGCACTCCTTAACCAATTACTGAAGAAGGCTGGTATGAGCGTAGCCTTCATTGATCACTTCACTTCTGAAGATGGCTGGGAGAGGATGAAGCGATAATTAACCAAGTTTGCCTTTGGTTCTGCGATGAGGATATTGGCAAATGTAAGCATCTTCTATTTTCTCTTTTCAACGTATTTTTCTGGTATTGATATGTTATATTTTCAGACTGTTGCAGCTGCTATCCTGATACATGACCCAGTCCTTGAGTATTTGGAGAAGGCAGAAAAATTCGAAGAGATAACCCAAGCACTCGAGGACTCGGAGAAGGCTCGCAAGGAGGAAAAAAAAGCCTTCGATTTAGAGAAGCAGTAGCTACTCGAAGGTCTGGCCAAGGAGAAGTTCGAAAAAGAGAAGCTCGAGGAAAAAATTAAAGAGCTTGAAAAAGCTATCTCTGAGCATCCGAATCGCATGAAGGAGGTGACGATAGAGGTGGCTCATAAGGCTATTGAAGAATTCAAGGCTACTGAAGTCAAAGAGCTCGAAGAGAAAGCTAGTGACATCACCTCGTCGACCATTATATATAACATCTTCTGTGAGCATCCGAACTTCAACTTTTCCATCCTTGGCGAAGACGTGATCAAGCTTATCCGGAGTTGGAAGGAAGCAGAAGCTACCAAAGCTAGAGATGGTGGAGCGAGCATGTCTGTATAAAATTTTTTTTTTTTTTAACTTCAGAACAATACGGGCTTGGTTCCCTTCTTATTTGTATTTCTTTGCTTACATACAAGTGCGAGCTTTATCAATGAATGAATGCTTTCTTTATTAGACATTTATTCTTGCAAAATAATCAACACACTAAGTCTTAATATAGAAGATAATTAATTTAACTAAGTAGTCAGTCACTAGGTGACTGATCGGTATGCTATTGCGATTCGAATCCAACACACTTAAAATAGTTGTGTTAGGATAGGTTAGGTCACTTAAGAAAATAACAAGTATGAGTAATGCAAACTCAATATTATTTTTCAAAAATTCCTTGGCAAAATGTAAATATAGCAAAATATCACATTGAACAATAAATGTTTTGCTTAGTTACTTTATTGTTCGAGGAGAGAAATTGCGTAATACGACATACTAAGGCATGAAGCGAGGAGAAAATCCTAAGATTTTAAGGAATTTTAGATATTTCGGTGATCTAAAATTCCGACCCCTCTAAATGGACGTTTTGCATAGTTCATTAGGAAGCAAGTAGGAGATAACATTCTAATTCCACTACCCCCCGAGTCTTATAGTGTTCGAAGACTGCCATAAAATTATAAAAGGTACCAAATGAAACGATCGATGAGGAGACACCTTTATTGATGATGACGAATAACGAACAACGAATGACGATCAATGAATGACGAACAACGAATGACGATCAACGAATAACGAATAATGAATGACAAATAAGTATATATCTTTATTGATTAATACATGAAGGTATATATGAAAATTTACTGATAATAGCGACGAAGTTGTTCTACATTCCATGCATGCTCGATCTTTTGTCCGCTAGTGCGAGCTAACTTATATGTCCCAGGTCGAATTACAGCATCAATAACATATGGTCCTTCTCAAGAGAGTCCAAATACTCCAGCACCGTGCTCTTTATTATTAAGTAGGACTTGCCGAAGAACAAGGTCACCAACTTCAAATCCTCTTCGTCTGACTTTAGAGTTATAATATCGAGCAGTGCACTGTTGATATGATGCGATTCGAAGTTGAGACTGCTCGCGCCTTTCTTCTAAAAGATTGAGCTCAATCCTTATTAGTGTTTTGTTGCGATCTTGCTCATAGGTTGATCGTCGTAAAGAGCTCGCACCATTTCAACCGGAACCATTGCTTCATATCCGTAAGCTAAAGAGAATGGACTTTCTCCGGTAGTGGTTCAATGAGTGGTGCGATAAGCCCATAAAATTTCAGGGAGTACCTTTGGCCAAGCTCCTTTATGCTACTCCAACTTGGCCTTTATATTGCGTTTAAGTATTTTATTTATCGCTTCGACCTGTCCATTGGCTTGTAGATGAACAATAGTGGAAAAATTCTTCTTGATGCCTAAGTTGTTGCAGAAGTTACGAAACACATCGTAGTCTAATTGTTTCCTATTATTAGAAATTATGGTATGTGGTATACCATAACGATAGATTATAGATTTGTAAATAAAATCTATCATCTTTTTTGCTGAAATGATACTCAAGGCTTTAGTTTCTATCCACTTGGTGAAATAATCGACTGCGACTACTACATATCAATCCACCTCGCACCAATGGAAGCGTTCCACTAATATCAATTCCCCATACTGCAAATGGCCATGGACTAGTTATTGGAGTGAGAGGAACCGATGACATTCTAGGAACAGTTGCAAATCGTTGGCATTTGTTACACCTCCTAGTAAATTTCATCGTATCCTTCTTCATGGTCGGCCAAAAATACCCTTGTCTTAGAATCTTATTCACAAGTGCCTGCCCCCCGGAATGATTTCCACATATTCCTTCGTGAATTTCCCTCAAAATGTAGTCTGCTTTTTCTTCATCAACACATAACAATAACAGCCCACTAAAACTTCTTCGATAGAGCTTCTCGTCATAGATAACATAGCGAACTACTTTCATTCGAAGTCACTTTGCGTCGTCTTTGTTTTCGGGGAGATCGCCATTTTATATATACTTCATTATAGGATCTATCCACGATGATTTTTTTATCAACCGTCATAGCTATCTGGGGCTCTGCTTCGATACTTGGTTTTGTAAGAAACTCGACAGGGACCGCCTTTAGTAATTCGGTCTCTTTTGTTGAGGCGAGTTTAGCTAGAGTATCTGTCTGAGTATTCTTAATACGAGGAAGAAGTTGAATATTATTGGCAGTAAATATCGAGAATAATCTTTGTATCTCCTATAAATAAGCCATCATTCTCTTTCCTCTTGCTTGATACTCACCGTTCACTCGACAAACGACCAGTTGGGAATCGTTGTATACCTCAATCACTTTGACCTTCATTTCTTGTGCGAGCTTTAGCTCGGCTATCAGTGTTTCATATTCTGCCTCATTATTTGATGTTGGAAATTTGAAGCGAAGTGCACAATGAATATTGTGCCTTTCAGGACTGATTAGTACTAAGTCTGCACCAACTCCATTCTCGTTCGACAATCCATCAACATAAAGCTTCCACAATCTGGATAAATCTGTAGAAGGCTTTTCGATTACTTCTGTGGGACGATTGACATCATATGTGAATTCCGCAATGAAATCTGCGAAGGCTTGCCCTTTGATCATCATGCGGGGTTGAAAATCGATGTTGAACTGACTCAACTCAACTACCCATTTAAGTAGTCGTCCGAAAGCCTCAGGTTTTTGCAGAACCTACTTTAATGGAAAGTTCGTAAAAACTTTGATGGTGTACGTATGAAAATAAGGTCGAAGTTTCCTGGATGCAACAATGAGTACTAATGCCATTTCTCCATCTCTGGATATCTTGTTTTGGCATCGAGTAGTCTTTTACTTACGTAGTATACTGGTCGTTGTATCTTTTTATATTCTCGAATTAATGCAGTGCTTGTCGCATATTTAGAAACAACGAGGTATAAATATAATTCTTCCTCCGGATTTGGCTTTGACAATAGTGGAGAAGAACCTAAGTGTATTTTTAATTCTTGGAATGCCTGCTCGCATTCTCCCATCCATTTGAACCTCTTCGAACTTTTCAATACTTCAAAGAATGATTAGCACTTATCCGTTGACTTAGATACAAATCGAATCAATGCGGCCACTCTTCCTGCCAGGCTCTGCACATCTTTGGGTTTGCGAGGAGATTGCATATCAATCAGTGCTTGTATCTTCTGAGGATTAGCTTCAATGCCTCGTTGATTGACAATAAAACCCAGAAACTTTCCAAATCCTACCCCGAATGCATATTTCTGGGGATTCAGCTTCATTTGATACTTTCGGAGAATTTTAAACATCTCATCAAGATATTTGATTTGATCTTTGGCTTTCTTCGACTTTACCAGTATGTCATCAACATATACCTCCATTGTCTTGCCAATTTATTTTACAAACATCATGTTGACAAGACACTGGTAAGTTGCTCTTGCATTGATGAGTCCGAAGGGTATCTTTTTGTAATAGTATAATCCTTGATTAGTGATGAACGAGGTATGCTCCTCATCTAGTTCGTACATGGGGATTTGATTGTATCCAGAATATGCGTCCATGAAACTTAAGAGTTCATACCCTGACGTCGCATCTACAAGCTAGTCGATTCTTGGAAGGGGAAAGCTGTCATTTGGGTATGCTTTGTTGAGATTGGTGAAATTGATACATGTTCTCTACTTCTCGTTGGTTTCTTTACCAAAACCGAGTTTGCAAGCCAGTTCGGATAAAAAGATTCCCTGATAAATCCAATTTCGAGCAACTTTTCTACCTCTTCTTTCAGCGCGACATAACTTTCTGGATTCATAGCTCTTCTTTTCTGCCATACAGGCTTCTTTGTTGGATCTATGTTAAGACGGTGGCATATGATATTCGGATCGATCCCGACTATATCCGAATGTTACCATGCGAAGACATCCAAGTTAGATTCTAGAAAAGTGACCAATGAAGCTTGCACAGGTTCTTGAAGCTTCGCTCCAATCTTTAAAATCTAAGAAGGACCTGTCAAATAGCAAATCCTTCAAGTCTTTAATGGGTCCAGTTTTGACCTCTCCATCGATTTCTCGAGGGTTGAGGTCTTCGCTTGTCGTTTCGATTGACGTTTTGCCTGACGCTTCGACTGATGTTTTGCCTGACGCTTCGACGATCGTTTCGCCTGACGCTTCGACGATCGTTTCGCCTGACGCTTCTCTTTGTAGTTGGACCATCATTGTGTGAGGTGTCGCATCCTTTACTACAAGCTTTAAAGAGTTGTTATAACAAGTCCTCGCATCATGTTGGTTTCCTCGCACTTCACCTACTCCTTGTTGAGTCGAGACTTTTATGACGAGATGATAGATCGATATTACTGCTCGAAGTTCCCTCAGTGTCGGTCTTCCCAGTACAGCATTGAATGCAGAGGGGCAATCTACAACCAAGAATTGGGTCATTATCGTTGAAACTCTAGGATAGGTTCCAACATTGACCATTAACTCAATCATACCCATAGGCATTATGCTCTTACCAGTGAATCCGTAGAGTGGAGTGACGGCGGGCTTTAGGTCACTTTCATTTAACGTCATCTTTTTAAAGGCGTCATAATATAGGATGTCAATAGCACTTCCATTATCGACCAATACTCGCCATAATTGCATGCTTCCATAATTGATCTTTATAACCAACACATCATTATGTGGATAATGGACCTCCCTCGTGTCTTGTTTCGTGAATGTAATATCCATATCTGGTACTCGCTGAAGCTTTCGTGGTCACTGTTCAAGGTACATGATGGTGGTCAACAGCTGCTGCCGAGCTTCTCGTGCATACCTATCCTGCGCTCTCTTGGAATCTCCACCAACATGCGGTCCTCCGAAAATAGTTCGCACCTCGCGCTAAATTTCTGGAGGTCGCTGTCGGTTTTCTTTTCGCCTTTCATTATTCTGTTTAGAGTACTGCTGCAGCCGCCCTTGTTTAATCAATCTTTTGATATCATCTTTCAGGACAAAGCAGTTATTGGTATCGTGTCCAATGTCATTGTGATACCGACAAAACTTGTTGGGATCACGCCTCGCTCTATCTCTTTTCATAGGTTCCGGTTGATGATACTGCCCCTGTTGGTTTGTGACTGCATAGATATGATCTATGGGTGCGTTCAATTCAGTATAATTATTGAACCTCATGGGAGCTCTTGAAACTCCTGCTTTTTCTGTTTAGGCTGCTTCTCAGTCGATTGTTCATTACTCCTTTTGTTCGACTTCTTATTATTATTGTTTTTGTTTATTGTCGCATCTTTGGCAGCATCCTTTCCTCCTCCCTTTGTCGTCTTAAGGTTTTCGTGTGAAGATTTTATCCTTAGATGTCGACCAACTCTTCGATAGAAGTCTTCACGGGTTCTGTATTCTCGCTCTAGTAACTCTTCCCAGAGTTTAGTTTTTGGTCGTACCCCAGCTATCATTAGAGTTAAGACTTCTCCCTCAGGCAGGTTATTGACCTTTGCTAACTCTGAGGTAAAACGATTTAGGTAAGATCGTAGAGTTTCCTCTGGGCATTGTCGGATAGCAGATAAACTTACCAGTAGAATAGTAAAATTCTTTGCGGCTTGGAATTACCTCAAGAATGCAGTCTGAAGCTGTTGCCAGGATGAGATTGAACCAGACTCGAGTCTTCGGAACCACTTCTTTGCCGCTCCCGTGAGAGTTACAGCAAAACATCTACACGTGCGAGATCATCAATACGATGAAGTTTCATTAGGTCGCTGAAGTGATCCATATAGTCATACGGATCAGTTTTTCCATCAAAAGTATTTATGGTGGGAAGTTTAAATCCAGCAAGTAAGGCGGCAGCTCGAACCTCCTCGCTGAATGGCGATTGACGATACCCATCAGCAAGCTCATTGTCCCAACTAGCAAGTACATCTAAAGCAATCCTCAGATTATGAACATCGACATTCAGAGGGAGAACATTCTCTCTTACTGGTGGTAGGAGTGGCCTCTGATCGTTGTCACGATATAAGACGGGTTGGTTAGGTAGGGTCTGTTGCGACCTTAGGGATTCCAATGAAACAGTGCGATGAGATCGACTTTGGTCATTGTGATGCGATGTTGATCATTTCTGACTACGTCGCTGATCCAGATGTTGTCTCAGGTCCGTAGGATTCTGTCCAGATTCCCTAATGATCCTTTCAAAGACACTCCTCGATTGACGTTTTTGCTCATGTTTAAGATAATCACGATTGATGGTTGCTCTCTGGGAAGGTTGTCCACGATCACGATTAGTGCTCGAACTTTCAGTACTAGATACCAGAGGCAAGTCTGTGACCTTACCTTTTTCATTGGAGATGCAATCTCCTCGATATTCCTGCCGGGCTTTAGGTTGGTCGCGATTCCCTGTCTCCAGGATCTGAATTCCTCTCTCAGGTTATTGAGCGGGACGTTTTCTGGGATGTTCGTGCTATGGTGGAGTTAGCATCTGTCCCTCAGCAAGTTGTCATAGAGAGTCATTAATCTGACTTGTAATTTGCTGAAGGTTCACCAGTGCTTCTTCCATACGATCCTGTCTCTAGATAATATTTTCCAGTGCGGTCACGGCAAGCTGATCCTGAGCAGGAACTACCTGTGCAGCAGCGGTACTTTGGGGATGATTTTGGCTAGTTCCGGTGCTTCTGGTAATGTTTCTAGTGTTTTCTATTGTTGAAAGAAGCGGAATGGACAAAATTTTCTGTCGAAATAGCCCTCCTTCTAGTGCCAATTGTTGACAGAGGTTTTGTCAACAATAAATTTAGAAAAATTACAAAATGTGGCTTGGGTATGAAAATGGTTAATTAATTAAAGCAAACAAAGGGATACGAATTTTATAGTGGTTCAGCCCCAAAAAAGATGAGCCTATGTCCACTATTTTTTACTATTTTCTGGAGAATTACAAGAGCTCAAAATTACAATGTGTTGTCCGGAAAGAAGAAGCAAGAATTTAAAAAATTCCTAAAAGATTTCAAAGATAAAAGATCAAAGATTAAAAAGAAATCCCCCACTGAAACATTGAACTCCCTTTATATAGGTAAGGATAGCTCAATGTTTCCCAATTGTGAGAATGTGTAACTATATAATCGGAAAATATAATTCGAGTAACAATATAACTGGGTAATAACTTAAATGAGATGACTAGTCGATCTTTGAAGAGAAACTTTTGTTTCCCTTTCCTTGTAAGTTACCCGTTTTGACGAAACTTAGTCTAGTTTTCTTTTCATTCTGGTCGCACTTAAGTCGTTTGGAGGAGGTCGCACTAATTTATGCGGTGGAGGTCGTATTTATCTCTTTTGGAAGAGGTCGCACTTAATTTTACTCATGTGACCTGACACGTTCACTTGGTCAACTTTTCTCTTTTTGGTATTGACCAACATATAGAATTTTAGACCGCACAACAATAAGTAATAACAAGTTTAACAATAAGAAGGTTCAAAGAAGTTTTCAATTGGCAATGCCTTTTAAACATGGTCAACAATTTATGAATAGTAGAACCTTAACAAATTAGTAATCTTGGGATCAAGGAAATTTATTAATTAAGCATAATTTAATTAATTTACTGGTCAGTTAATAAATTATTACTTAATCAAAATATTCCTTATTGTTTTATGAAGAGCGTAACAATTCCATATGTATTTGTTTAATCAAGTAAAATTCATGAATCTGCTTAGTTTTCCAAAACATATGATTTCTCTATTTTGTTTTATGAACTAGTTATATTCCATGTATTTTGTTGTCTTAGAAAATTATTAATTACCATATATGTAGAAATTGATTTGTGTTGCCTTTCTGAGTTATTTTAGTATATTTTAAGTGTTTTGTAATAGATTAAGATATCTTCAATTATTTGAAGGGATGAATTTTTTGGTTACTTTGCACTAGAGGTTAGAGAGTAGACCTTTATATGGATTTTAAATGCTAATGTATAATTTTGTATGACATTTATATGGATTTTAAATATTAATGTATAATTTTGCATAAATTAAAAAATATAGATAAAATTGAAAATTTTATAATTCAATATATATATATATATATATATATATATATATATATATATATATATTGCATTTAACCCATCAATTTATATGGTAGCACGTGGATCCTATGTGTATTATTTTATAACTTTTGTAGAATCATTAATTTAGTAAAAAAAAATTACATAGTCAAAGGTTATTAATTTGTCGTTACTAATTTATCGAAATTTTAAAGTACAAGCAAAAGAAGATATATTTAAAAGGTAGTACCGTGGTTGTAAGCATAATACACTGCTAACTAAACGTCCTGATTGTAATTAGCCAATGTTTGGGATTTGTATGGTTTATGGGAACTGAACTAGGAATCTTAATAACTTGTGGAAATTCAAGCTTAGGATTGTAATTAGCCAACAAATGAGTGAAATAAACGGTATGTAGTGTGGACTCTCCCAGTCCTACCAAACCAAAAATGTTTTTCTTCTGAAATCGTTGAACTACTCTTCCTTCGTGTATTAGTGTATCTATATTTATATATACAATGACGTAGGATAATCTGAAAAAATAAAAAAAGAATGGGCAGAAAAGTAAGGGTGAACAATTTAGGCTGAAATGGATGAATCGATAAAAAAATAGTATAACTAGATAACAGAGAGAATCACAATAATATAATTTAGAGAGAAAAAATATTAATAATTTAATAATTATTTATTTATATTCTCAAAAACAATTACATAGATGGCCTATTTCAAGATAGACAATTTGACACAATTAGAAAAATATGCAAATTCTAAAAGCTGATAAAAAAAAGAAACTTAAAACTAATTAGTCAAATTTAAAATACCCTAATTATTAAATAAAACTCAAATAATAATAGAAATACTTGTTAGGGAATAAACACGAAATAATGTGGAAGCGATAATAAAGCGGAATAAATGCTGAAATAAAATAAACACAGGACATACAAATTTATGTGGCTCACTAATTTGGCTATATTTATAGAATTGCTATAGATTTTCACTATATGGAGAAAAAAAACCTTTGTAAGTAATTAAAAAATATTTACCATACTCTTTTCTCACACCCAGTCCCCGAGTATACCTAAGAAAAAAACTTTTATTTTTCTTTCACTCTCAAAGAATAAAACTTCTCAATTTTACTCTCACTTAAAACTTGGTATTTCTAACTTTTATGGGATGAGAAAACTATGAAGAATAAAATCCCTATTTATAATGTATAGTTCACCAACCCTTACACTTTTTTTTCTTCATATTTCCTAATATATTACACGATTATTTTTTACCATGTATTAGCTAGCCAATTTACTTTTCTTTCACCGTGTATCAAACACAGCTTGTACACAGAGTAATTAATGTTCCTTTATTAACAATCTCCTACTGTTAATAATTTAAATGATTCATCAATTTAGCTATATCTATAGAACTGCTGCAGATCTTTACTATATGGAGAAAAAGAACCTTTATAAGTGTTTAAAAAAAACACTCACCATTATACTCTTTTCTCATACCCAGAACTCGAATATACCCAAGAAAAAAAATATTTTTCTCTCACTATCAAAGAATAAAACATCTCAATTTAACTCTTACTTAACACTTGGTGTTTTTCACTTTTTTAGGATGAGAAACTATAAATAATGAGGTCCATATTTATGATGTATATCTCACCAACCCTTACATATTTTTTTCTTCATGTTCCTAATATATTACATGACTTTTACATAGTTTTTTTTTTTTTACCATGTATTAGCTAGCTATTTTACTTTTCTTTCACAGTGTATCAAACACAGCTTGTAAATGGAGCAATAATTGCTCCTTTGTTAAAAATCTCTCACTTGAAGACTAATTTCAATTATGTCTTCACACTCAATCAATGCAGCAGCTCATCTCCTCTTCTTCGTGCTTGCAAGCCAACTGAAGCTGAACATAGCTTCAATTTATCAATGGTCACCGTCTCCATTAACATATCTATTGGGTTCTTACTTCCTGAAATTTTCTCTAGCACCATGACTTTATCTTCCAAAGCTGAGCGTATGAAGTGATATTGAACTTATATAAGCTTTGTCCGTACATAATAAACAAGGTTTTTCACTAGATGAATAATAATTTGACTGGCACAATGTAAAGTGTTCTTCCTATAATTCTGACTTAGTTCCTTTAAGAAGCTCAGTAACTAGATTAATTCCTTGCTTGTTTCTATCACAATAATATACAATGCTTCAATAGTGGATAGAGCGATAATCTTTTGTAATTTTGAGACTCAATTGACTCTCACAGTACCTAATGTAAATACAAATCCAGTAGTACTCTTCTTGCCGTCTATATCATCAGCCATGCCAGTATTAGCATAGCTCTGTAGACTTAAATTTGACTTTCTGAAGCATAGGGCCATGTTACTGGTATCTCTCAAGTACCTAAGAATCTATTTCACCTCTTCCCAATGTTGTTTTTCTGGATTACTCATATATCGATTTACAACTCTTACTACATGTGCTATATCTAGTTTAATACACATCATTGCATATATAAGGTTGCCTATAGTAGAAGAATAAGGTACCTTGACTATGTAAGCTCGTTCCTACTCAATTGAGAGTGTCTACTCCTTAGTTAGTTTAAAGTGACTAGCCAGATGAATATTCACAGGCTTTGTTTCATCCATGTTGAGTCTACGAAGTGCCTTTTTCATATACTCCTATTGTGATAGCTTCAAAACTCCATTTGCTCTAGAAATCCTCATCCTAAGGATTTATTTTGCAGCTCCTAAGTCTTTCATAGAAAACTTTTTGGATAATTTTCTCTTAAGTTTATCAATTTCTTTCGTACTAGCTCCAATAATTAACATATCATCTACATATAAAAGTAGAATAATATAAGAATTGTCAAACTTTTTTACATAATAGCAGCAATCTATCTGGTACCATAAGTAACTATTATTACTTATAAATACATTGAACTTCTTGTACCATTATCTTGGAGCTTATTTCCTATTTTAGGCCATACAGGCTCTTCTGAAGTTTGTACACTATTTTCTTTTTCCCTTGTATTTCAAAACTTTGTGGCTACTTCATATAAATTTCTTCCTCTAGATCACCATGAAAAAAAATATCATCTTGGTATCTAGTTGATATAGATATAAGTTTTCTTTGGCCACCAACCCAAGTACAGTTTTGATAGTGATCAATATAATCACTAGAAAGAAAATCTCAGTATAATTGATACCTTTCTCTTGTTGAAAGCCTTTGATAATAAGCCTTGCCTTGTACAACTTGCTACATCATGTTCTTCTTTTATTTAATACTTCTACTTATTGTGTAATACTTTCTTTCCTTCGGTAGTTTAGCTAGCTTCCATATTTGATTGGATGCTAGTGAATCGATCTCATCTTTCATTACTGACTCCTATTTGGTTGACTCATTATTCTACACTGCTTCTTTATAAGTCTTTGACTCAATTTTATCAGTCAACAGAATATAATGCAGTACAAGGGAATATCTTTGAGGAGCTCTGATTATTCTATAAGATCTTCTAAGTTTAACTACTGGGGTTTGTGGGTCTACTGCTGGTGCTACAGCTTCTTGATCTTCCTAGCCATCAACTAAGATGTCATTCAATTCAATTGTCTCTATCTTCTTGACTTTAGGACATGCTTTATCAACATCAGTGTTTAACCTATCATTGTACATCACCTCCTCATTGAATATAACATCTTTGCTTCTAATGATCTTCTGACTTTGGTTATTCCAGAAATGATAACCAAACTCAACATTACTATAACCAATAAAGAAATACTTCTTAGATTTGGGATTAAGTTTACTTCTATATGAATATAAGACAAACAACCAAATACTTTTAAGAAAGAAAGGTTTATCTCTTTTACTACTCCAGATCTCTATTGGTATTCTAAAGTCCAATGGTACTGATAGTTCTCTGTTGATAATATATGCAGCGGTACTAGCTACATTGGCCCAAAATATCTTTGGCAACCCTGTGTGCAATCTTATGCTCCTAGTACGTTCATTTAGAGTCTTATTCATTTTTTCAACAACACTATTCTGTTAAGGTTTCCTTGGATTGATTTTCTCAAACTTGATCCCATTATTGGCACAATACATCTTGAAATTATCATTATCATATTCTCCTCCATTATCAGACCACAAGCATTTTACTTTTAGATTAGTCTCATTTTCTACGATAGCCTTTCATTTTTTAATGGTATCATAAATATTAGATTTATTTTTCAGGAAATAAACCCACACTTTTTTATTTGAATCATCAATGAAAGTGACATAATACTCTAAACCTCCAAGGGATGTCACAGGAGATGATCCCCATATATCTGTATGAACCAGCTCCAACTTTGCTATTTTCAGTTCTTTTTCGCCTTTCAAAAAACTCACCCTCTTTTGCTTGCCAAAGATACAACTTTTGCATAAGTTATGCTCAACTAACTTTAGCTCTAGTAGCTTTTCTTTTGATAGCATTACCTTCATTCTTTTCTCCCTCAGATTTGGACTTGTCTCTATTATTCCCTGATTTGGATTTACCACGACCCAAGTTAGAATTCTTCTCACTGTTCCTGCCCCTGCCCCTATTCTCAAGATTTATGGCAGAACTCGATGATGCGCCTTTACCTGAATCAATTCTATGAACTTATTTTAACAAATTTGGTCTCTAACATCATTGAATTGCAATTTTCTTTTACCTATAGAATTATTAACTGCAACCTTCATTGGTTCCCAGTTGTTTGATAGAGACACTAAGAGAATTAGAACACAAATTCATCGTCAAAACTAATTTCGATAGACGTCAACTAAGAAATAATTGTATGGAACTCATTGATATGTGTTGCAACTGAAGCAACTTCTCCTATCTTTAAATAAAATAATTTCTTCATCAAATATACCTTGTTATTTGCCGATAGTTTCTCATACATGTTTGACAGGATACTTATCACCTCTGTCGTGTTTTTGCCAATAGCACATTATGAGCAATATTTTTTGTTAGCATCAATCAGATTATGCCTAATACCTGTCGATCAAGGAGTTTCCAATCGTTATCCTCCATCTTTTTGGTTTCTTTCCTGATAGAAGCTGATGCAATTTTTTGCTATACAGATAATTGATCTGTAATCTCTAGTACGAGAAGTCTGTACTGTCGAACTTGTCAAATCTGAGTTCTGATAGATCTTTCACCTCTAGCCTTCGCTTCTACTAAATTAAACCTCACTTTGATACTCTTTGTTAGGGAATAACATCCTCAATAAATAAAAAATAATATGGAAGCGATAATAAAGTGGAATAAATGTCGAAATAAAATAAACATATGACACACAAATTTACGTGATTCACTAATTTTGCTACATCAATGGAGCTATTGCAGATCTTCACTATATAGAGAAAAAGAACATTTACAAGTGTTTGAAAAAACACTCACCATATTCTTTTCTCATACCCAAACCCTAAATATACCCAAGAAAAAAATTGTATTTTTCTATCATTCTCAAAGAATAAAGTCTCTCACTTAACACTTGGTATTTCTCATTCTGGGAATGAGAAATTATGAAGAATGGGGTTTCTATTTATAATGTATGACTCACCAACCTTTGCTGATTTTTTTCTTCATGTTTCCTAATATATCATACGACTTTTATACGGTTTCTTTTTACCATGTATTAGCTGGCCATTTTACTTTTCTTTCACTATGTATCAAACATGGCTTATACATGGAGTAGCAAATATTCCTCCGTTAACAATAATAAGATTCTTAAAATATTATTTTCCTATTCTTCATCATGTGGTATTTGTTAAGAATTAACAAATGATAAAGGCAATAAAAAAGAAAATAATAACACACAAATTTAAGTAGAAAACTCATTTCAGAAAAATCACTGGCAGAGAAAAAGAAATTTCACTATATTAAAAATTGAGTACAAAAAGTTGAACTTTATACAGCTAAACTGAACTATATAAAATCTCAAAATCATAAAATACATGTGTACTAACAAAATAAGTACGAAAAAATCAAGCCCATAAAATAGGCCCATAATCCACTCTCGCACCACTAACTGAATCAGCGGTAGGCTTCGAGAGCGGGCCTATCCCTCCACTATTTCCACAAATTTTAAAAATTCTCTCAATTACAAAATTACTGAGCTAAATAGAATTCGGATCATAAATTCTAACCGTATCTCTATTCTTAGTCACGTTGAGAGGTACAAATTAGTTTGTTCAGTGAGGCTATAAAAAAAAGTTTCTCTATACCACTCTTTCCTTCAAAAATTGTTGAAAAGCATATTCCAAACACTTTTGAGTGCAATTCTCCCCTTCCCCCTAATTTTTGGACCAATATCTTATATTATTTTGTCATACATATTGGTTTATTGGGATGGAGTTTTATTTATAAGATATGGATAAATCCCTTCTTTATACAGTAACGGAATTGCAACGAAATGCTACAATCCTCTAACTTAAAACATTCTAAAACAAAGATGCCTAAACCAAAATGACAAAAAGGATCGTTCTAGTTGGCGATGTCCTGTTGAGTTGTTTCAAAGTTTGTGTCTTATCTATCGCCACAACCAGAATAAATAGCTGGCAGTTTTTTCGGTTAGTGGAATCCAATACATGTGGCTATCCTTTTGATTTTTATTTTAAAAACAATATTTGGCACATTTACTAATCTCTAATAAAATATTAGAAATGATTTCGAAAAAAAAGGAGAATTAATCAAAACATAGTTGTAACTTCAAAATTTCACTAATTATATAACAATTTATCAAATCTTGTGTACTAAATGTGTACTTATTTCTATTCCCATTATGGCCTGTTGTAGTTAGTGAACATGGTCATTATATGTTGTCACGTAATACTCCAAACTCTTGCACCACTTTGTGAAATTTACTGCGACTAATCATGACATAAGAGATTATCTTAGAAATGTAAATGCAGTCGGAAAAGAACCTCAAATACAACATAAAAATATTATATGCGTGAAGTCTAATTATACCGATAAAGATTGCCCGAGACAAAACATCTCACTTTATATTAAAAGTATTAGCAAGATATTAGAAAGAATTCGTAGAACCAGACATCTCACTTTATATTAAAAGTATTAGCATTAGCAAGATATTAGAAAGAAGTACAAAGTGAGATTTTTTTTTTTTATAATTTTTCTTCATCATTACAGTGAAAATCTACAGCGACGAAAAATAAATTTAGTTCTCACCTCAAAAATGTACCACATAAATAAATATAGTTCTCACGTGAATAGTGTACCACTATAAATTTGTATGGAAAATAAATTTAGTCCTCACACTTAGTGTACCACTATAAATTTGTATTTGTTTGCTTACTTTTGTTTTTTGTTTTGTTACTCTTGTGGTAAATGATTAAGGACATTAGTTGATCATTTTTCAGTTATTTTACGTCGAATGGCATAAGCTTGTGTTTATGAAGCTCAACGAGAACAATGTTCAGTATCACATACGCTGGCCACAAAAATAAGAAACCCTCATTCCATACCAGAAGATACATATACTAAAATACAAAAGATGAAAAAAGTTGCATTTTCCTCATGGCAAGGAGATCTCTACAAGCATTCTACGACGATGGAAGACAATATACACGAGAGAAGTCACTGTAGTTACTTGTTAGGTATATGTTCAAGATAATATGAATACTTCTTATGTGGATATGGCTATATCAGCACTCTGATCTCTCAACCGAAGGACTTGAGGAGATCAAGTAATGAATCTACCATGGCAACAGGATAGAACTTGCATGGTGGCTTTGAAGAGCTTTAGTCACCTATACAGTAGGAATTGTGAGTCTCCATAACATTATAGTACAAGGTTGATGGTTTGCCATCAAATTTTGAGACCAATTGATGAGAAGATAAGCCACAGTAACGCTTCCCTAGACGGGCCATGCATATGTCAATTACTTTTTTGAACATGCAGTCCTCTTTTATAAGGGGTTGCTCCACAAACTCAACTAGGGGCATCCACTGCATATTTGTATACAAAATGATTTCATGTTAGCAAGGAATCATAACAGCAGATGATTCAAATTACCAGGGACTAGGACGTAAACAGGTCAGTCTCAAAACGTTCTCGATAGTTTACAGCCTGTCTATGTTCTACCAACTTTTCATGTTCCCCATTTAATTTCTAAGTTCTCTTATGTTTTTCTTTTAGTGCTTGTTTCTAAAAGAGACGTTTGATATTCATCTGGAGACCAAGATTATTCAGAAATAGCCTTTCAAAGAAAAAACAGTTCAGCAACAGAAAGGAAAGTGGGAAACTTTGTTATAAATTTACTTCTTTACTAGTTTATTTATAGTCTCTTTTCTCTGCTTGCTCATTTAGTGCAATGAGTCCAAACAAGTCCCTATAGTATAAGCTTAAAGTGATGATAAATACCAGTCAAAGTGGTAAATAGTGGAAAGCAATGAACACAGAAGACACCAGTGCAAACGGTAAGGACAGAAATTCTTTTTTCCTAAAAAAAAGTTAGTGTAGAGTTACCCCGGTTGAACTTGAGACCAAATATTTACCTTGGCTTCTTGAATTTCAAGATCATCCACTATTATCTGAGTTGATAGGGGTCTTAGCATGCAAATGAAGAATAAATCTGATTTTTCAAAAGCTACATTGTGAACATGTCTGGAATCAAAGATATAGAAAAATATTAGATAAGGGTTGTTTAGTAGAAAACTAATAAAAGGATTCGCATGAATTGAAGTAGTGTCTTAATTCTTATGGACACATTGCACAGAAACAATTTTGCATTTTAGATAAGAATGCTGGCCCTAAAAGGATTCATAATCATATGCAAAGTGTTTAAACATAAATGGTATTTACTTTTGAGATACTACCGACTACTAGCAGCTTATGCTTCTATAATGTTTAATACAGGGCAGTTGAAAAATATAGCATGTAATTGTTACCTGAATGCTATGACTTCTATAAATTCTGTATCAATCTGCAAGGAAAGCAAATATAACTTAAATCAACGCAGTAACCTGGTAGAATGTTGTAATTATAAACTAGCATCTCCGTAAACAGACTCCTATTGTCCTGATGGCATAGAACAAAGGAATATGAATTCTTACCCCGGTTTCCTCCTTAACTTCTCTCACAGCTCCTGTAAAGATCTCCTCCGACTGAGGCCAAAACAATAATAGATGCATAATTAATGAAATATGCAAAATTGAAAGTTTCGACAGCTTTAATGCTGAAGTTAGAAATATCTGAGGAAATCATTTACATGGTCCAAACTCAATAAAGTACCTCAAGAATGAATCCAGTTGGTATTTTCCAAAGATCAATGAATGCAGGATCACAATGTTTCTCTTGTACTACAAGAACCTGTTGTTTAGGAGATAGAGTCAAGTGCAAAAACATAAAGATAAAGAAATAAAGAGAGAGAGGGAGAGAGAGAGAGAAATAAATTAAGAAAAGAAGAATACCTGAATAGTTGTTAGTAGATATTAAGATAAACCATAAAAGTAACATCAAGGCAATCCTAAAAAACAAATATGTTTGGATAGGTAGCTCAGCTTTTTCGTTTTTCCTTTCACGTTATTAGAAGTAATCATACCTCATTTTTGTCGTTGATGACAAATCCCCCGACCCCAACTTGGTGTGAAGCATTACTAGGAAGCATAGAAGGACCCTCAGGAATCCAGTATGTTAACATCACGTATCCTCGTTCAGCATGGTGGTATTCAAAGCCCTCCTGAAACCAAATGAGTCGTCTCAGAAATTCTATTACTCTAGTAACAGATTTAAATAAAAGGATAAGCCAGCAATCCAAAATCTGAAGCAAAGACATTGTCTTGGCCAAGTCATTTTAAGAAACATTATGTAATCTAGATGGAAAGATTCAACTTTGGACTTCAATCTCCGCTGACATCAAAGAAATGAGATTCTTCACATTAGGGAAGTTAAAAATTTTGGAAACTTACCTTCACAGCAATTGGAACAAGCTCAGATCGTTCTACTGGCAACTTAAGCCAAACTCCTTTCTTTCCCTATAGTCAAAACGGTTTTGATTACTATTGTCCTGAAACTACAAGTTCCATTGAGAAAAAACCAATGGCAAGTCTGTTTTGGAAACAAAGCAACAGAAAACCACAACCAGACATCAAACTTGTAGATTTTTGTCATAGTTGTGATTTGACAAACCAGAACATATCAATGTTTAACTACATGATTATGCCAAACACTTTAATCCATCCACACAGACGATATAGAGATCTTGTTCCTAGTCATAAATTAGTCAGAAATATAAACAGAGAATAGAAAATAATATGTTGCCCAAACAAAAAGTAAGCTCTTAAATAATGTCAATAATCAAAACAACGTTGGAAAGTTACCTTCATTGTCCAATGAGAGAGAGAGAAACGAAGAATATAAGCGAAAGCATTTGGGTTGGATGGCAAGTTTTCATGATCAACAACCACCCCACCATACTGGTCATCAATGGCATCAAGTACTCTCATTTCTCTAGAATGCATATTTGGGATTGCCCCATTTGTTCCATTAATCCGAGATAAATATGTTTCTGCTGCAAGTTTATCCCTCCTAATTGAGCCATTAGCTTGTTTTGACTGATAACCATTATTTGAAAGACTAGAATATGAACCTTTTGGAGAAATCCCTGAACATGAAAGAGAAGAATAATCACTTCAACTGAACTTTCACAAGCTCATTTCCAGTTCAAACGTTAATTAAGACAAAAGGGCAGTTTCCCAAAAACAAACCTTAAAAAAGCGAAAAATTTACCTCTGCAAGAACAGAACCGCTGAGAAAATTTATCACCAGGTTGGGTCATGTAGCTCGAAAACGAGCTCGAATAGAGTCTTTCCATTTGGGGTCCTATCTCAGACATTGACATAGCTTTCTGATTAAACAATTTCATCTCCATTGGAGAAAACTATCCGTATCCCAACAACCTCAGACTGACCACGACTGTAGCTATGACTATGAGTGAAATCAAAATCTTAAATACACTAGTCCCTTAGCTTAGACTATATAACGAATCAACTAAAAATACTCGATTATTATAACACGTACGGCTCAAATCAACAAGCGACAGAGGAAAACCGTGGGATTCATCGTAGCTCGGAGTGAACGATACGGTTATCATGAGAAGATGAGCAAACTCGAGAATTGCAAAGAGACGAAGAAGACAAACACTTAATGACTGTATTTAGCACAAACCCACATAGAGACAAAGCAATAAAGCCATGTTTAAAGGGAATATCTTATCCCAAAAACAAGATTTAGTTGGTGGGTATTTCATTATTGTGATTAATTTGTGGTCTCAAATTTATATCAAATGATAATGACAAGCAAGAAAAGAAACCCACATGAAAAAAATCTTCAACTCATTCACAGCTAAATCAGGAAAAAGTGTTTGAGTAACTGAAAGACTATAAACAAAAGAATATGGTATCTTTAAAGAATTTTTTGAAGTCTCTAGCGAAAATCCATTTGAGGACAAGCCCAAAACGCCATAACCATGGAGATATATTACCTTAAAGAGAAATATTTATATTGTCGTTTAAGCTTCTTTGAGTTATAGTGTCAAAGGGTTATCTGAGAAAAATGACAAAGGAAGAAGGAATCAATTGCTTAGAAAATTCTCCGTTTCGCTCATAGCTAAAAAGATTTAAACGAGGGAATTATTTGAGCTGAAATGTAAAAGAAGACCAGTAAAGAGAGCTAGAGCAACCAAAGAGTTTGATACCGTGCGAAGAGGGAGCAATTTTGAGAACGGGGTCTACTCGCACGCGCCACTGAAGTGATCGGAGTTTATATGGGATATGTTTTTATTTATTTATTTATTTATCATACCTGTATTTTGATATTGATACGTGTTCAAGTTATTATCGATATAGATTTTTAAATTTAATATTTATTATAAATTTATATTTTAATACTAGAATAATTAATTTATTAATATTTTTTTTAAAAAATTTAAAGAGAATAAATTTATTATATCATTTTATTAAATTAATTGTTTTAAATTAGTATTAGAATAAAAATTTTAACAAATATTAAATTTAAGGATCAATATTAATAATAATCAAAACACATAATATACGGTGCATAAAGTGTCAAAATAATATATATATATATATATATATATATATATATAAAAGTGATATTATCACTTTATTTATTTTAGGCTCCGTTTGGAATCCTAATTTTGAAGAAAAAAATTAAAAGGAAAAAGTCATGAAAAAAGAAAGAAGAAAATATTTTTCCTAAAAATTTATAGAACTTTATTTTCACAGTTTTAGTTTTACTAATTAATGTGTCAACATTCTATATATAAAAAAATAACATCAAATCAAACTTTTGTTTTTTTTTTAAAATTTTTTATCGTTTTTTGTTTCAATTCAAACAAAAAAAATGAAGTGGCAAAAAACATCTAGTACTATCTTTTGATAAATAATACCAAGAATACTATGTCCAAATTTTTACTTATTATTTTTAGAAATTCTTACTAAAAAAGACCAAATAAAGTCTTAGAGTTTCCATTTTTTTTCTTGTTTCTTTTTACTACTAGTTTATTTGTAGCAGATCACTTTTAAAACTAATTACCAATTTATTATTAGAAATCATAATTAATTGATTTTTAGAAACTAAAAACCAAATTAGTTATTAAAAGCCAACAACCATATTGGTTTCCGCCATAAATATCATAACTATTTAGTTCATAAAAACTAAAAATTAAATTAGTTTCTATCATAAATAGTAGAACTAACTGGTTAATTCAATTATTGATTACTAAAAACCCATTTAGTTATTGGAAATTAGTTGCTAGAATCCAAAATCTAATTTGTATTTCTGTTGCTTTTACTTCAAAAATATAATTACTTAATTTGAGAAATTAATCATATTTTTTAACGTCCTTGTTCAATATCTCACCTAATTCTTGCTACAGAGTATTCTGCAAAAAAAAAAAAAAAATCACAATAGCTTTCAGGAAATTTTCATTATTTCTTATGATTAGAAAAAGAAACTATGATGGTTTCTAGGAAACTTTAGTGGTTTCCTGTAATTTACTTAGTTATAGGATATTTTGTTAAAAGGAAACTGCAATGATTTCCAAGAAACCTTTGTAGTTTTATGTGATTTATTTAACTATATGAGATTCTGTAAAAGGAAACCATAATAGTTTCTCGGAAATGTTCGTGATTTCATGTGATTTACTTACGTACAAGACATTCGGCTAAAGGAAATCAAACCGATTTCAGAAAACTTTCGTGCTTTTCTGTGATATACTTATATAGAATACTTTCAGTTAAAAGAAAGCAAATTGATTTATAGGAAATTTTTGTAGTTTCTTGTGATTTACTTACTTTCAGAATATTTCACTAATAAGAAACCAAATTAAATCAATTTGGTTTATAGGAAACTTTTGTGGTTTCTTGGAAAAAAAAAAAAAAAGATGACTTATTTACTAAAATGTTTTCACGTTTTCTAACTTTCAAAATATTTAGAAAAATACTATGAAAAAGTCATATATTTTTTTTTATTTTTGAAAAGTCATAAATTTGGTAATATTTTTTGAAAAATAGGTACAAATGTCTTTTTGAATTTATTTTTCTCTTCAAAAATCTAAGTTCCAAACGGAGTCTTAATGTTTTTCTCGGTGGAAACAACCACGGTCCAAGTGGAAGGCATATACCCATAAGCAAGAAAAAGAATTTTTCATGTAAGGAGTGAAAAATGATAGGTTAAGTTAATTTTTTTTTCCTTGAATAATTGATTGGACGAAATGATCTTTGCTCTATGCAAATAAAATACGATCTTTATTCAAAAACAAAACAGTTTGAATAAAATAAGATCTATACATCAAATTAATTATTCCTAACGATCAAACTCGACAGGCATAACTTAGAAATAACTACACAGTGTACATGTCCTCAATTGAAAATATTCATTCTCAAAACTTAATTAAAAAATAAATAAACAAATGAAAACTCGAAGTTATTCAATTTTTTTATACAAAAAGAAAAAGAAATACAACTTCGAGTTATTTAATTTCCTCAGCTTTAATTATAACTGGTTTACCGACATTTTATGGTATATGCTAAGTCATGTAATTTAAGAGCAAAACTTTATAATAAAGCCCCTACTTGCAACCTTTAGGAAACTTTGTATCAAAACAATGGCTTTTGGACTCTCAAAAAGTATTTTTCTAGAATTTTAGACTAAGCTTCTAGTTTTGAATATGATACTATAACCAATATATGCTTGTCCTAAATATTAAATTATTTAAAGATTTCTTAATGATAAGGTGGTCAATTTCAATAAATCATGTGTTAAAATCTTCTTTATTATTATTTTTTTTTTTGAGGGAATGTGTTAAACACTTGGAAGAAGAAGAAGGTTGGTTATGTGATAAACACATGGATGTCATAAGGAAAACTGGAGATGTAAAACTATAGCCAAGACCAAGAGGGATTTTTAGTGTTTAGGTGCATAATGAGTGCTAAGATATCAAAGAGCATATAAGGTAATTTAATTGGATAGGATGTTAGCCAATAACTTTTTGTTTCAAAGGAAACTAGGGAATAGCATTATTCAAATAGCGCATATGAATACTTTACCAGCATCAATTATTGCTTATTAATTTGCTTCAAACATATTATTGATCTGTCAGCATATCCATGTCAATAGCACGATACGAATATATGTGTGTTATAGAAATATATTATTTATCTATAATTGTTGCTCCAAACATATTATTGATCTATTCAGCATATCCATATCTATACATATACTATAATATACATATTATATAGTTTATATTTGGTGGTTTTTTTTATAGGTATATATATATATATATATATATATATGTATTGAGCATTCGATCTAGTCTTTGATCTTATCAATGCTTCAATATGAGTGTTAGATTATCTATAAAATGGATAAAGGACTGGTTGCTTTTTGTTTTTGTTTTGTATTAAAAAAAAAAAAACACAGGACAACAAAAGCAAATAACTGATCGATCATATCATTTCTTATGGCATACTGTGAATTTATATTTATTATTTTGTTTGTACCCCAAACTTTTTTTGGTACGAATGCTCAAGGTATATATATATATATATATTTTGGATTAGCAACAAAGTAATCTAAAATGCTTTTGAAAAGACTGTACCAAACTTTGTATTCAATTAAATTTATGGGAGTTTTATCTTTTTAAAAGAATAATCTTTAAATCAGTAGTTGAGGCGGGTTGGGGGGGAAATCTTTTTTATTATTATTAAATTTTGGAATGATAAAATAGAAATTTCCTTTTCTAATTAAATTGCCTGAAGCGTGTTCCACATGCCCTTTGCAATGCGCGTGGATTAAATATTTTTATTCAGAAAGAAAGTTCAGTTATTTATAATGGAAATTATGTGGATGGCATTACAGCACGTGACTTCTTGTCGAGAGAGACTTACACCATGATCGTACTACTACGGCATCTCTCGTTGCGCCAAACATCTGGAGTCATAGAGCCAGATAGATGCATTGATAGGTCTAATAAACTAAATTTTATTAATTTGTTTTGGAAATAAGAGCGCTGTTTTTCCTCTCATCATGAGAGACCAAACGAAGCGATTCTATTGGCCAATAAATTTAGACTGGCCCACTAAAATGAAGGTTAATTGGGTTAACGAGAGAGAAAAAGAGGCTATATGGTTCTGTAGAATAAACGTTGTGGTTTGGCCAAATATATATATATATATATATATTTTTTTCCGTGAACTTTACCAAATGGGACGAAGAGGACCAGTTTGGGGCTGCTAAGTGAAGTGGATTTGACCTTTAGTGTTACGACTAGGCCGACTGCTAATTCTGCTTGCTTTGGTAAGGTATTGTCCAGCATATCCTTATTTTGAATGGTTTATTTGGTTTTGTTTCTGAACGGATTTTTTTTTTTCTTTAACTAATTACTTTTATTTATTACAAATTAAAAGATAATAATGGTCGATCACTGTCCTAATTAATTAGGAATAATAAATTTTCGGATAATAAATTTTCACGCTCGAACGTAGAACTAATATTTAGGTAGTGGTCGATGAATTACTTATTTTTTTTTTAGTATTTGTTCCGACGTATGCTTAGTTGTGTTTGTTTAATTTTCGCTGGAAAGTAAAAGAATTCGGTTGCAGAATTGTTCTCCAAATAAGGGTAGTTGAGTTGGTGGGATTATGATTAGTAGTAATCTGTGTTTAATAGAATTTTGGATAAATATACTTTTCTGTTAGTGGATATTGTGTTCTGAATATTGGTATATGAGGTGAGTTTTTTTTTTATTTTTATTTTTTTGCATTTGTTCAAGGGTTCACTTTGTTATGTAGATAGTTAGGGAAGATTTGTTCTTCGGGTTTAGGGGCCAGTCTTTGCTGAAGAATTTGGTGTTTTTCGAATGGAGCAAGTAGTTATTGATTTTAAAATAAGGGGGGAAAACAGGAAGTCTTTGTAGATTTGGTTATATAGAGTTTGTCATTTCATGCGAAACTGTGGAAATTGATTTTATATTAATATGTTTGGTAGTGCATTTACATAGTGTTTTTCGATTAATGTAAGGAATTTTAAAGGTCTTGTTTTGTTATTATGGTTGATAAAATGGTTCTGTTTTAGATGTGTTGGTTTGTATGAATAAGATTAATATGGTTAGTTTCAATCGTAATGAATCTGAAATGGACTAGTGTTATTTGTTATTAGCTTAGTGGCTAGTAGTTTCTATGATATTATTGCAGATAGTAACTTTGTTATTTTTTTTCATGCAAATTGCATAGGACGTTGGAGTTAAAGAAGAGGACGGACGTAGTGGGATGTTTTAGTGTGTTATAAGGTATAGTATTTATTCAAGTATCAATTTATTCTGGAGTGAAGACAAGTGCAGGGGCCATGGAGCCCAACCATTTCAATAATTTAATTGAGTGGATATCAAGGCATGAAGACGAGATAATGGGCTTGCGAAGTCGGGTTCATGTTGCTTTGGAGCCAATCCGCATGTTGAGAGATCTGCAACAAATGCATTACAAGGATGAGCGGTCTTTCCGTCAAGTTATAATGAATGCGATATGGGTAACACCGGAGGGTCAAGAAGCGAAAGAAGGTCCGGTTGAAGAGGCTTTATCAGTCCAAAATGGGATCAATGATGAAGGAATAGTATTTAGGTAGGTGAAGATTCTGCTGTGTATACCACAAAATTAGGAGTAGGAGAAAGGAGGTTTGAATTAGTAGGAAATAATATGGATGTGGTTGGTGTACATGTTAAAGAGAAGGGAAAGGTGGATGTTGATTCTATGGTAGATTGTTTATGGGATGCGTTAAAGGAGGAATGTCAGATCGAGGAAGCAAGCATGGATGAATGGAGTAATGTTTTGAATGGTATGACAGAGAGTGAAATCGGCACAGTTCGCAAATTTATGAGAGTATGGGTGTAGTAAGGCAAAATTGCAATCTTGGAAAAGAGCTTAGTTGTCGATTGGGCAACTCTATGTTAGTAGATAAGGCTGTGCACAAGTATTTATTTCATAAGGAGTGTGAGAATCAGTAAATTCTGTAACTAATTTGAACATATATCCTTCTGAATTGTATGAATTATAATGGAAAATTTGTGTCAAGAAACTATGTATTGGCAGGGAAATTCTGTCGCTAACAGAGATGGTGGTACTTCGGAGGATGCATATATTGAGAGCTTTGAACCTGCACATCCTCGTGTAAGAAGAGCTATATTAATTTTTTTTTTGCTCTAGAGAATAGCGATATTAATTAATTGTAATTTTTAACTTTTACTTTCTATTATTTGTTTGCTTGTTAGATTGAGTATTGATTTTATAGTTGATAAGAAAATAGTTGAAAAGACAGTTAATGATAAGTGAGTTGTACTAAATGAACAATGATCTTTGTGTAGATTGTAAATGGCATTGTAGATATATTAACAAGAAATCAGCATAAATTGACCCCTTATGATTTGAAGTTTTGGCTGATTCCAACAACAGTAACGGTTAGTCTAAGTAGTGTACATTGAATATTGTTTCAAAGGCATGAATTTAAGATTATGCGTGCTGTGTTTTTGTGGATATTTTGCAGTAACAGTATAATTGCTTTTTTTTTTTTTTTTCAAACCAGAGGCCTAGACATGGTGTTTTATATGCTCTTCACAACCGAATGGAATGGAATCCATGGATTGGCCCTCTTTGGCAGTGTAGGAAGGTAAAGTTACTGTATTTTATTGTAATGCACGCAGAGGTGGAGACTTTAATTGGAAGTAGGTTATACAGTAGATGATTGGTGTAAGGTTAGTTAGTACGAGGGTTATTATTGACTAAATGGGTTTGTTTGTATTGATTTGATTTATGATGTAGATTTATTTGCGGATAATATCTCAACAGCATTGGTTGGTTGCCTTTGTGGATATGCAAGAGAGGATTGTCTTTGTACGTGATAATTTGGACATTCCAGCTGCTAAACTGGGCCTCGCTATCATTGCTGAGATTGTAATGCCCTACGTACTTAATTTTGTGGTTATGTATGGCTGTGCAATATTAAATTTGTTTTGCTTTAATTTGGGTAGGGTTGACCAGACTTTTAATTTAGTTTATTATTTGATGTTGAAGTTTTTTCAATATAGCTGATTGCATTGGACAGTGTTCTTATGGACGAAAGGCATAGTTGGAAGGGCAGGACCTGGTCATTCAAGGATTTTCCCATTTTGCAACATCATTGCATCCCTGATAAGTGTCGTGAAAATGATTGTGGCATTTATGTAATAAAGGCCATGCAAGCTACTGTGAATGGAGACGTACTGTGCAATCATGTAAGTTAATGTGACATCTTATACAAATTAAGTTCGTCGCGTCATCCGTTATTTAGTGATTGGTGTGGCAGGATAATCCGTTGGAGGAGAGAGCTTGTGTCGCCTTACAGATGACAATGTCAAGGCATAACAAATTTCTGAGGAACTTAATGTACCAAGCTACGACTTTGAAGGAGAGGATAGGTTGACTTTAGCTTTGCAGATGGGATAGGCAGAGAAGGCGGTTGATATAAACTAGTAAATGGGTTGTACTATATTGCTTAGGCAATGTGATATAAAATATGGATTTCGATTCTATGTCGTGTTTCCAAGACACTTGGGCAAACGTTGAGAACTGACCAATCTTTTTGTGTTACGGTTTTTTTTTTTTGATAAATCTGCATGGGTTGTTCGGTGATTGAGGTTTTTGTTGTAATTGTGGTTCTGAGAAAGATCAAGTTACTGTGTTTTGAACCACTCCTGAACTTTATGTTGTCATCGCGGAGATGTAGAAGAACTTAAGGTTAAGATGTGTATTTAACTTGTGCGTCGATGTGTTAATATAGGTTTTTTTTTTTTTTTTTAATTGGTATATATGATAATTGGTAACATATATGGACACCAAAAGTGCGTGGGACATATAAGCTCTTTCATTCAATGCTATTTTATACAATTCGTTTTTATTGGTTTTAATAATGGAATCCCCCTAACTTTGTAAGTAGCAGTTGAATTCTGTTATGAAGAGAGAATTATCATCTTTAAGTAAGAAATAGGTTGTAAAGGTATATTATTTATAGGGAAAAAATGCGCAGCCACTCGCAATTAAACAGAAAATACGAAGGCACATGATACTTTAAAGCAATAGCACATCTCTAAAAAGGAGAGTGAAAAGTTCACTTAAACTCCATGTTACATGTAGAATGAGAAAAACATGACGAAATACGTAATTATATAGCTAGTTGATACAATGAGAAAACCGTAAATAACGTTTATATCGTCGAATACATGAATTCCGACTTCATTTATGGTTTTCAACGGCAAGAGTTCATATTTTTATTAAATAGCAATGACAACTATTTTGGAACCGGACTCCCTCTAGCCCAATGGAAGCTTGCTTACAATTCCATCAATCATCACCAGTCATTGTCAACATCACATGTATCCCCATTTCTTATTGTTTTGTTTGTTTCGTTATCCTCTTCAATATTTGGCGCGTTGTCTGGCTCGTTATTTTCTGGATCTATCAATCAAGCTCAAGGGTCTGGATTGCCTCGCAGGATCTGCACACAATAGGAATGATTTTTTTATAGATTTGGCGAAGATAACTTGTTGATTAGTTAACTTGTTGATTAGTTTGGGAGTATATCTTAATAGGTAGCGAAATATTACCAGTTCAGCCCGCAAATTGTCAATGGTTTCTGTATAGTCGTTAAGGGTTTCACGGGCACTTGTAAGATGTTCAACAAGTACGTGTTGCATCCCCGCAATCATTCTGAGAAGTCTTTTAGCAGTAAATATCCTAACCTGTTATACTAATAATCAATGAATGGTATAGTGTATGATGAACGATGTATTTAATAAGTGATCTTAAAACAAACCTGCTTTAGATGCGGCGGTATTTGTAGGTTCTCAACACCTTTGTCAGTGGGAATAGCGATAATGTTTTTTCCACCAACCTCACTTGGAAGCAGCTATGTCTACAGGGGTAAAGGGAAAACGTCCTCATCTCCCGCTCCACTTGTGTTCTCTGTTGAACAATTATTTTCCTATTGACAGCATGGTATAATGTCAGAAAATTCGTGATAGTACATGTATATTGACTTAAAATATGGTAGTACCAATATGACACTTGGTGATCAGTTGATGCCGGCTCACATGTTGTTCGTGTGCACATCATTTCTCGATATTGTTCGTATGTAAGTGCTGAGAAGTCATCAATGAAATTGTATCCGTGCTTACCATGCAGTGCCCATTTCTTGTTTACAAAAGTCAACTTTTTCTGGACATGCATGGAGCGTGGAGGTATTTTGGGTATAAGAAATGATTGCTCACCCGGACTATATATCTGGATGCTTAATCGCTCAGCAAGGTACCACTGTCCTCCATCCGGATCCAGTACAAGTATTCTACTTTCTCATACTAGTAAACTCATAGTCACATATTCTGGCAGGGAGGCAGCGTCACCCCATGGGGACCATAATACCTAGACATTAGTAAAAGTAGTTAAAATGAGAATACGAACTGTGATTATTCCCAATGGCTCTGTATACATAAAGTTAGGTTATACTATGACTTGTTAATCAATATATATATATAAGGACTATCTAGTACTCACAGCGTCAAATAGTAGCTCCGACAATTTGATTCTATAGAATTCTAGTAGGGTGTGAGCATCCATTGGGGGCAGATTCTGATTTTTCCAAAACAAAGCCCTAGGAAATGTGTTGGAAGTTGTTGATGAATCATCAATCCTTACACATGGCAAATATTCTCGGGCCTAAATCTGAAGTAGTTATTACGATGATTGTATAGTGTTGTGCGGTTTAAAATCCTATGTCAGGTCGCATGAATAAGATTAAGTGCGACCTCTTCCGAAAGAGTTACATGCGACCACACTTGGAGCGGCGACGTAGTCATGAACGATACATATCGCATCATAACGACCAAAGCCGATCTCGTCGCACTATTTCGCTGGATTCCTCTCACAGATCGTAGAAGACTCTACCTGACCAACCCGCCATACATCGAGATAACGATCAAAGGCCACCCTTGCTGCTAGCAAGAGATAATGCTCTCCCTTCAAACGTCGATGTTCACAATTTAAGGATCGTATTAGACGCACTTGCTGGTTGGGACGATGAGCTCACTGATGGGTATCGTCAATCGCCATTCAGCGAGGAAGTTTGAGCTGCCGCCCTAACTATTGAATTCAGACTTCCCACCATAAATACTTTTGATGGGAAAACTGATCCACAGAACCATATGGATCACTTCAACGACCTGATAGAACTCCATCCTGTCAATAATCATGCACGTTACAGATGTTTTGCTGTAACTCTCTCAGGAGCAGCAAAGAAGTGGTTCCGAGGACTCAAATCCGGCTCAATCTCGTCCTGACAACAACTTCAGACGGCGTTCTTGAGACAGTTCAAAGCTGCAAAGAATTTCACTGTTCCACTTGTTAGCTTGTCTGCAATCCGACAAGGTCCAAAGGAAACTCTACGATCTTATCTCAACCGATTCACCTCAGAGTTAGCAAAGGTCAACAACCCACCTGAAGGAGAAGTTTTAACTCTCATGATGGCCGGAGTGCGACCAAAAACTAAACTCTGGGAGGAATTACTTGAGCGAGAATGTAGAACTCTAGAAGACTTCTATCGAAGGTTTGGTCGGCATCTGAGGGTAGAATCTTCGCGCGAGAATCTTTAAAAGACAAAGAAAGAAGGAAGAAAAGATGCTACTAAAGATGCGATCACGACCAACAATAACGGTAATAAGAAAAATAAAAAGAGTAATGAACAGTTGAGGGAGAATCAGCTTAGACCTAAAAAGCAGGAGGTTTCAAGAGCTCCCATGCGGTTCAACAATCATACCGAGTTAAATGCGCCCATAGATCATATCTATGCGGTCACAAACCAGCAGGAGCGATACCATCAACCGGAACTAATGAAACAGGACAGAGCAAAAAGCGACCCTAATAAGTTCTACCGGTATCATAATGACATTGGACATGACACCAATAATTGCTACGCCTTGAAGGATGAAATTGAAAGATTGATTAAAGAAGGGCGACTGCGGCAATACACCAGGCAGAACAACGAAAGGCGAGAAGAAAATCAACAGCGACCTCCAGAAATTCAATGCGAAGTCCGAACTATCTTTGGAGGACCGCATGTTGGCGGAAATTCAAAAAGGGCTCAAGACAGATATGCACGAGAAACTCGACAACAGCCATTGACTAACGTCATGCATCTTGAGCAGCGACCACACAAGCTTCAACGAGTACCGAATATGGATATTACCTTCACAGAACAGGATGCAAGAGAGGTCCATTATCCGCATAATGATGCATTGGTCATAAAAATTAATTGTGGAAGCATGCAGTTGTGGCGAGTATTGGTTGATAACGGGAGTACTGTTGACATCCTATACTACGACGCCTTTAAGAAGATGGGGTTGAATGAGAGCGACTTGAAGCCTACCGTCACTCCCCTCTATGGTTTCACTGGTGACAACCTGATGCCTATGGGCATGATTGAATTAATGGTCAACGTTGGAACCTATCCTAGGGTTTCAATGATAATGACCTAATTTTTTGTGGTAAATTGCCCCTCCGCATTCAATGCTGTGCTGGGAAGACTGACACTGAGGGAACTTCGAGCCGTCACTTCAGTCTACCATCTCACTATGAAATTCCCGACCCAACACGAGGTAGGCGAGGTGCGAGGAAACCAATATGATGCGTGGACTTATTATAACAACTCGTTGAAGCTCGCAGCAAATGATGCGACGCCTCGCACAATGATGGTCCAGCTACCAGAAGAAGCGTCAGTCAAAACATCGGGCAAAACATCAGTCGAAGTATCAGTTGAAGCGTCAGACAAAGCGTTAGTCGAAGCATCAGTTGAAGCATCAGACAAAGTGTCAGTTGAATCGTCAGTTAAAGCGTCAATCGACACGACCAGCGAAGACTTCGATCCTCGAGAAATAGATGAAGAGGTCAGAACTGGACCCATTGAAGATCTGGATGATTTATCATTCGACATGTCCTCCAAGACTATAAAGATTGGAACGAAGATTCAAGAGCCTGTGCGAGCTTCGTTGGTCACTTTTCTGAAATCTAACTTGGATGTCTTCTTATGGCAACATTCGGACATGGTAGGGATCGATTCGAAGATCATATGCCACCGTCTTAACATAGACTTGACAAAAAAGCCTGTATGGCAGAAAAAAAGAGCTATGAATCCAGAGCACTACGTCACGTTAAAAGAAGAGGTGGAGAAACTGCTCGAAATTGGATTTATAAGGGAATCTTTTTACCCTAACTGGCTTGCGAACCCCGTTTTGGTGAAGAAACCCAATGGGAAGTGGAGAACATGCATCGACTTCACCGATCTCAATAAAGCATGCCCGAAGGACAGTTTCCCCCTTCTGAGAATCGACCAGCTTATAGATGCGACATCGGGACATGAACTCTTAAGTTTCATGGACGCGTATTCTGGATACAATCAAATCCCCATGTACGAGCTAGATGAGGAGCATACC
>JXTB01000094.1:93572-163068 GCA_002914805.1 Parasponia andersonii
AGAATTTACATATAATGTCGATCTTCCCACAGGAGTACTCAAAAAACCCGCTTCAGATACATCAAGGTTGTGGAAACTTTATGTTGATGGGTCATTAAACGAAAATGGAGCAGGTGCGGGCCTAGTTTTAATCAGTCCTGAAGGGCATAACATTTATTGTGTGCTTCGCTTCAAATTCCAGCGTCGAATAATGAGGCTGAATATGAAGCACTGATAGCTGGGCTAAAGATGGCCTATTTTTAGGAGGTACAACGATTGTTCTTGACATTCACTGCTTATATCATTCAGCTTTTTCCTCGCATTGAAAATACATAGGCGGATGCACTTGCTAAGCTCGCTTCAACGAAAGATGCAGAGTTGTTGAAGGTTGTTCCTGTTGAATTTCTTGTATCGCCAAGCATCGAAGTTGAACCCCAAGTAACTATGCCAGTTGACGAAAAACCATCGTGGATGGAACCTATAATGCAATATTTACAAAATAACGATCTTCCCGAGAGCAAAGATGATGCAAAGCGACTCCGCATGAAGGTAGCCTACTATATCATCCATGATGAGAAGCTTTATCGAAGAAGTTTTAGCTCGCCATTATTATTATGTGTCAATGATGAAAAAGCAAGCTACATTATGAGGGAAATCCACAAATGAATATGTGGGAATCATCCTGAGGGGCAAGCACTTGCAAACATGATTCTTTAACAAGGGTATTTTTGGCTGACTATGAAGAAGGATACAATGGAGTTTGCTAGGAGGTGTGATAATGTCAACGGTTTACGACTATTCCTAGAAAACCACATGTTTCTTTAACTACAATGATTAGTCCATGGCCATTTACTGTTTGGGGAATTGATATTATCGGGATGCTTCCATTAGCACGGGGTGGTTTGAAGTATGCGGTGGTCACAGTCGATTATTTCACAAGATGGACGGAAGCTGAAGCCTTGAGCACCATTTCCACAAAGAAGATGATAGATTTTGTTTACAAATCTATAATCTGCCATTATGGTATACCACACACTATAATTTCTGATAATAGGAAATAATTCGACTGTGATGAGTTCCGTGACTTCTACAACAACTTGGGCATCAAGAAGAGTTTCTCTGCTGTTGTTTACCCACAAGCCAATGTGCAGGTCGAAGCGATAAACAAAATACTTAAACAGAATATAAAGACGAAGCTGGAGGTGCATAAAGGAGCTTGGCCAGAAGTATTTCCAGAAGTTTTATGGGCTTATCGCACCACTCAACGAACCACTACTGAAGAGAGTCTGTTCTCTTTAGCTTATGGATATGAAGTAATGATCCCAGTTGAAATTGGTGTGAGCTCTCTACGATGATCTGTCTATGAGTAAGATCAAAATGATGTATTAATGAGAATTGAGCTCGATTTTTTGGAAAAAAGGCGTGAACAATCTCAACTTCAAATCGCATCATACCAACAATGCACTGCTCGACATTATAATTCCAAAGTCAAAAGTAGACATTTTGAAGTTGGTGATCTTGTCCTTCGAAGAGTTCTACCTAATAATAAAGAGCATGGTGCTAGTGTATTTCGACCTTCCTGGGAAGGACCTTATGTTATTGACGACATCATTCGACCTGGGACATACAAGCTAGCTCGNCGGCGGACAAAAGATCGAACATGCTTGGAATGCAGAACAACTTCGTCGTTATTATCAATGAATCTTCATGTATTTTCAACAGCTTCCTGTATCTTTATTATTTCGACATTCGACATCATTCGTCAATAATATTTCTTCGGCTATTACTTCAACTTCATTTGATTCATCTCTTATAGTTTTATGGTAGTTTTTGGACACCATAAAACTCAGGGGGCAGTGGGATCAGAATATTATCTCCTACTTATTTCCTAAGGGACTATGCAATATGTCCATTTAGAGGGGACGGAGTTTTAGATCGTCGAAATATCTAAAACTCCTTAAAATCCTAGGATTTTCTCCTCGCTTTATGCCTTAGCATATCGTATTACACAATTTCTCTCCTCGAACAACAAAGTAACTAAGCAAAAAATTCATTGTTCGATGTGAAATATTGCTATATCATATTTTGCCATGAAACTTTTGAAAAACAGTATTGAGTTTGCATCACTCGTACTTATTGTTTTCTTAAGCGACCTAACCTATCCTAACACTTAGAACTCGTTTTAAGTTAGTTGGATTCAAATCGTAAAAAGCGTACCGATCAATCACCTAGTGATTGACTACTTAGTTAAAATTACAATGTTGTGTTTTGACTATTTTGCAGGAATATGTCTAACAAGGAAAAAATATTCTTCATTAAAAAATTGCACCCGTATATAAGCAGAGAGAGAAAGGGGGACCAAGCCCTCATTGTTCTGAAAAAAAATAAATAAATACAAGTGCTTATTATGCAGAAGTGCTCATACCGCCATCCCTAGTTTTGGCAGTATCCTCTCTCTAACTCTGGACAAGCTCGACCACGTCCTCGTCAAGGATAGAGAAGTCAAAGTCCGGATGCTCACAGAAGATGTTAAAAATAATGGTCGACGAGGCGATGTCACTATCTTTATCTTCGAGCTCTTTCACTTCAGTCGCCTTGAACTCTTCGATAGCTTTGTGAACCGCCTCTATTGTCGCCTCCTTCATACGATCCGGATGCTCGGAAATAGTTTTCTCGAGCTCTTTGACTTTCTCCTTGAGATTCTCTTTCTCGAGCTTCTCCTTGGCCAGGTCTTCGAGCAGCTGCTGCCTCTCCAAGTCAAAAGCTTTTTTTTCCTCCTCCCGAGCTTTCTCCGAGTTCTCAAATGCTTGGATTATCTCTTCAACTTTTCGGCCTTTTCCAAACATTCGAGGACCGGGTCATGCATCAGGACAGCAGCATCCACGGTCTGAAAATATAACCATTAATACCAAGAAATAATACATTTGAGGAGAGAATAAAAAGGTGCTTACATTGGTCAGCATCCTTATCACAGAACCGAACGCAACCTTGGCAGATCGTCACTTCATCCTCTCCCAACCCTCCTCGGAATTGAAGCGGTTAATGAAGGCTATGCTCATACCAGCCTTCTTTGGTAATTAATTGAGGAGCGTGAAGAGCTCCTCGTCCTTATCTACCAGGTTCGGTTCCAAAGAGGTGGCAGCCTCCTTAAGTGGTTGGATGGCTCATTGTTTAAGGCTGTGGAAGAGGCAAGCTTGCTGGGATGTCCTCGAAGGTAACTTTTCATTTTTTTGAATTGTCGACCTTCTCTTTCCCTTTCGATGACAGAGGAGTGCTCCCGAGTGTCTTGGATTTTGCCATGGACCCGAGAGTGGAGGGTGGTGCTCATAGGCCGCTACCGATAACCATCTCTGTACAGATATGTCAGTAAGCGAGGTGACATAGTACAATGATAATTAAAATATGTATATATATATATATATATATATATATATATGATTACCTTCTTGCTATTTAGGACTTGGTTGAGGAGCTGGTGGTGATGCTGTTTTTGGAGAAGATGGTTCCGAAATTGAAGGGGTGGCAGGTACTTTTCGTTTCCTAGGTTTGGAAGACGAGGCACTTTTATCCGTCTGCTTCCTTGGCTTCTTTTTCTTCGAGCTTGAAGGTCTAGACAAACGGATGGGGGGGTCAGGGAATGCGGCTCCCTTTGGAAGCAAACCATAAGCGACCAGGTTCTTGGAAGTACCAAGTACCTTCCAATCAAATTCCTCAATTGGAAGGTCATTGATTTTGAACACCCTTGCGAGCTGTTCCTTGGAAAGTCCGGGCCGTTCCCTATTGTCTGCGATGACATACGAGTGCGATCACGATAAATATAATAATACAGAAAAAAGGCGATAAATTGAAAAACTACCTACAAGGATTTTGAAAGAAGCTGTTATCCGCATAGTCAAAGTAGAAAAATAGATTTTTCCATTTTCCCATGTTGTTGCGAACCCTGTAAATTATTTTTATTGCCTGGTTCGACCATTTGCTCAGGTAATAGAAGCTAAGATCTGAAGGGTTTGATTTCACTTGGTAAAACCAAGCGAACTCTTCAGGAGAAGGGGGGGTCTAAACCTAATTTGTGGTAAAGTATGTACAAACCTACCATATATCTATATGTATTAGGATTCAGTTGGAAAGGGACGACCCCATAGTAGTCGATAATTGATTTTATGTATGGATGAAAATGGGAGGTGGACACTGCACTTGAGAACTGCTTCAGAAAATGAGGCAATTCCGCGTGGTGGTGTGTGTGGTCGATTGAATTCTATGGGTAGGCGAAGAGGGATGGCGATCTTATAGTTGCACACGATTTTGCTGAGCTTGTTCGATGTACAGCTCGTCCTTATATTGGTACATGACCAATTCCCCTCTACGTATTGATAGCCTGATGCGAAGGCAGGGGCATCCCTGATATGTTAAGGCCACTGGTCCTGAGGGAGGTCGCCTATGCGAGGACTATTTTGCCTGACCCCTGTTATCTCTACTTCGGGTTCTGGCTCAAGGTAATTTTCAAGATTTATGGAGCTAACACTGGAGTTTTCAGATTCTCTTGAGAATGCATTCCCTTCCCTAAAGTCCTCACTACTAGACATCTGAAAAAAAAATACGGATGGGTTTAGTCTTATGCGAGCATCAAGGATCTTCACTATATGCTAGCAAATTTTGGGGGTTCAACCTAGGATTGTATTAACAAGCAAGCTCATCGAATTTTTTCTAATCGGTCTATGGATTCATAAAAATTGCTCAAGTAGTTCGTCAAAAATAAATAAATAAATAGGGTATCAGACCCTAAAAACTCTTTCACGAGTTCGTATTTGTCCATTGTCTAGAAAAAAGTCTATTCTATGAACTGGTAAAGGGGATCTGAAAAATTTCCATTCCAGTCCATCCGAATGTGGGATGTGTTTCAATTCCTAGAAATAAAAACTGAATAAATTTTTTCAAGAACAGACGAAGAACAATAGGAGAGAAGAAATATACTAACCTTTCTTCGAAAATAGAGGGATTGAGATATGGTTTGAACTCCGTCGGAGAAGATGCTGGAATTGTGCGAGCTGAAAGAACGAAACGATGCTGGAGGGTTTGCTCTGAAATACTTTGGGTTTTAGAGAGATGGAAGACGAGAGAGTTTATAATGAAGAAGTAGAAGCGGATTGATTTCCGATATTTATCTCTCAAGCATCGCTAAATCACAGCCGTAAATCAAGGTGTTTGATTTTCAGATCTAAAGGCCGAAGTTCACGCAGGATTTGATTTTTTTCAAAATTAAATCAGTATCTTTCAAAATTTGAAATGATTCGATTTAAAGACGACAGTTGGTATCATCGCTATCATTAAGTCTCCTTGAATTCTGCTATTTTTCTTAGAAAAGACGACACATTTTCATCTGTCAGAAAAAAGTGCGCGTGATCTTGAGAAAGATGAGATTTGAGATCTGGCGACTCTTCGACTCTTCAAGAGTCTCAAGTCTAGGTCGTAACGTCGCATTTTTTAACCTCACACTTACATTAGAAGGAAGCTCCATTTTGTCCTAAAGAACTAATGGAGCTGGGAGGCAATTGTTGTGCGGTTTAAAATCCTATGTCAGGTCACATGAGTAAGATTAAGTGCGACCTCTTCCGAAAGAGTTGCATGCAACCTCAACCACATAAGTTATGTGCGACCTCCTCCGAATAAGTTAAGTGTGACCAGAATGAAAAGAAGACTAGTCTATCATTCGTCAAACGGGTAACCTACAAAGAAAGGGAAATAAAAGTTTCTCTTTAAAGATCGACCAGTTACCAGTTACCAGTTACCTTATTTAAGTAATTATCTAGTTATATTGTAACTCAATTGTATTGTCTGATTGTACAGTTACCCAATTCTCACAATTAGGAACATTGAGCTACCCTTATATATATAAAAGGAGTTCAATGTTTCGGTGAAGGGATCTGGGACTTTTTCTGATCTTAAGAGGCTGAGGAATTCTTGAAAGAATCTTTTTTAACTTTCTTCTTCTTTCTGGATAACACATTGTAATTTTTAGTTCTTGTAATTCTCCAGAAAATAATGAAAAACAGTGAACGTAAGCTCATCTTTTTCGGGGCTGAATCACTATAAAATCTTTGCCTCTTTATTTGCTTTAATTAACAACCATTTTCACACAAACCACATCTCGTAATTTTTTCTAAATTTATTGTTGACGAAACCTCTATCTAACATATAGTATTATTAGTTGTGAAGTAGAAGTTCAATTGTATAAACGACACTACCCGAAAATGTGTTATCTATCCACAAAATTAAGTTAGACCGTCCCTCCAAAGACTATGCGAGTCCTCCTATTATTTGGATGTTCCCACGACAAACGTCATCTAGTTGTTGGTATAGAAAACCCAATGCCAGTATCTGTATGCCTTCATCGACCTTGGTAAGGATGCGTTGTTTACATACTTGTGTCTGGGTTGGCGATGGGCGTATCAGGCAACGACGATGCGAGCGACTCTGACAGGGTTTGAAGTACGGATACCAGATTACGGGCGAGACCAATCATACTCTAGGGATCCATTGTCAGAGGGCTCACTATCAGCACAAACTTCGTTCGACGGTATTAGTAGGTAGGCAAACCGAGGATTTGGGTTTCCGTTGCCCATGATGAAAAAGCTGGAGTGAGTGTTTCGGATTCTTGTCTACAAAGGGTAGAACAACAGGATTAAGTGACAAATAAGTAGTTGTGAAATGGGTTTGGGCCACGTTATAAATAAGCCTGTAACTGCTAACAACGAATCGGGTCAGGTCATTTGCTTCAGATTAGTGGTTTAAACTTTCTCTGTCCTCCCAAGGCAGAGGTAGTGGTAATTACTTGTTCTCTTGCGAAAGAATTTTCTAGTTTAAGTTTGCCACCACCATATTAATTAGGTTGATCCCCTATTATTTTTTAATCATTCTAGTTTTACAAATAATTTATAATTTGTCTCCTTAATTTTTAGTATAATACTTATTGGAGCGGTTTCTCACTAGCCGTCCACGTGTCTCTGAACCACTGATGCTGTATTCTCCAACTCTCCACGTGTCCTCACTATCCTAAAAGTGCTCTGAACTCCAGGCAGGGTCGGAGAGGCGGGGGGGGCCACCTGCAAAAACTCTCCGATACTTAAGTCAGTAGTCTATCTTTGATTCAGGGTAGCAAGAAATTAGTTCTATATGAGTATATGTTTATTTCTTGCTCATAAGCTTTTTTTTATACACTTCTTTTTTGTAAGCGTACATACCCTTCTCGGGAACGCATGGCTCATATATAAATAGTCCTGAGATTGTGAACCATCCAGGTCTCAATCTTAGGACTGAGTACCTTTTTCCTCAAAGTGTTTCCCAGAGGTCACGGGCTGAGATTACCGTAATCACCTCTGCATCGCTATAGCCTGGTTTCCGCCGCCTCCTATGGCTTGAATCTGTCAGGGGTGAGATTTGGACAAATCTCCATTCTGTCAGGACAGCTTGCCCCCAACGCACGCCCACTCAAGATCGCATTAAATGCTCTGTCTAGGTCTGGAGTTATGAGTTGCTTTCCATCGTATTTCGGTGGAAGACCCTTGGGGCTTCCGATCCCTCAGCTGTCGAGGTAAGGGTTGGACTAGGCCGAGTCTGTCCAGGGTCTGTGATGGGCTCGGTCCTAACCTCGGACGGCCCAACGGCCGATTGTGATATCACGTGTGACCCGGTGGCTTTTAGCTAATCACTCTCGACACCTGTCGGACGGTGGGCCCTGTTTGTGACTTATTCTGCCGCTTAATCGTCCACGTGGTGTATGATTTGGGAACGGGTCCCACAACTGCCCCCATTTCCCTACTTGATGGATTCGTATCCATCAAGTGGGGAAATCGTTTATCTGTTCCTCCAATCTGGGGGGTGCACGTGGCTCCCTCCCTGCCGACGCGGAGGCACGCCATCCCATATCACGAAATTTGTTTTAATTTCAAAGTTCTGACTGTTCGGTCTCCTTTGCTCTCCCCTTTTCCAGAAAAACTCTTCGGCTCCCCCTCTATAAAAGCCGCAATTACGCTCATTTGCCACTTTACTAAAATCTTCAATCATTCTAGCCTCATAAAATCCTAGGGTTTCCGATTTCCTCCCTTCTAGAGACTTTTACTCTTTCACTCGTATTCAGAACAATGGCTTCAAGTCAAGATCAGGAATTGCGCCCCATCGCGGATTCAGAGTTTGATTCACTAAGGAGACAGCTCTGCCTCCCCGGTGGAGTGACGCTACAAAGAGTCGAGGGCCCTGCGGATTGGTATCTTCGTCCATCTGCCCCCGAAGGCTCCATTATCTTGGGCAGAAAACACCTGGAATGGCTACGATTCCCTCTACCTCCTCTGATCCACCAATTCTTCGCTTTGATGGGGATCCATTCGATGCAGTTAAATACAAACAGGTTCATGATTCTGATGGGGCTTTCCACCCTGTCAGCTCTCTACAACCTGCATATCGACCTGGAGATGGTCGTTTATGCTTATAAACTCACCCTCATCCCCAAGAAAGGTTCCTACCCCACTTTTTACCTCCAACCGCTACCGGGACGTCATATCTTCTGGGGCTTGCCGAGTTCAGACAAGCAGTGGGACTCCCACGCTAGGCTATAGGCCGTTGGAGGGGCGTGGTGCTCTCTTTGGGTGAATGGGGAGTACTTCCAAGTTCCCTCAGCTTTCCTGCAGAGTAAGTACTTGGTGGTGATTTTTGGGTCTATGTTCTCCTCGTTTGTTGTTGCTCACGTTATTTTGTCTTGTGCAGCCTCGGCAGAAGAGAGTAGGTTCGAGCCGCGTTTGCCAGCGGGGTGGCTCAAAGGCCTGGAAGGGATTGTTATCTTCGGATCTCCTGGGGATTTTCGGCACATCCAGGCCATCCTCAACCCCCTGGTGATGAATATGATTCCTAGGATGGTTTCATACCTTCCTTTCCCCCTGGACACATGGGTCATCACGAAGCATCTGCGGAGCCGACTTGACGCATCTGCCCTGAACTGATTCTGCCGGAACGAGCATGATCGGATCGCCATGGTGGGTCGGCAGGTCACGACTTTGAGCTAATTGGCAGGCTCCAATGATCTGGTGGCACTGTCTAGCCATAAGCTCGAGTAAGCTGTGAGGTTGGTGGACGAGGAGTGCGTCAGGCATCGCAGGGAGGAAGCTGCCACCCTCAAGAGGGCTAGGGGTGGGTTCATTTTCGTATCCTTGAGCTTCGTGGGTTAGATTATAGCTGTGACCTAAACATGCTGCTTGTTCTTTGCAGGTTCTGAGACAGGCCCATTGGCTGACCCCTCCCCTGTCAAGAGGGGAGCCGCGGGTCATAACGCTTGCCCCAAGGCACCCGCTAGCCGGCATCTCGTGGTGCTTTCAGGAGATGAAGTGTCTGCGGTCCCCCGCTCTGATGCAGGTGGAGGCGAGGAGGCGCCGCTGAGTCTGGCTGGGGAGTCTACTGCACCAACCTCGTCCACCCCTGACTTCGGTTCGAAATCGGGTGCTATTTGCCTCGGTGGGGAGATCGCTGAGCTCAGTGGGGGGCTCCTAGGTTGAAGTCTCAGCTATCTTCCCCTCCCTCAGTCCCAATAAAGCAACGACACGAGGTCGGCTCATCTAACGAAGAAGAGGTCCGGGCGGAGAAGAGGGGCAGGGTTGCCCCCTCGTCTGATAGTGATGACGATGGGGCCACGCTGACCCTTCTAAGGAGAAGAAGGTCGATGCGCAGTGACCCACCAAGAGGAGATGCACCACCTCCCGTCGTGGCCGAGGGCACTCTCAGTGGCACCGAGCTTTCCTCTGTCCCTGCTGCCACTGCTTCAGGGGTATGCCCGGCTGGTGGACAGAGTACCCTCGTGGCTAGCGGGGCGGGACGTGTTCCCCAGGCACGGGCGACGCCCAAATAGAGGGTCCAGCTGCAGAGCCGGAGCTGGAGGCGCTCTCTTTGGAGAATGTCGAGCCTGTCACCAGCCGTACCCTCGTGCAGGTTTGGTCCACTCAGTTACTTCTAAGTTTTTCAACATCTTTGCTAAACGTTGACCCCCCTTTTTTTGTTTAACTTGCAGCTGGTTGCCATCCGGTCTTTCTATTCTTCTCGCGTTAGGGGTTTGACTAAGGAGCTGAGTTCCCGCTCTACACTGGCCGAGCGCAGCGAGGCCACCCTCGCCGAATTGAGGTCTGACTTCGATTTATATCGGAGCCTCGAGGAGACGAGGGTCAGCAGCGTGGTGGCTCACGCTCTGAGCATCAAGAGGACCAGATGCGAGGAGCTAGCTGCGAGACTAGCTGAGGTAGAGGCTGACAAACTTGCCCAATCTGAGGCCACCAGACTAGCTCAGAACGAGCTGAGGGTCAAAGGGCAAGAATTGCAGAGCGTGGGGGCAGAGATGGGACTGGCTTTCGTCGCTCGTAACAGGGCTGTTGATGACGCCCAAGAAGCGAGGAAAGCCGAGGTGAAAGCCAAGCTAGAGGCCCATTCTCTGCAATGCAGGCTTGACCGGTCTAATGAGGTAAATCAATATCTCTTCTTGGATCACAAAAATCTGATGGGTGCTCATATGGAGATGTCTCGCAAACACAGCGAGGACCTTGCTGGCATTTACACTTTTTTGGTCGACTTATCGTAGCTGCAAGCAGAGCTCAGGCTGGCGATGCTGAATGATAGGCTGGCGGATGCGGAGAAATTAAAAACGAGGTACCAGAGGCAGGTGGACATCCTTTCTGCCGAAGGCCACGCTGAGGTGGTAATGCCAGACCAATTTGATGATCAGAAAGGCATCGAGAGAGACCACTATTCCATCAAGCACTATATGCAGTAGCTCGGGGATAAGATCAGCATCACGTATCCAGCTGACGTGCTGAAGATGCTTGCTGCGGAAAAGGACGGTCCCTTTACATCTGCTTTCGGTGCCAAAGAGCTTATTTTCCATTTCCGATCCGCCAGAACAGACTTCGGAAGCCCCTGGTGCTCAGCCTGGTCTCAGGGTCTCAACTGGTGAGGGGTCTGGCGCGGTCATTGTATCCAGTGACGAGTCCGACCCTGACACGCCACCCTCCACCGGGGCTGGTCCAAGCACCGGGATTGGCCGCGCTCCCATGGACAGAGGTAACTAGGGTCCCTAACTTTGTACATTTGTAAAGCTGACCCTCGATGTATCCCTCCGAATAAATAATAAGAACATTGCAATTCTCTTTAGTCTGTTTTCTTTTTCTTTGTTAATCGCGTCCGGGGTAAAGTTAAGCCTTGTTGTAGCCGTCTGTATAAATAATTGTGGACAACTCGTATGGACACGATTTCAGACTATTAGTTAGTCCTCCTCGGGCCATGACTGCCAAGATTAGTTCTGGAGATAGGGGTGCAAGCTTTAACTCATCCAGTTTTACGGAGGTGTAACTTCTGTTATAACTTGTTTTGGCAGAGTTCGACCCGCGTGTGTGGCTGGACTTCTCCGACCCCAAATAGGACCGTGCTCGGAACCAGCTCCAGGGATTTGTCGACCATTGTTTGGACCCGTCGTTGCAAAGGAGAAGGCCTAGGCTCGGCTCTTACCGGGAACAAACAGGGCACTACCACTCTGACGTCTCCTTACGAGTCCGTTCGTGACCTGCCTCCCGTAAGTAGGGCTTATGAGCGTGCACCACTATTAACCGTGCACTTTATATTTTTAGGACATAATAATCAGACTTTAATCTTAATTTCTATCTTCACGTTTGGTCTAGTACTGGACTACTTCCAATGGGTAGACTCCAAATCCGCTCACATCATGCCCATGCGCAAATAAATCATCCCCTAGGTAGAGCCTGATTTCCTTTAGCTCTTCGTGTAGCTAAAATGTTCCTTAGAGAGGGTCCACTTCTAACAGGTGGACCCCGACCCTGCTTTCCTTTAGCTCTTTGTGTAGCTAACATATTCCTTAGGGAGGGTCCACTTCCAATGAGTGGATCCCGACCCTGCTTTCCTTTAGCTCTTCGTGTAGCTAAAGTGTTCCTTAGGGAGGGTCCACTTCCAACGAGTGGATCCTGACCCTACTTTCCTTTAGCTCTTCGTGTAGCTAAAACATTCCTTAGGGAGGGTCCACTTCCAACGGGTGGATCCCGACCCTGTTTTCCTTTAGCTCTTCGTGTAGCTAAAATGTTCCTTAGGGAGGGTCCACTTCCAACGGGTGGACCCCGACCCTGCTTTCCTTTAGCTCTTTGTATAGCTAAAAATGTTCCTTAGGGGGTCTGCTGGCAAGCTTTTGGGCTGCGCACCCCTTTTCTCCTCGTATGTTTTCCTGGGTCATCGGCAAGTGTTTTATTGCACGATGTGATTCCCATAGTATGATCGTTTGTGAGGTCTGCTGGCAAGTTTTTGTTGCACAACTGTTTCTTCTTCGTACATTTTCTTGAGTCGTCGACGAGCGACATGACTCCCATAGTACGATCGTTTCTGAGGTCTGCTGGTAAGTTTTCGGTTGCACAGCTGTTTCTTCTTCATACATTTTCTCGAGTCATCGACGAGTGACGTGACTCCCATAGTACGATTGTTTTTGAGGTCTGCTGGCAAGTTTTCGGTTGCACAGCTATTTCCTCTTCGTACATTTTCTCGGGTCGTCGACGAGCGACGTGACTCCCATAGTACGAGCATTTTTGAGGTCTGCTGGCAAGTTTTTAGTTACGTAGCTGTTTCCTCTTCGTATGTTTTCTCAGGTCATCGACGAGCGACGTGACTCCCATAGTACGAGCGTTTTTGAGGTTTGCTGGCAAATTTTTGGTTGCGCAGCTGTTTCCTCTTCATACATTTTCTCGGGTCGTCGACGAGTGATGTGACTCCCATAGTATGAGCATTTTTGAGGTCTGCTGGCAAGTTTTTAGTTGCGCAACTATTTCCTCTTCGTACGTTTTCTTTGGTCATCGATAAGCGACGTGACTCCCATAGTACGAGCATTTTTGAGGTCTACTAGCAAGTTTTTGGTTACGCAGCTATTTCCTCTTCGTACATTTTCTCGGGTCATCGACGGGCGACGTGACTCCTATAGTACGATCATTGATTGCACGAGTAGTGCGTATGGTCTGTAACTATGGAAGACCCCTTTTCCGTGACAATCCGGTATGATTTTTTGCCTGTGCAAATAAAATGTTGGGTCTGCCACTGTGGGCAGACCCTTTTCTGTGTGGCAGAAGGCCTGAACTATTTCGAAATTAAGCTTTTTAATAATATAAGCGTTCACATGAGTCTCACGTTTGAATAGTATGTGGGGTCTGCCACTGTGGGCAGACCCTTTTTTCCATAGCAACCCAAAAGATGAATCCATGCACCAAAAAGGGAACTTGACCTGTTTTGGATTTAAGCTTTTCAATAATATAAGCATTCACATGGTCTTACATCATATGCAAGTGTCTTATACATGATACTTTTTCAAGTGCTAAGCGTTCCACGTGTTCAGCAAGTTTTTCCTGGTCTTGAGCTCTTTCAGGACATACGCACCATTGTCGAGTGCTTTGATCACCTCATAGGGTCTGATCCAATTGGATTCTAATTTCAAGGAATTCCCTGTTCTAGCTTTAAGGACCCAATCCCCGGCATTAAATCGTTGAGCACTAACCTTTTTTGCATAGTAGGATTTAGCATGCTGGTGGTACGAAACCAGGTGGACCAGGGCCATGTCTCTCGTTTCCTCCAGGAGGTCTGTGTTGCGGCTTAGCTGGCCTTCGTTTAAGGGGGGATCCCTCACCACTTCGGAATAGAGGGTCGAGAGGCCGACTTCGGTCGGGATCACAGCCTCTGAGCCGTAGACCATGGTGAATGGCGTTCTTCCAGTCGACCTTCGCTCCGTGGTTCGATGAGCCCATACAATGGCCGGCAGCTCTTCTAATCACTTGCCTTTAGCCTCCTACAAATTCTTTTTGATTTTGCTGAATATGGCTTTGTTCGTTGCCTTCGCTTGACCATTCCCTTGAAGGTAGTTCACAGAAGAGAAACTGAGCCTTATATCATACTGCTCGCATAGCTCCTTGACCTTAGCATTTTGGAACTGTGAGCCATGATCAGCATGTATCTCTTTCGGAATCCCGAACCGACAGATTATGTTCTTCCAGATGAAGTTAATCGTGTCTGTCTTGCTAACGGTCACGTAGGCTTCAACTTCTACCCATTTGGTGAAGTAATCCATGGCTAACAGGACATACCTCCTTCACCCTGGACTTCTGGGGAGCTCTCTGACGATGTCCAGACCCCATTTGGCAAACGGCCAGGGGGTTATATTTAAATGAAGTACCTCCACGGGTTGGCATTTCATTGGGGCGAACCTCTGGCACTTATCATATTTCTTGATGAATCGGGGCCACCTCTGTCATTATGTATGGCCAGAAGTATCCAGCTGTTAGAGCCTTGTGAGTGAGGCTGCGTCCGCCAGAGTGGTTACCGCATATTCCCTCGTGGATTTCCTCTATTAGCTTTTGCGCTTCGACGGGACCTATGCACCGCAGCATCGAACCCATTGTCGATCTCCTGTATAGTCGTTCCCCTACCATCGAGTACCTGGCAGCCTTCAACCTGACCGACCTTGCTTCTCGGGGGTCTGTGGGTAGGTTCCCCAGCGTCAAATACTGGGTTATGGGTTTCATCCACCCTTCGTCAGTAGTTCCGGTTACGAACACATGGTGTGCAGGGGTCTGCGGGGGGTCCTCTATGCTCTCGCCTTCTAAGAGAACTTCTATGCTTCCAGCCGTACCCCCAATTGACGCACTCTTAGCTAGCTCGTCGGCCCTCTGGTTCATCTCCCTGGGGATCGGTTCGATATTGAAATTGTCAAAGCGGGCTTTTGCCCCCATTACCTTGGAGAAGTACGTGTGCAACCTCGGTTCTTTTGCTTCGAAGTTTCCCCTGACCTGACCCACGATCAACTGCGAGTCGGTCTTTATGCGATGTTCTCCACTCAGAACTGCAGTGCCAGCTCAAGGCCTTGCAGTAATGCCTTGTACTCCGCCTCATTGTTAGTCGCCTGGAAGCCGAGCCTCAATGCCTTCTCAACTCTGAGACCCGTTAGGGTCTGCAGGACTATCCCGATACCTGACCCTGAGACATTCATGGATCCGTCGGTATAGAGCATCCAGGCTGAATGGGGGCGAAGTTGAGACATCTGAGACGGGTCGTGTAGCTCGCCGAAGGATTCGATTTCTACCAAAAAATCCGCCATGACTTGTCCTTTCTTCGCCGCTCGAGGCCGATACTCTATATCGTATATTCCCAGCTCGATGGCCCACTTTGTCAGTCATCCTGACAGGTCTGGCTTGGCCAAAATTTGGCGGATGTGGAAATCCGTATACACGGTGATCGAGTGTGCCTCAAAATACTGCCGAAGTTTCTTTTTAGCATTGACCAGAGCGAGAACCAGCTTTTCTGCCACACTATATCACGTCTGGGCATCCAGGATCATGCGGCTTATATAAAACACCAGTTTCTGTTTGCCGTCTTCCTCGACGAACAGTACGGCGCTGATCGCTACTTCGGACACTGCTAAATAGGCGTACAGGTGCTCCCCCTCTGCTGGGGAAGCCAGGATAGAGGAGTGACTCAAAAACAGCTTGAGATCTGTCAGTGCCCTGTCCTGTTCCTCCCCCCAGATGACAGTAAAACTTTTCTTCAAGCATTGGAAGAAAGGTTTGCATCGGTCAGACATCTTGAAGACGAATCAGTTGAGAGCGACTATCTTCCTAGCTAGGCGTTGGACTTCTCGAATCGTCTAGGGTCTCTGCACATTTGTAATCGAGGTCAGCTGGGTCGGGTTTGCCTCAATACCCCTCCTACTCACGATATGCCCTAGGAATTGACAAGAGGACACCCCAAATGCACATTTCTTAGGATTCAGACGCATCCGATATTGCCTTAGAATCTGAAAACATTCGTCTAAGTGTCCTAGATGGTCTGAATCTTCTCTGCTCTTCACGACCATGTCGTCTATATAGACCTCCATAGTCTTCCCTAGTAGCCTGGTGAACATTTTATTCATGAAGTTTTGGTAGGTTGCCCTCGCATTCTTCAAGCCAAATGGCATACGCTTGTAGCAGTACAGACCACGCTCCGTGATAAAAGCCGTGTGGATCTGATCTTCCGCGTATAGGGGAATCTGGTTGTATCCAGAGTAGGCATCTAAAAAGCTCATTCTGTTGAATCCCACCGTCGCATCTACCATTTGGTCAATTCTTAGCAGGAAGAAGCTATCCTTCGGACAGGCCTTGTTCAGGTTGGTGAAGTCTATGCAAATACGGTTGTCGCTGTTTTTCTTTTTCACCACTACCGAGTTGGAGACCCAACGCGGGTACACGCATTCTCTGATCAGACCGTTCTCCAGCTGCTTCTCTACCTCCTTGTTGATTGCCCTGTTTTTCTCTGGTGCGAACCATCAGGATTTCTCCCTGACTGAAGGGAAGTTGGGATCTATGTTCAGCCGGTGGCAGGTGTGTGCGGGGTCTATCCCGGGCATGTCATCGTAGGACCACGCGAAGACGTTCTCGTTCCGCTTTAAGAATCCCAACATTTCGTTCCTTTGCTCCTCAGGTAATAAGGCCCCGATTAGAATCATCTGCACCAGTTCTGCCTCTTTCAAAGGGACCGCTACTAGCTCCTCGATCGTGGATTTTGGACCGTCGGACTCCTCTTCGATTCACTTCATGTACACTGGCAGGCGGTCCTTTGATTGCTATTCGTCCCTGGTCACGGCACTTGCACTCGCGTCGCGCTTGTTGATGTCTATTGTATAGGTACCATCCTTTGATAGACATCTTAAGACTTGGTAGAGGGTGGAAGCGACCCCATGCATGGCGTGGATCCATCCCCTTCCTATGATGACGTTGAAGGAGGATTGGCAGTCAATGACGACGAAGTCCACATCTAAGCATCTCTCAGCAGCGCAGACATTCAGGGTCATGACGCCCAAGGGGTAGACCTTAGTGCTGTCGAAAGTGAATAGCGGCTGACAGGTTGGCCTGAGTGCACTTCGATCTAGGCCCATATTCTCAAATGTACTAAGGAACAGGATATCGACGCTGTTTCCACCATCGACCAGGACCCTTCCGACCAATGTGAAGCTGATCTGCAGTTTCATCTCTAAGGGGTCGTCGTGAGGCAGGCGCACCGTAGTTAAATCTTGCTGGATGAAAATGATGGGGATGGCAGAGGTGCGGCTCTCTCCCGACATCAAATGGTTGACGGAGTGGCCTATTCCCCTCAGGTGCTTCACTCTTTTTTCAGCCCTTTTGAGGCATTTTTCCTTCTCCTCCTGATCCTAGGTCGGCTCTGGCCTGCCCACGATGGTCGGCATTATCCTCAGGGTCTGCCCTCCTGACCCAGAGGCTTGGGTGTGCTTCTCTTTTTCAGGCCTAGTGACGTCTTCCAGCGGCTGGGTTCCACCGGTTTTCACATACTGTTTCAACCTGTCGGCGTGGATCGACATCATGACCTATGCGTAAAGGTTGCGGCAATTGACGGTGTCGTGCCTGAAGTCTTTGTGAAACTGGCAATACATGTTCCTGTTCTTCATATGCTCAGGGACGCCAGATTTGGGTGGGTCTTTGAAAATGCTCCTATCCTTATTTTGGAGGTAGATCACGTCGATTGGCGTGTTGAGCTCATACTTCGGCAGAGGGTCGCGGGACGTCTTCCTCCTCTTGCCACCTTCCTGACTGCTTCGAATGGGAGCTTCCTGACTGCTTCGAATGGGAGCTTCCTGTTTCAGAGTCGGCTCTTGGTCCAGTGAGGGTCTCTTCACCCCTTGCGTGGCCGGGGGTTATACCGGCGTTGTTGTTATCCCGGTAGAGGTCTTGGGCACCTTCTGGTGGCTTTCCAGCACCCTAAATACCCCTTCTGACTTTTCCTGGACATCTGCCATATCGTACGGGAGATTCAAAAGGAGGTGGTCCGATAGCATTGATCCTAGCTACAAGCTCCTGACGAATGATCCTACGGCTTGGACCGAGTCGGCGTTATGGACTAGGGACATTATCTCGAGGAAACGCGACAGGTAGTCTCACGGGGACTCATCTGCGGCTTGCTCCAACTGGTCAAGGTCTCGCATGGTTTTTTGCTGTCTTCGGACACCCGCGTACTGCTTTAGGAAAAGTTTGCAGAAATCTTCGAACCTGTTTATGGATTTTTCTGGGAGCTGTCTGAACTATAGCAGGGCTGGTCCCGCCAGGGTCGTAGAGAATACTTTACAGGTCACGGCCTCGTCTCTGGTTTCTAAGGTCATCTTCTATTGGAAGTGGTATATGTGATCGAGGGGACCAGTTTTCCCCTCGAACGGCTTAAAGGTCGGGGTCGTGAAGTCCCTCGGCCTAGGCTCCATCTGGATCCAGTCGGCAAAGGCCGTCCGGTTGATCCCTCGCACCGTTTGCTCTACCAGATCGTCGGGGGTCTAGCTGTGATGGGCCCCGAGTCTCTTACCCAACTCTGCCATCATCTCTTGCTTCCAGTCAGGAGGCATATCTCTTGGGCTTCCATGGGGTCTTCTGCCCATCACCCCCTGGCCTGGAGGGGTCTCGACTGGCTTCGCCACGCCCCCTGCATCCGCAATCCGGATGGGGCGAGAATTTCTCCTCGCGGTTGGCTTCCAAATTCTTGTTGGACTTCTTCATCAAATTTAGAGAAAATATCTTTCCAAGTATTACGCGCCAAGAAATTGAAAATATCTCTCACGTACTTTGTTTCTCTTTTTTTTTTTTTTTTTTTAATTGAATCCTTAAATATGTTTCATACATATTCTGAGCAATAACTAGCCTTGTAGAAAACAATAACTTCACTTACCCCATTTGTAGCATCAAAAAAAGTCCATAACTTCACTTACCCCATTTGTAGCATCAAAAAAAGTATGGATGTGCACTATTAAGATTATGAAATTATAACAATTTTAGCATAATGGATCTTATTCTCGTTATGCGCCATAGGACAATTGTAGTATGAAACCTACGTGACCCTATATACTATTACATTAATAGTTAAAAAACAGGGAATATTGTGTATAATTATTAAAGACTGAGCTGAAGACCCAGCGACATCATACTGTATTTATAATGGGATTGACTAGTACATCTACGTGACTAAGAGAGCAGACAAGGAAGGCAAATAATATAAAGTATAGAGTGTGAGAAATAATATGAACTTTACAGAGTGGCAAACAATATAAGTCGTACAATATTCTCTTGAATATGCATAAAGAATATTTCTGGTCACGTCTGAAGTTATGGGCGGTTTCATTTTCAATATACCCCCTTCAAACGAAATGGTCTCTTGTTGATATTGAGTTTGCTTCTCAGAAATTGGAACCATATGCTTGATAGAGATTTGGTGAAGATGTCAGCAACTTGATTAGCATGATTAGCAGTAGAGACATAACAAATTTCTAAACAACCTTCTGCAATCTTTTTTTATTATATTTTTTTTTTTATGAAGTGCACATCGATTTCAATATGTTCATTTGAGCATGAAAGACTGGGTTGGCCGCAAGAGCTACTGCTCCCATGTTGTCAATCCAATTGATGGGAGTTTAATGTGAAACATGATGTAATTCCTTGAGAACTGACTGTAGTCATGTTAGTTCGGCCGTCACTTGTGCTAATACTCTGTATTCAGACTCAGTTGAGGATCGTGCCACTGCTCTTTGTTTCTTTGATGACCAAGACACCAAGTTCCTTCCAAGAAACACACAATAACCAGTAATAGATTTTCTGTCATCTGGGTTGTTAGCCCAATCGGCATCAGAGAAACCAATAAGGTCGAATTGATCTGAAGTTTTGAAGCTAAGACCATAATCAGATGTACCCATTAGGTAGCGGAGAATCCTTTTGCATGCGTTCCAATGGACATCAGTAGGTTGTTGGAGGAATTTACTCAGATTGTTGACAGTGTAGGATATTTCTGGTCTATTTATCACTAGATATTAAAGGGCTCCAATTGTGCTAGGATAAAGCTTTAGGTCTTTTTTTAGGAGAGGAGAGCCGACGTATAGTGAGAGATTCTTACCAACTGAAGCTGGACTGGCACAAGGCGTACAGTAGACATATTGGTTCGCTCCAAGAGTTCGTTGATGTATTGAGATTGAGACAAGTAGATCCTTATTTCATCTCTTTCAATTTTGATGCCTAAGAAGAATTTGAGAGAGTCAAGAACTTTGAGGGAAAAACCTTTAATGTAGATGTTGCACCACACTTTCTATGGCTGCATGATTATTTGTAGTAAGGAGAATATCATCCACTTATACTAGTAAGATTAGTAAAGTCTCTCTTTGCTTGAAGATGAACAATGAGCTGTCTGAAATGGATGGTCTAAATTTCATACGAATAAGTTCAGATTTGAGCTTCTCAAACCAAGCTCGTGGTACTTGTTTAAGGCCATAAAGAGCTTTCTTGAGTTTACAAACATGATTAGGTATAGAGTTGTCTTCGAACCCTTCTAGTTGATTTGTGTAAACTGATTCTCGTAGTTCCCCATTAAGGAAGACATTGTTAATGTCAAGTTGCTTGATGTCCCACCATTTAAAAACTGCCAAGCTTAGAACAACTCAGATTTTTGAAGGTTTGGTGACTGGACTGTAAGTTTCCTCGAAGTCGATCTCAGGTGTTTGAAGAAACCCTTTAGCCACCAGTCGGGCCTTGTGGTGCTCAACTAATCCATCAGAGTCGTGTTTGACTTTGTAGACCCATTTATTACCAATGATCTTTCATCTCAGGTCGGTAAGGCAATAGGGACTATGATTGGTATTTAAGTCTTCAAATCTTCCATGGTTGTTTTCCATTTGACCGAGTTTAATGCTTCTGAGACAGTTTTGGGTAATTGTGATTCACTAGGAGATGAGAGTGAAGGGTCGTGGCGGTGGCAGTGAAAATTTTTAGTTTATAGATACCTAATTTAGATCGAGTTACCACGGGATGAAAAGAGACATTAGGATAATTCTGTATGTGGCCTGGTCATGAGTTATATAGAGGCGTTTCTGGCGAAGTTATAGAGTGATCAACATTAGATATGTATAAAAAGGTCTACTGTCAGAGGATGGAGACATATTTCCACTGAAATTAGTGTTTAGAGAGTGAGGACGCGGTGAGAAAGGAGAAAGAGAGGTACCTCTTGATTTCGCTTCAAAAATTAAGTCGGGAGGAGTTTTAATTTTAATGCTTATCCTGGAATGATCCTTACCAGTGGCAGTGCCTTACATTTGACTTGTGTTGATGTATGAGAATCAAGATAGGGGAGGATTGGTAAAGGTGTGGAAATGACTCTTAATTGAGTGCCTGTATTTTTCAGGTTTGGATTGAAGAGAGGGTCAGAATGGAATGGGAATATTTTTTCATCAAAGATGACACTTCAAGCAATGTAAATTTATCCATTATGGTGGAGGCATTTGTAGCCTTTGTGTGCTGAGCTATAGCCAATGAAGACATATTTTGAAGAATGAAATTGGAACTTTATGTTATGGTATGGTCTTAGATGTGGGTAGCAGGCACAACCGATTTGAGAAAGGTTTAGTCAGGTTTTCTGTTTAATAGTTTTTCAAATGGTGTGTTGTAGCGAAGAACCTTAGTTGACATCCTATTTATGAGGTAGATTGAGAATTCAAATGTCTCTCACCAGAATTTCTTAGGCATTGAGGAGTATGCAAGGAGAGTTAGACTTGTTTCAGAGATATGGCGATGTTTTCTTTAGGCTTTACTATTTTGTTCATGTTCATGAGGGCAAGGATATCTGAATAGGATTTCATATTATTGCAAGAAAGGTAATAAAGAGCAACACTCTTCTTCCTAGTCAGATTGGAGGGCTTTAATTGTGGTGCCAAATTGATTTTCAACAAAGGTTTTGAATCAGACAATAGCTTGATAGACTTCTAACTTTTCATTCATGGGAAAAATCCAAGTGAAACATGAGTGATTATTTATAAATGTATTTAGTATTTGTAGCCCTGAGTAGAGGGAGTACGTATAGACCTCAGACATCCGTGTGTATTAGATCGAAAGATTTATTTGAAGTTGTCAAGGATTTTTAGTAAGAGAAGCGATGTGTTTTTCCAAGTTGACAGTCTGAGCAAAAGTCTAAAGTCTTGATATTTAAAGATAGATTACAATCCTTTAGAATTCTAAACAGTACCATCTTTTCTAGGATGGCCTAATCTCCTATGAATGACATTGACATTAACTAAACTAGAAACAAAAGCACTGACCCTAAGAAGTCTATTACAGAGTTCTGAAAGTGAGGTGTCTGCAACAAAGGTTTTCCTCAAAAAGGAAGTTCAGACAAAATGGTGTTAAAACTGGGATGAAGGTTAACATGTTTCTTGGCAGAAGAAGGGACATGCTGAGCAGCTTCCAATTGGTAGAGACCATTCCTAGCCAAGCCTTGAAGAACTCTTCCAGAGCTCGTCCTAGACAATATAACAATCAGCACATAATTCAATTAGAACATCGTTATCAGAAGTGAGTTTAGCAACACTCAACAAATTTTTTTGTTATGGAAGGTACGTGGAGAATATTTTTCAAGGAAAGTCTTTTTAGAGAAAAATAGAGCAAACCATGGCCAATGCGGTGCATGTCAAGACCTTGCCCATTACTGATGGTGAATTTCTTAAGGCCATTATTGTCCATCTTGGTATTCAGGTTCTTTGTATCATTGGTGACATGATTGGTTGCTCCACTATCCATGTATTAGTTGGGATTAGCGGTAGTTTTAGGAGTAGCAACAAAGGCAGACATCGGGTTACTTTATGGTGGTTGAAAGTTCTTGTCATAGCGGAAGAAGCATTACGCAGCGGGTTGTTAGATTTCGTTCTAACTTGCGTTCTCACAACGAGAAAAGAAATAACAAAATTCTCAAGAGAATTTAGAAGAGAAAACTAAGATTTTGATTGAAGATTGAATGATTACAACTCTTACCAATGAAGGAAATTTATTTAAGTTTAGGATTAATTTAAACTATCCAATAAAATAATTCTAAGAAACTTATAACCATACACCTAGCACTTACCAACCAAATATACTTAAAATAAACAAATTGTTCACCTAACACATTTCAAATAAACAAATTGTTCACCTAACACACTTCAAATAAACAAATTGTTCACCTAACACACTTCAAATAAACAAGCTAAATAATCTAACAAAAAAAAATAAGTCTACAATACCTAACACACAAAAATATTCTACCAACAAATGGAATGTTCATTAGATTGGGTTTTGGAATTTTGGACCTTAGCTTTGGGTCATGGATGTGGGCTACTATATCAGTTCTCCCCCTCTTGAAAAAAACTCATTCTCAAGTTGCTCAAGGTATGACTTCTAGCCCATGGTGCTCGTACACATCTTGAATATTGAAGGCCTTAAAAATTGCGTAGCTATCTGGTAGATCAATGACATATGCATTATCATTAATCTTTTAAATAATACGAAAGGGGTAAATTTTCTTCTATTTAAGTTTATTGTATCCTCTTGTTGGAAGTTTTTCTTTACGTAAATGAACCATTATAAAATCGCATTTTTTGAAAGTCTTGAATCTTCTGTACTTGTCAACATTAGCCTTATATTTTGCACTGGACTCTTCTAACTTTTTTTTTCACTTCTTAGTCTTTTCACGTCTTATTAATCAAATGATCGGCAATAATACTCATCCCTAGAAGTTATGGTAAAGGTACCAAGTCGAGAGTATGCAATGGAGGATGAATATAAACAATTTCAAATGGAGATTTACCGTTGGAACGATTTGGTACATTGTTGTAAGCAAACTCAGCTTGCGATAGAACATTCTCCCATTGTCTTGGGTTTTCTTTAATCAAGTACCGTAAAATATTGCCCAGTGTACGATTAGTGACTTCAGTTTGCCCATCTGTTTGGGGATGACAAGTACTAAATTGCAAGGTGGTATCAAGTCTCTTCCACAAAGTGCGCTAAAAATGACTGAAGAATTTACTATAATAATCAGAGACTATTATTCTTGGTAACCCATGCAGATGAACAATCTCTCGAAAGAAAAATTGTGCAATATGAGTAGCATCTGAAGTTTTCTTGCAGGGAATAAAATGAGCCATTTTTAAAAAACGATCTACCACAACAAAGATAGAATCCGAACTTTTTTGTGTTCGCGGTATTCCTAAGATGAAACCCATGGACAAATCTTCCCAAGGCACATGAGGAATAGGAAGTGGCATATACAACCCAGTATTTTGAGCTTGTCCCTTTGCAGTCTGGCATATATAACAACGTTTAACAAATTTCTCTACATCACGCTTAAGATGTGGCCAAAAATATCGATCTTCCACTAATGAAATAGTTTTGTCTTGTCCTATATGTCCTCCTAACCCTCTTGCGTGTAGTTCTTGAATGATGTGTTCTCTGAGAGATCCTCGTGGAATACATAAACGATTTTTAAAGAATAGAAAACTATCATGTATTTGATGTTTATTTGCAAATCTATTAATGTATTTCTCACATTCTTCCTTGAAATCTTCATCATCAGCATATAAGTCTTTCAAATAATCAAAACTGATTATTTTATTTTAAATAGCATTTAGTAATATAACTCGGCGACTCAATGCATCAGCAACCTTGTTTAATTATCCAGACTTATGCTTGAGAGAGAAAGTGAACTTCTGGATGTAGGAAATCCATCGAGCATGCATTCGATTTGGTTTGAAAGAGTTATTGAGGTACTTAAGAGCTTGATGATCCGTATTGAGGATGAATTCCTTCTGTACTAGATACGGTTCCCATTGTTGTAATGTACGAACAATTGCATATAATTTTTGTTCGTATGTTGATCACTTCTTTCTGGCTTCGCTAAGCCTTTCACTAAAGAAAGCTATTGGCTTCATATCTTGGGATAGAATAGCTCCAACTCCTATGCCAAAAGCGTCACAGTCGACTTCAAAAATTTTGTCAAAGTCAGGAAGTGGAAGGACGGGTGCATTTGTGAGTTTTTCCTTCAAGACAGCAAAACTCTGTTCTGCTTCTTCTGTGCAAAGGAATTGCTTTTGCTTCAAACAATCGGTGAGTGGTGCAGCTATAGTGCTGAAGTTTCTCACAAATCGTCTATAGAACGTTGTAAAACCATGAAAACTCCGAACTTCTGTAATGGTCTTCGGTATTGGCCATTCTCGGATAGCCTTTACTTTATCATTACAACAAAGCCTAAGAAGACTAAGCTGTCAGTCATGAAGCTACATTTCTTCAGGTTGACATACAACTGATTCTTACAAAGTGTATTAAAAACTTCAGTCAAGTGTTGTAGATGTTCTTTCTCATTTTGACTATAGACTAAAATTTCATCAAAATAAACTACGACAAATCTTCCAATGAAGGGTTGGAATACCTGATTCATTAACCTCATGAAAGTACTCGGGGCATTGGATAGATCGAACAGTATAACTAACCACTCATATAGTCTTTCATATGTTTTGAATGCAGTCTTCCATTCATTTCCAGGATGCATACGAATCTGATGGTATCCGCTCTGCAAATCAATCTTGGAAAAGAGCTTTAATCCTCCCAATCTATCAAGTATGTCATCTAATTGTGGGATAGGAAATCGATATCGTATCGTAATCTTGTTGATGGCTCGACTATCAATACATATCATCCAGCTTCCGTCTTTCTTCGGTGTTCGGAGTGCAGGTACAGCCACAGGGCTCATACTTTCTCTAATCATTCTTTTCTTGAGGAGATCTTGGATTTGTATTTGTAGGATCTCATACTCCTTAGGACTCATACGGTAGTGAGGTAGACTCAGTAGACTTGCTCCAGGAATAAAATCAATCTGGTGTTGAATATTTCGCAGGGGTGGTAAGCCAGCGGGTAACTCCTCAGGAATGATGTCTTCAAATTCAGACAATAATGTTTGAACTTGTACAGGAATATTGGTAGGAGTATATGTCTCTTTAGGTACAAAAAGAAGGTTGGTCCTGGTAGGGGTTGTTTGGTTATTTTGTAGCTTCAGAGGAGCCAGAGTAATCTTCATATCATCCTTGTGGAAGCTGTATGTGTTAACTTTGCCATTATGTATAGTGTTTAAATCGAATTGCCACGGTCGACCAAGCAATATATGACAGGTATCCATATCAACAATATCACATAATACCTCATCTTTTTATTTACCGATGGAGAAAGGAACTCGACATTGTTGTGTCACCTTTATTTCACCGACATCCTTGATCCAGCCAATGCGATACGGCACAGTATATGGTTGGGTTGGCAGTTGTAACTTATCCACCATAGTCTTTGATACTATATTCTCGCTACTCCCACTATCAATGATAAGATCACACACTCGTTGTTCAATTTTACAATGAGTCTTGAAGATGTTGTGTTATTGCATATCTTTTTCCTTCTTTGGTGTATACATCAATCGTCCTATCACCAAGGAAATACCTTCATCTCTATAAATGACTTCCTCAGGTTTAACTTCATCTACGTACTCCTCATTCTCGAAATATGTCTCGTCTCTTTCGATGTTGTCATCATGTGTGGTTAGATTAACGGGTCTGTTCTTATGACATTGATTTGAATAGTGGCATGTTTGTCTACAACAATAACATTTATTACCTCTCGGGACTGTATAAGGGTTGTTAGTATTGTTGTTGGCTACTTCTCTTTGCGGTCGAGCGGTTGGTTGGTTGTGAGAAGGAGTTGGTTTTACTACTTCATCGTGTGGTCTTTCCATGGCCTTCATTTTGCTCAAATCAGATCTTTATGGTGGTGAAGAGGATTGTGCAGTTGTTGGATTGCAATTTGTCCTTTTGTTGAGTTGAGTTTTAATTTTCAAAGCGAGTTGAATTGTGCTAGACAAAGTATTATGAGATTGTTTGAATACCTCGTCTTGTATGTTTGTATGAAGTCCATCAATGAATCTTGAAATCTTTTGACTTTTAGATTCACGAATGTCGACTCGGACAGCCAGTTTGTGAAACTCGGTTACATATTCTTGTATTGTCCGATATACTTGTCGGTAATGTTGATATCGACTGAAAAGTGCTTGTTCATAATCTGTAGGTAGGAAGTGCTCGATCATCAATTGTTTCATTCGCCGCCAAGTGTGAACTCTGTTTCTCCTTTGCCGAATATGTGTCATTTGTAATTGATCCCACCAAGCTAACGCGCCTCCTTTGAGTCGATAAGCCATCAATTTGACCTTTATGTTTTCTTGCGTACCCTAATATTCAAAGAACTTCTCCACTTCAGCCAGCCAATCAAGGAATTCTTCAATCACGAATAAACCATTAAATTACGGATTCTCGATCTTCATATGGTAGTCATTTTGCCGAGGTCCTTGGTTGTTTTCGGGCATGGCTGGTCCCTCATCATCTTCACTAGAATCTTCATCTTTGAAAAGTTGATTTTGATGCCACCTAAAATTTCCAAGAGGATCAACTTCGTCACGTCTTCGTTGCTCATAATTGTTGTTTCATCCCCCAAGAAGGTGTTGAGTTAAATTCATAAGCATCGTCTCTAGATTCTGTAATCTTCTATCAAGTGCACATACAGACTTCTTTATTGCGAACTCTTCCACATCGGGATTTTGTTGGCTAGACTCTCCGTCCGACATTTTTTTTTTTTACTTTTTACTTTTTTTTTTTTTGCTTTTAAGGAAAGAAAATAGTACAAACTTTTAAAAGTAAAGAAAGATAGAATTACTTTTTTTTACTTTTATTTTTATTTATTTTTATTTTTGTTTTACTCTTATAGGAAAGAAAATAGTACAAACTCTTAAAAGTAAAGAAAAATAAAACTCTCAAAAATCTAAACAATAAAAAAATATAAAACTTACAAAAATGTATATATTACCTTAAAGGAATGAAACAAGTTCTCCAAGGTAGAAACCTTGATATACACCCTCTTTTTTTTTTTTTTTTTTTTCTGGAAACAAAGACAGTGTATGGAAGGGTTATATGTGTATGTATGGTAAATAATTGTTGTAGGAAGGTGATAGTAAGGATTTAATAACGAAGGTGATGATGAAATAAGGAGATTTTTTTTTTTTTTTTTATGGAAATAGTGTAGAGTGACGGTAACAGAAAAGCTATGTCTGATACAGAGGTAGGCTCTGCTATCAATTGACGCAGCAGATTACTGAATTTCGCTCTAACTTGCGTTCTCACAACGAGAAGAGAAATAAACAAAATTCTCAAAGAGAATTTAGAAGAGAAAACTAAGATTGTGATTGAAGATTGGATGATTATAACTCTTGCCAATGAAGTCAATTTATACAAGTTTAGGATTAATCTAAATCATCCAAAAAAATAATTCTAAGAAACTTATAACCATATACTTAGCAACTACCAACCAAACATACTTAAAATAAACAAATTGTTCACCTAACACACTTCAAATAAACAAACTAAATAATCTAACACGTTTCAAAAAAAATAAGTCTACAATAGCTAGCATATAAAAATATTCTACCAACCAATAGAATGTTCATTAGATAGGGTTTTGAAATTTGCTTTGGGTCATGGACGTGGGCTGCTGCTGCTCCGTCAAAGCAAATCGCAGCAGTGTATCCTATTTTTCCGCAGACTTGGCAGGTGGGTTTGTTGTGGCAACCATTACCTCTGCCCCCTCGACCACCTCGATGACCATTGACGTGGGAGAAACCACCTCTGTTTTCTTGAGGTCCTGGTGTACCACCCTGTCGTTCTCCTCCAGTGGTCACAACATTGGCAGTGGCAATGTGAAGTTCGATGTTGGCAGCAACACTATGTTGTTCTAAACGATTTTCATGGTTCAGCGGAAGGGAATACACCTCCTGCAGTGCCAGAGCATCATGATGAGAGGTTACATTCACCACAACAGAGTCATATTCAGACACTATACAAGCAAGACGGTAGAGAACCAGGTCATCTTCTCTAATGAATTGGCCAGTAACAGCCAAATTCTCTGCAGTATTCTTCATTTTTTGAAAAAATTCAGTAATGGCCATTAAGCCCTTTCGTGCTGTCTATAGTTGGGTTCGCAGCTGCAAGACTCTAGCTCTTGTTGAGATAAGAAGAGTCTTTCAATAGTAGCCTAAGCCTCGTTGGCTGTCAAACAACCAACAACTTGACCGAGGATGCCTTCGGTCATTGATGAAAGCAACCAACTGAGTAATAATTAGTCAAGGCGATGCCATTGAAGAAAGGCAGGAATGAGAACCATACGAGCGACATTTTCCTATGTCACTGTGATCCACTTCGGTGGGCATTCTTTTGTGCCGAGCAGCAGGCCGCCAAGGTCGTGGCCGCGTACTGCTGGTACCACCAGCGACTTCCAAAGAAGGAAGTTGTTACCATCAAGTTTGATGGGTAGGATATGGTTAAGGTTGGTGGGGAAAGGGTTTGTTGGAGTGTTTTCTAGAAGAGGGAAATGATTGGTATTAGTTGAGGTTGATCCGTAAGTATTTGTGTTGTCGCTGGAACTTTGGGTAGAATTATTGGTTTGGATATTATGCGAGTCAGCCATGGCAGTGAGGGTTTTAGAGAAAATTTCCTTAAAATATGGCGTGAGAGTCTTAGAGAAAATTTCCTTAAAATATGGAGAAAATTTGATTTTTTTAATCGTAAAATTTAAAAATAAATGGAAAAAAATCTCCTGTCTTAAAATTTTTCTGACAAATTTTAAATTTATTTATGAAAATATCATTTTTTTATAAATTAATAAGATACTTGAGATAATCAAACCAATTAGATTACTCAAAGTAGTTACTCGAAGTGACCTGATTAGTTACCTTGAATATATTGTATGTTGGAAAAGTAACAATTTTGAAGAACAAGTGTTATATTTCTAAGTATATTTTAGAAGTATTATTTATCTAAATAAAGTTTAGAAAAATAATATATTTTTAAATAAATCCAGAATTTTTAACCAGATCTTCAAGGGCGTTTAGCAAATAGCCGAACTGAAATTTGGATCACTATATGAAAAATAGCTATTTTTCAGGCACCATTAAAAAATGGTTGAATTTTGAAAATTAGTTGAAGATGTCTTTTTATATTTAATATATCAAAATATATTGATTTACTACGTATAAAGTTGCTTTATTTTTTTTTTCTAAAAATTGATTTATTTTTTTAAAAATAAATTAATTGAAAAACGTTCATTTATTAAAATAAAATTATAAAAGGCCATTTATTAAACAGATGGAAAATGATCATTTTTTAAAATTGGTTAACAAAAGGACATCTTTTTATAAATGCCTATTTTTCAATTTTTCGGACTTCGTCCTAGTTCTTTTGTAAGAAGCCCAAAATATAAGTACCTATTTTGGGTTGCGAATGTCAATACAGATTGGGCTCATATGGTTTATAACCAAAAAAATCAAGAAATTTATACTTAGTACTCGATTTTGTGCATCAGATTTCACAAATTTTCGTTTTTAAATTTTCAGTTAAAATTCCCATTTTTGTGGTATACGTGTAAAATATGTGTGGTATACATTTATATTGTACATTTTGTTATATGGTTTACATTTATTGTGTAAATTTATACTATGGTACCAGTTCATAGATATAATTTTCATGCATGAAATGTATAGCGGTGTACATTCTATGTATAAAATACTTGTGGTTTACACTTTCCAAAAAGGGTAAAAAAAAATGGGTTTATGAAATAAAGTAAAAGATGGGTATTCATGAAAATATGCTTAGTAAAACGGTTATTTATGAACTTCTTTTTCTCAAAAAACAATCCAACTGTTTCATTTGACTATTCCCTGGGCTCCATATAAGGGCCTTTAAGCCATTTAAGCAGCCCAATTAAGCACCCATCTGGTAGCTGGTAGCTGGCTGACCATGAAAGATTAATCAAAATAGAAGTACACATTCCAAATTAATTTTGGTCCTTTTTTTTTTTCTCTCTCACTTATTATTATTATTATTAGAGAAATTATGGTGGATGTCATTTTTTTTCTTTTTACACTTTATTGTATTAAATGTCCGTTTTTCTCTTTTTATAGCTAATTATTTGAGTATTTTTTTTTAAAAGTGGGGCTTACCTAATGATTACCGCTTACTACAAATTTAAAGAAAAATAACACACACTCTCTACTAAGGTTTGAACTCCTGACCCTTCCAAATCACACACACATCCCTCAAGCCTTGGACCAACTAAGCTAGCCCCAGTTGGCCTTTTTATAGCTAACTATTTGAGTTTATGTATGGGTGAACTGCAAGAAAATAATCTCAAGTTTGAGTGTTCTGGAATTTAAATCTTAGAGTTTGGACTTTGCAAAAGAATATCCAAGATTAAAATTTTTTGTAAATTAATATTATGGACTGATCTTTTTACCAATTTTAGCCAGAAAAAAATAATAATATCTTCTATTAAAATTAGATTAATTCTTATTATTCTTCTTAATTTTTATGATTTATCAGTTAAAGTTATTCAAAAAATCAACTTGGAATATTAATTTTCAAAAATTCTTAATCTCAAGATATTATTTTGTAAAATCCACATTTCAAGATTGAAATTGTAGAACATCCGAATCTCAGGATATTTTTTTTTACAGTTATCTTTATGTATTTTTGTATTTTATATTATATATATATACATGTATAATAATTTTAGTTAATGTACTAGTATTTTATATTAAGCACACATATTTTATATTTGATATATATTTAATATATCCACTAATATATCAGTTATTTTGCTACCTTATTTAAAAAATGAACATAACTTTAAGGGCCAAAAGCTCAGTCATTTTGCTACAAGCCTCTTATTATTTTTCGTAAGACCAAATTTAGGTGGTGCTATATATTACAGTATTACTTGTCAAAGGTTACAATCTCAATTGTTTCGTCGCCAACGTAGATTTTGATTCCGGGCGGAACCATGGGAGCTTAGACTATATCCGTATATCCCTTCAATAACAATTCTTGTTCAAAATTCTTTGACTTTCTAACTCGCTTCGGGTATTTACATATATTAAGTGCATATTCAAAATTCAATGTCCAATAATTAGAGTGTTGAAAAAAAAATTGTTATAATTATTGAACAAAGGTTTTAACTTATAACTTGATGTGTTGAAGAATATTATTATTGTAATCCTTTTCTAAAGGGATATAATTGCAAATTTGCTATTGCGGAAAAAAAAAAGGTTTATTCATTAAGAACATGTGCTATATGTATAGTCTATAATTTTTTTTTTCAAACGCTAAATATATAGCCTAACATATTTAGCATTAATTTAAAATAATAACTGCGTAACTTCTAGCTACGAATATGCATTATTGTAGAGTAGTGGAGAGCCTGAAAAAATAAAATAATAACTTTGATTCAGATCTTCCACATTTACACACACAAAAAAAAAATCTTGGTTTTTTTGAGGTTCAATCCCACCATTTTATGAGGTTCAATCCCACCTGTGAAACAAACTTAATTGCGAAAGTAATGCTTACAAATTCGTGTCTAATAAGTAATAATAATATGGTCATTGGAATTATTTTTTTTTACGAAAGTAATGCTTACAAAATCGTGTCTAATAAGTAATAATAATATGGTCATTGGAATTATTTTTTTTTACGAAAGTAATGCTTACAAAATCGTGTCTAATAAGTAATAATAATATGATCATTGGAATTATTTTTTTTAAAAGATACTAGAAAAATAATAATTTTATGCTTCCAATATTATAAAGAGAAAGGAGTTAAGAGACTAAAGAGTAGTGCTCAACATTACACAATGTATCAGTTTGTTACACTCAATAAAATTATTCTTCCGGATCTACTCTTCAAGTAGAATTTATGAATGACTTAATTTATTAATTTAAATAACTCAGTAACAGAATTATACCTCGTTATCATATTGAATACCACTAATAATTTATAATATTATTCAATTAGATTAATTAATGATAATTTATAGTATTATTCAATTAGATTAATTAAAGTCTAATGAAAGCCCTTTTTGGCCGGCCTTAATTGGTCAATAATAATTCGAATCACAAGGAAGATCTTCCGTAACGATCATCATGTTAACTTGATTTGAATTCATCAAAGTTTTAAAACTTTAGTCATTTATTTGCCAAACGTAAAGAAAATCATTTTGAGACTCATACGCAACTTTCATCCCGACAGCTTATTAAATATCAAGTCTGCACGTTGAAGTTGAACACATGGGCGTTCTAATGGTATCTTCTGCCATTATTAACTATAACTAAGTCAAACGAAAGCAAATATATAGAAAATGGAAACATTCGAGTTTGTGAGCAGAAAGAATAGATACATGTATATCATAGTACTCATTTGTTTAGGATATTAATATCATATATAAAAGAAGCCAATGACTTTGACTTGAGTGTGGCTCAGATTGATTTTGACCTATGCTTGAAAAATCATGTTACGTCTAAATAACTATTCTATTCAAAGCATTTGGCTATTTGTCTGGATAAGCAATTGTTAATTTCATTAGTAGTACTCGAAAATCTACACTTTCGATTTTTTTTTTCTTCCAAATGGTAATGTACAACTTTCCATGATTGGATTTTTAATTATTATTCACCAAATTATACAAAACAATGATTAATCAGTATTCAGATTAGAAATTGCTATAAAATTGGGATAAGTATTTGTTTGCCTAATATAGTACTTTATCAGGTAATTATAGTTTTTTCTTTTTTCCTCTTGTTCAATAAGTATCGTAATATCATTAGATATTAGATTTTAATAAGATGACAATAATTAGTTGAGTAATTGTACTAAAAGAATCTATAATATTTAATGCTAATATAAATGTAGAAGTCTATAAGTTGGGCAACAATTTTGTTACCTCCTGAGTTGGAATTTTTTTCCCCCTAAGAGCAATCTATTAGTAATTAATTCCTATTTCACATAATGTCTTTTTCATTCCATTTTCTCATTATAATTGCACTTTAAAATTAAAAATTAAGACATTAATAAGTAATATTTTTTTAGTATATTAATACGTAATATTTTATATGATAAAACTGAAATTAACATGATAATATATAATAATTTCAAATTAAAGTTGTTCAAAAATTAAACATTAAAGCAAAAATTGACATGACAATATGTAATGATTTTAGATTTAAAAAAATTGATATAGTAATACATGATAATTTCATAAACAAAGGTAATTATAAATAGTAAACCTAAAATTAAAATTTACATGGTAATATGTAAGCATTTCTTTTAAAAGATAATAAAAATTGAACTTTAAAATCAAGATTCTCATGGTAATACATAATTATTTTAGATTAAAGATAATTAAGAAAATATAATTCAAAAGTAAATATTAAAAAAGTGGTAGGAATAAATTTATCCCAAATTGATTAAAATATTGCGTGATATGATCGAGAAGTACTGATTCCATACACCTCTCTCAGCATTTGTACATATAAATCATTTCTTACACATTCTTAAGCTATTAATTATATGACTAAATATTATTAGAAAAATGAAAATATACAAATATTAATGATTACTTTTTCTCCATATCCAAATGGATGCTAAGAAATGAAAGAAAAAACAGCGACAAAAAAAATTGAATCAAACAAAAAATAAATATAAAATTTTCATTCCATTACGCCATTTTTTAAAAGGAAAACTGAAAAAAAAAATGATTCCAAAAACTCTACATAAATTGGAATAATAATAGAAATAGGTAAGTTTCCCTAAATAATTTGAAATTATAACAGAATTAAATAAGATTAGCTTGCTATAATAAGTCATTTCCCTAAATAATTTGAAATTATAACAGAATTAAATAAGATTAGCTTGCTATAATAAGTCATTTCTAATTGGATCAAACGTACTCATTTATGGAGAAATAAAATCCCTATCGAAAATTTATAATAAGTCATCTCTAATTAGATCAAACATACTCATTTATGGAGAAAAAAAATCCCCATCGAAAACTCACTCAATTATATATATATATCTAAGACTATGGGTGGAATGACACGACACCTATTCCATATATTCCACCACCACACCTATTCCATATTTTCATCAGCTAATAGGACACATAGGTGCTCACTCGTAGGATCCACTTATTGGAGGACACATTTCTAGAGTGGAATTGTGAAATCTGTAACCCCAAGCTTATGAAAGCTTGAACCCTTAACCTGTTAGAAGCAAGAACTCCGAGTAATTACCTTTGCCGCTATGCCACCACTATTGGTGGTATAAATATTAGTTATCTTGTTTAGACATGACACTTAAGAAAGATACTTTTTTAGCATATATGTGGTTGATAAACAAAACAATTAATTAGTTAACAATAAATTAGTAAACAAAACAATTATTACCAAAGGCTAATTAGTAGTCCAATATTTCTTTTTCTTGATATCAATTAGTAATCCAATGTTAATTATAACAAATGATAGATTTAATTACTTGCACCTAAGCAATGTTGTATATGCACGCTCGCATATATATATATATATATATATATATATATATATAAAGTAATGCTATAGGTATAAATGATGTCCAATATTACATAATGTATAATTATAATCAATAATTTTGTCACTAATATGCGGGCTGATTTTCTATGGGTATTATGCCAAAATTTAAATGAAATCTATGACAATTAAAATAAGAATTTTCAACTTAAAATTTTATTTATTTATCACTTGCACTAAAGAATAGCTCCATACTTTTGTGGATTGTGTCCTTGTGATAACAATGCGTAGATTGTAAATTTTGTGGCTGTCCATATTTGGTTTTCAATTTTCTTATTGGTGTACAAGTTAATAACAATACGCTTTGATCTGATCTTTAGCAGAAAGCAGCACTAGTGCTTTTTCCTGATGTACTTTGGCATGTATGGTTGTTTTGGTCTCAGAGGTGATCTGTTTTATGAAGGGAATCAAAAATTTAAGAAATAAAAGTTACAATATTTGGATCCATGCGCATGAAACCAGTAATCTGATATTTTTCAATTACATGTAATATATGTACACATACATATAACATCTATTCTTTGTATCATTGTTGTGCTCTTGATTAAGGCTCCAATTGCTATTGATCCCACCCCAATAATGTGTCTGGTTTGGTCACAAATCAAGCAGGTGTAAGATATTACAGGATATTAGCATTATTAATCGGTTCTCAAAAGGGAGAAAAAAATTCATGAGATATTTGTCTGTTTATTTTATAGATTTGTGATTAATATTGATATGTGACTTAAAAAAGAATTTTTCTTACACTGATATCTTTATAAGACTCATATTATCAAGACCATTTTTTTTAAAATTTTTTTATCAATAAATCATATTTATAGATATAATATATATCTGTCCACTTTGATCTCACTTTTATAATTGTTTTTTCAAATAAGTCTTTTAAGTTGATCCGGTCCGTCCGTTAATCTTTTTATCTTTAATCTTATTGTCTCCGAAATGATATGGTAAGCTAAAGCATGTACGTAGAAGAATTATGTTTAGTGTTTTAGTCTTTAGCTATAGCACTCACCAATTAAAGAGTTAATATTTCCGCCATAAATGGATCTATTATATATTGTACGTAGAGACGACAATTATTATTTCACTGATCGTATGAACTTTCCCACAGCCATCTTATAACTGAATAACTTTGAAGAATTATACGAACAGATAGAACTACAGGAACTCAATGTAATTGATGATCGTATAATGCCAGGTGTAGGGTACCCCATTTGTGTAGGAGGTTAAGAGAATATTATACCTCTGGACTTTGACTTTTGAAACTTGACTTCAGTTAATGTATATAGACAAAACGAAGTAATAATACGGCCTACCTATCTGAACTGTATTATGCTTCTCATTAGATGCCCAATATATAATGCATAGTTTATTTGCCCGAGATCAAGGCCATATCTTCTTTTGGACTTTCTGTTTGATTATTAAGATATGTGTAAGTACCTTTTGTTATTTTATATGCGTCGTTTTGATTCCAAGGCAAATAAGTTAGTCTAACTCTTTCCGGTGGTTCCAAGCATACACTATATGAAATTATTATTGAAACAGAAGACAAACGATGACATCAAGGTAAATTAAGCCAGGTATATTTTTCTAGTTATTTCTCTATAGTAATGGTGTTAATCGAGCTGCACTATGTTGACCTAGGACCTAGGCGCGATTAGTCGTGACCCATGGTCAATCAGTACAAATTTCTTATAGTGTTGACATATTTTGTCACTGTTATTAGATGACTTATTGCAACGATTAGGCACATTTTTTAAAAATATATATATAAATTAATAGCTATAGCCACGATAAATATCATCGTTATAGATGTTATAGATTTTAAAAAAATTACAATTAATTTAATTAATCTAAATTAATTTTAAATAATTATTTTTAAAAGATAAACGATAAAGTTATACCCACAAGAATTAAAATCAATACAAAAAAAATTATTAAAAAAAACCTACAAATCAAAGCATAAATTAAAACTAACACTCTTAAACAAACATATTCCATACTCTAAAAATCAAACTATTGATAAATTTCATAAACTAAAAGTATATTCAACCTCAAATCAATAAATACTCCACAAAATTATAATACAAAATTAATCCACATATTCATATAAATACCCAAAATATTTAATCCTCATATTTAATTAAAAATCAATTAATTGTAGTCACTACAACAAGTAGGTAATAAAATGATGACTCTAACTCGATGACATTTGTCGCCGCTTTAAATTTTAACTAAAGTGATGACAAATTTAAGAGTCACTACTTTAGAGTATTTATATTGCTGAACATATTAAAAAATCTATAAGGGAGGCACGTGTCTCTGCTTTAGAGGACCGCGCCAAAATTTCCCTCTAAAAATTCTTAAAGCAGTGACAATAATCATTACATTATATTAATCTAATATTAATAAATTAAAATAATTATTATTACTATAAAATATGTGAAATTAAAAATAAAAATCGAATTTAAAACGACGACAAATATCCCCGCTTTAAATTAGAATATTTAAAGCAACGACAATTATTCTCGCTTTAAATTATATGTTTAAAGCAGTGACAAATTTTCACAAAAATTTAGGCAGTCAAACTGACTGCCGCAAATTTTTTTAACTTTAAATGGAATAGTGCATTTCATTTAAAGCGGCGACTATTGCCACTACTTTAATTGATTAATTTCTATACCTAGAAACCGATCGTTTTCCTCTCCATATTTCATATATATATATCTCAACCCAAAAATCATCTCCTCCTCACTGATAAGTTTTTTTTGCTTATTTTTCTCATTTTCAATCCTTTTTCATTTTTTTAAAATTTTTTTGTAAATTTTTTTCAGGGGCTCTACCGCCAGCTCTGACCCGCCATCGTTGCCTCGTCCTTACCGCTCCCGTGCCTCTACCACCCTTCAAGCCTAATAGGTTAGTTTTTTATATTAATTTTTGGTTTTATTATTTATTTAAATAATTAAAAATAAACATTGTAATATTAGTTAATTTTGGATATTAGATATGATTATGATTCTATGTTGTAATTTTAGTTTTGTTTTAGTATCAATTAAAATAAATGTTGTAATATTAGGAAAAATCATAAATTGAAATATATTTTAAAGTTTTAGTTTTAGTTTTATTTTGATATTAAATTATTAGAATTATGAATATTTATTGTACTTTTTGATATATTGGATATAGATTTTTAATAGATTATTAGATATTTGGTTATTGGATTCTATTATTAGGGCGATAGATATATTTGGATATGGATTTTTAATAGATTATTAGGTTTTAATGGATATTGGATTATTGGAATAAATTATTAGTTTAATTGGATATTGGATTTGATAAGTTATTAGTGTTTTATATTATTGGTTTTATTGGATGTTGGTGGATGTTTATGTTTTGAGAATGTGGATTGAGTATGGAAAATTGTTTAGTTGGATTTTTTTTTGAGTTATATTTTAATTTTTTAATATTTTTTTATTTTAGTATATAAGTTAGAAACTTTATAAATTAGAATTTTATTTTATTAGAATTAATAAATGAAATGAATAATATAGAATTAATTTGATAATTTGTTATCTAAAACTGTCATAAAATTAAAAAATACCTAAAATAAAAATTTAATTTATAAAATACCTAAATGCCCCTGGAATAATAAAGTGGTCAAAATGTCCTTAGAGTAACTAAAAAACTCATAAAATTAAAAAATACAAAAAAAATGATGTTATAATTTACAGAAAAATCAATATGCATCTAGAGTAATAAAATCCTCAAAATGCCCTTACAATAATTAAAATACACATAAAGTTAAAAAAAAAAAGTCTAAAAATAACAATTTAATTAATAAAATACCCAAAATGCCTCTAGAGTAATGAAATATCGAAAATGCCCCTAGAGTAACTAAAAAACTCATAAAATTAAAAATATAATAAAATACCCATTTAATTCACAAAATACCCAAAGTGCCCCTAAAATAATAAAGTGGCCAAAATGCCCATAGAGTAACTAAAAAACACATAAAATTAAAAAATACTATGTGGCAATTTACAAAATACCCAAAATTCCTTAGTGTTACAAAATATATAAAATGCCCTTATAGTAACTAAAGTACTCATAAAGTTAAAAAAATCAAAAAATAACAATTTAATTAACAAAATACCCAAAATCCCCCTAGAGTAATGAAATACTAAAAATGCCCCTAGAGTAACTAAAAAACTCATAAAATTAAAAAAATATAATAAAGTACCCATATAATTCAAAAAAATACTCAAAATTCCCCTAGAATAATAAAGTGGCCAAATGCCCTTAGAGTAACTAAAAAACTCATAAAATTAAAAAATACCAAAAAATGATGTGGTAATTTACAAAATACCCAAAATGCCCTTATAGTAATTAAAACACTTATAAAATTTAAAAATACCCAAAGATAACAATTTAATTCAGAAAATAATAAAATACCCAAAAATGTCTATATAATCTACAAAATACCCAAAATACATCTAGAGAAATAAAATACCTAATATGGCCCTACAGTAATAAAATACTTATAAAATTAAAAAAATCCAAAAATAACAATTTAATTAAAAAAAATACCCAAAATGCCCTTAGAGTAATAAAATAACCAAAATACTTTTAGAGTAACTAAAAAACTCATAAAATTAAAATTTTAATAAAATACCCATATAATTCACAAAATACCCAAAATATCCTAGACTAATAAAATACCTAAAATGCCCTTGTAGTAACTAAAAAACATAATAAATACTCATATATTTAACAAAATACCTCAAATACCCATAGAGTAATGAAATACCCAAAATGTCCTTATAATAAGTAAAATACTCGAACATGTACTCTTAAAAAACCTGAAATTCCTTTCTTAAATCATAAACACTAGTATGGTCATGACACATAAACTAGTTTGATATATTCTTGATCATAACAATTAGAGTTATTCAATTGTGATGATGAAGACCATTCTAAATGAGTTGACATGTCATGGTAAAGGTTGTAGTCACAGTCATAATGTGTATATTTATTTGTACACATAGTGACTTTAATACATGCATGCATTATTTTAGTCACAAAAAATTACCATAGACCCGTTTAAGAGTTGACGAAAGAATATACATCTTGATATCAATTCTTGAGTTATCTTATTTGGACAGTTTAGGATTACACATTATGTGTTATGGTTCACTTATAAATATTGTTCTTTGGTCGATTTTTGATATTTCCCTATGTTTTCCGGGTGTGTACATATATATACCACACTTATGGGAGCTAGGGGAAGACACTGCCGGAATTTCGATGTGAATGGAACAATATTTAAATAAATGATGTACTACATAACAAAGTAATTTTGAATGGGATAGGACCTTACCCTTTAGAAATGGAGTGATAAGATAGATTTAGAACATGTTTTGCATGATCATCCAAAACTATTTTATCTGAATACTAAGTTGTTGTAAATAATAGTAGTGAAGATACTTATAGACAAGAGTTGGATATATTTGAAAGATTATTAGTATGATGTACATTAGGATGGTACAATTGCATTTGCTAAAAGGGCAAAACAATATGTCAATGACCAAGGCAAAGTTAAATGCCCCTGTCTGATATGTTGGAATGTGTTTCATTAGACTGTTGAAACGTTGGAAACACATTTGATAGACAATGGGTTTGATTCATCATACACTAATTGGATCTTACATGGAGAAATTGTTAAGATTTGTCTTCCTCATAATGATGTTCATATAGAAAATGTTGATATGACAGATGAGATGGTAGACATATTATAAGATTTTATTGGACCAGAAAATGCAGATGGTGGTGAAACTGAATATGATATGGGAGATGATGTGGCAATAAGACCATCTGTACCTAGCCAACAATATGATGAGTTATTCTCCGAAGTGGAAACTGAGTTATATCCGGGATATACCAATTACTCATCTTTGAACTTTTTGGTCAAACTTATGCATTTGAAAGTAATGTGTAAATAGACTAATAAGTCGTTTGATAGTTCATTGAAATTATTGAAGGATGCATTTCCAGCTGACAATAAGAAATCACGATCGCACTATAATGTAAAGAAGTAGATGTTTAAGTTAGGTTTGGGATACGAGTCTATTCATGTGTACCAATATGATTGTGCATTATTTTGGAAGGAGAATAGTGACATGGAGAATTGTCCTGCTTGTGATATGAGTCAATGAATAGACAAAAATACAAAGAGAAAGAAGATACCTCACAAAGTATTACGGTATTTTCCATTAACACCATGATTGAAGTGTCTGTATGGGTCTAGACACACTGCAAAAGAAATAAAGTGGCATTTTAAAGGTTGTTCAAATGAGGAAAAGATGTTGAGACATCCTATTGACAGTGAAGTATAGAAATATTTTGATATGAAGTATCCAGATATTGCTTCAGAACCACGAAATGTCCATTTGAAATTGGCTGCTGATGGGTTTCATGCACTTGGCAACATGAGTTTATCTTATAACATATGGCCAGTAGTTTTGACTAATTATAACCTTCCTCTCTGGCTATGCATAAAAAAGTGTTATTTTGTGATGTCTCTTTTAATTCTTGGATCATAATCTCCTAAAAAGAACATTGATGTATTTCTAAGACTGTTGGTAGATGAGTTGAAATATTTATGGCATGTTAGAGTTGAAACGAGAGATGCCGTTGATAATAAAATATTTAAAATGCGAGCTGTATTGATATGGACTGTAAATAATTTTCCAGCTCGTAGTAGTTTATTTGGATGGAGTGGACAAGGATACAAGGCATGTCCTATATATAACGAAGATACTCTGTCAATGCGTTTAAGAACAAAGACTTGTTATGTGGGGCATAGACGTTTCTTTCCAAAATCTTATGCATTTCGAAAAAGTTTACTATTTGATAGGAAGATAGAGAGAAGAAATCCACCAAGGGTGTTTTCTAATGAAGATATTCTGCAACAACTTAGTCATGTGTGATGTGATATGCCAGGTAAATATCCAAAACATGGTGGGGTGAAACAAAAAAAAGACAATGAATAACTTAATTGGAGAAAAAAGAGTATATTTTTTGAGCTTGAGTATTGGTTATCACTAAAACTAAGAAACAATCTCGATATTATGTATATTGAGAAAAATATATGTGATAGTATTCTTGGTATAATATTGAATATTGAAAGCAAATCTAAGGATACAATGAACGCAAGGCGTGAATTAGAAGATTTAAATATCAAATCAGAGTTATATGTCGTCGAAGAAGGGAATAAGTTGATTATACCTCATGTAGAGTACACTTTCACTGTTGATGATTGATGTAAATTTTGTCAGTTTATTAAATCGGTCAAGTTTCCTGATGGGTTTGCAAGTAATCTTCGAACCAATGTAACTGATAATGATACAAAAATTATCGAGTTGAAATCGCATGATTGCCATGTTACTATGCAACGTCTGTTGGCACCAAGAATTAGTCCTTTTGTGAATAGAGACATCTTATCTATAATAACTGAGTTATGTAACTTTTTCCAGCTCATCTGTGCAAGGACTCTAAATATGAAAAACTTGGAGAAAGACATAACTCTTATTCTTTGCAAGCTTGAGTGTAATTTTCCTCTTGTTTTTTTTTTTTTTAATATCATGGTGTATTTGATGATTCATTTGCCAAAAGAGGCATTACTTGGAGGACCTATTTATTATAGATGAATATATCCTTATGAGTTATATAAAGAAGTTGAAAAACTATGTAAGAAATGAAGTACGGCCAGAGGGTTCAATTTTTGAAGGTTATGTTGTTGATGAAGTCTTAACTTTTACTCAATGTACTTACAAAGAGTTGAGACTAAGTTCAACTAGCCAGAAAAGAACAAAGATCCCTTGCAAAATGGTCCAAAGCCGAGTTTATAGTTTTCCAGTCATGTTGGTCCAATTGGTAAAATAAAATATTGTTCATCTTTATGATCACGTATGTAAGAAGGCTTACTGGTATATACTGAATAATTTTCCTAAAACCAAGAATTATTTGGAGTAAATATTGTCAATTTATATTTGGATTTACTAATATAATTTGATCAATAATTGAGTCTATTTATTAATCTCGATGTTACACTCTTTATCAGTGAACATATGAGAGCTTCAACAAAAAGGTGGTAATAACTTGGATGAAATCCAAAAATTATAGTTTTCATCTTGGTTATATATAAAGGTATACTTAAATTCTTGCTTTTTAAGCAAAGCAAATTTTCCATATAAACGATTTGTTGTACGACACTAACTGAAAAATAGTTGGAGACTTGACTCAACATAATGGCTGGGATATTCCGAACATTGAGGATACCGATACTGAGTTGAATGTGTTGCAGGATTCAAACTCTTCTAATTTTATTCTAACAGTTGACCTTGGACATTTGGAGCTCATTTCTATTTCTCAAGAAAACCTCATGTCTCATGTTCAAAAAAACAATGCCAATACTAATTATGATATTGAACATAGGGATGGTAATTTCATAAATGATATTGAACTTGAAGACGATACAATATTAGACTATAAAGAAGCTGAGTTTGAGGAAGATGACAATGACACTGATGATGATGTAGATGAAATCCCGTCTACTAGTGAGTTTGATAGCGATTAGGATTATTGTTTATTTTTTTTCTTACTAATGTAAAAAAAAATTTTATGTTATTAATGATTGAATTCTTAGAATTTAATTTCAATATTACTGTATATTTTTTAATTATAATATACTTGTCACTATTAAGACTTCCACATAGTCATGGCTGTTGTTGAGCCTAGTTATCACGACGGTGGTGGTGGTGGTGGTGGTGTTGACCCTCCACAGTGTCATACCAGAGTCCTTCAAAGATACGAATAAAGTATTATTCGTATTATTCATTATATATTAAATTTTACCTTTTCATTATTTTGGATATATAGACCTTTGCCTGCTTGCTAATATGTTTATGTATATTTGTAGATTCTATTAATAGGAATATGAGATTGAAAAGTAGGTCATTGAACCTATGCCAGCTATTTGAGAAAAGGAGGAGAAACCTTTTTTTGATCAAATTCAACAAGGCAGGAGGCACTTGGCACCTAGTCAATGACTATCAAAAATACTTCCTCGGATTGATTGGTATACTTGTCCGATGGAATGTAGATCTGTGGTATAAAAATTAGAAATCGGTTCCTGTTGAGTAGAAGGGAAAGATTATTCTTATTGTCGAGGTAAAAAATATATAACATTTATGAAATGTTATGAGTTCTGCATATAATTATAATATAATGATAATTTTTGTAATTGTAGGAATTTTTTGAGTACAAAGATCTTGACAACGACAGCGATGATTTGGCCAATGTCAAGGATGGTATCTTTAGGACTGCGGCATATATATATAGCAACTGGAAGACCGAGCTTAATGAGCATTTCAGGCTCATTGGGAGCAACCAAAATGCTTTTGACCTAGCGACGACACATTCCAAAGTGCCTAACAAGATGGATGCCGTGACATGGGGGTACTGTTGCGATCTTTTTGACTTTCCGAAGTTTAGGGTTAGTATGTATTATCAATTATTTATTTTTTTAAGTAATAAAATATTATATTATAGTTATTTTTTTTCTTATAGGCAATATCTGAAAGAAATACTGTAAATAGAGCGTGCCAGTTGACAGTAACCAAATAGGAAAGGTAGCTACTTCCATTGCTCACAAATGATATAATAAGATATTAAAATTGTGATTTCTCTTATAAAACTTTTTATTTTTAAAATATTAAATTTTAATAATAAATTATGTCCCTTTAAATATTTTAACAGCTTAATCTTACTACTAGCAAGCTTTAACCTGTTGTTGAGAGTTTCAGGGATCGCTACTTCACTGAGTAGATTGGATGGCCGAATGCACAGTTTGAAGCTAATTATGTATGTCATTAATTAATTTTTAAAACTAAATCTCTAAATTTTTTTCACATACTAATTTTAATCTTTTTTGTAGAATAAGATACTTGGGATTCATAACACCGAATCTTAAGAATCTTCCCAATCTGGTTCGACCTCATTTGCTTCTGTTACTAATGCTCATATTACGGATGAGGTTCTTGGTACACGTTGCGAACTTAGGAGAGGTATTGGACATAAGTTGAATAAGTTTGCTTCTAGTACTAGATCTGCCCCACCAAACTTTCCAATGCCAGTACCTGAGGATGTCCAACGATATATGCACGAGAGCCAGCAATATATGACGATAACCCAGCAATGAGAGGTGGCTACTCAAGAGCTGATCGCTCAACAACAGCGATCAATAGAGGCTCAAGCGGCGCAGATAGCACATATGCAGAGGATTTTGTCATCGTTAGTACCAGATGTCAACATGTCTACCTCTACTCCTATCGATCTAGGGTCCATTTTAACATCGTTTACCATGATGCCCCTACCTCTGCCATTGCCACCTCGTTTCGCTCATCCTCCCCGGACTCGTGAAGAAGATAACAATGAAGAAACCTAGGACGAAGACTTAGGTTTATAGACTTTTTTTTACTTTCACAGAACATTATATATTTTAGTTTTTGACAACACTTTTTAATTTTAATGTAATTTAAAATATTACTTTTTATTTTTACTAATTATTAATATATTTTGTTTACCTTAATATATTTTTAATTTATTTAAATTTAATTAATTGTTTTTTAATAGTTAAATATATAAAAATTATTATTTTAATTACATAATTAAATATTTAATTTTTAAAAAATAATTCTATATAAAGCAGCGACAATTGTTACCAATTTAGGTTACTAAATTAATTATTTATTTAATTAAATAAAATTCACCCTAAATGCTCTAAATAAAAATACATCGGCGACAGTTTCAAAATTGTCGTTGCCAATGGTCTGCCAGATGGCATTTCTGTCGATCTTTTAGCGGGGACAATTATCGCCACTATAAACTATCTAATACGGTGACAACTCTTGTCGCCATTTTAGGTGATCTATATTAACGAACCTTTAGGTTACTAAATTAATTAATTATTTAATTAAATAAAATTCACCCTAAATGCTCCAAATAAAAATACATTAGCGACAGTTTCAAAATTATCCCCGCTAAATGGTCGACAAAACCATTAATGATCTGCCAGATGGTATTTCTGTTAACCTTTTAGCGAGGACAACTGTCACCGTTATAAGTTATTTAATATGAGGACAACGTTTGTCGCCGCTTCAGAGAGTCTATACTAGTGAACTTTTAGGGGACATTATCACCGCTTTAAATCTAAAACGATGGCTTTTTGATTTAATATGGCAACAAATGTCGTCCTTTTATTCCTGTTTTGTTGTAATGAGTGGATGTTTTAGATTGAGTGGTCCTAATCATGATTTTTAAATTTTATAGTATTAGTTTTGTAAATTTTATAGTATTAGTTTTGTACTCGTCCCGGACGGTTCATGCTCGTGTTGTGTGTCAGCCGCTCTTGTGGCATTTGTTCTATCGATCTTATATATACTTGCCGATTTCTGGGCATAATCATGCTTTTTTCTAATATTAATACACTTTTGTGTCTATACTTGTTTGTTTTTGAACATGTAGGTCTCGTAGCATAATCATGTTTGTTTATTTTTGTGTTTCATTGTAACTAATTGTTCCTATTTTCAAACTCGTGTCATTCCTTTGCATAAGGACATTTACGGATTTCCGTGTCCGATTTTTCATTTCAAAATTTAGTTGTTTAATATTTTAGTCCAAATTTTTGTGAAGTAATTGTGCAATTATTAGTCATTATTAAAATATTTTTGAAAATAAACTATACTTCTAATTTAAATAAAATACAAGTGAAGCTGAAAATGAAATTGAACTTAGAATTACATGGAAAAAAACTCCTATATGAATTTAATTTGACATATTCTTTTAAAACTAGTTATTGTTAGCCATGGTTGTCGTGCATGGTTTAGTATTGTATCGTGCACAGTTAATAATAGTGTCAGTCTATTTTGACATATAATGAAAAAAAAAAAATATATATATATATATATATATATATACAATGATTTATATATGTCTTGTATGGAAAATTATATTATACATGCTAAAACGAGAAGGTTTAATCTATATTCGTCTATTGCTTAATGCACGGAAAGGGCTGGAAACAGACGTCTAGATGCTTTCTTTCTCTTATTTTTTTCCTTATTTTTTTATATATTTTTTGTCCAAATATTAATTCAACATCCCGGCCGGTAGGGCGATAGATAAAGAGATATTTAAAATATTAATAGCAATGGCAAAGAATTCAAATATTACAGTCAAAATCAAATCACGAGGCCCGAACTGTGTTGAATAAGCGATCAGAACCTTTTCCTTTATATAAATTAATAATATTTTAAGGAAAGAAAGACCCAAAAACCACAACATGCATTACTATTATATACATGGACAGAGAGAGTTAGGAGAGTGACGATATGTGGCACGAGATGACAAAGTCTTGGTCACTCGGTTCAATCGTTTATGTTTAAGACTTGGACTGTAACGGTGGTATTACTAGCTAACACAGTCAATTTGACCAAAATTCTTGGAGACACATGAAAATTAACCTGTACAAGTTGATTAAGAAAACGAATTTTAATTCCGCATGTAATTATATATGATGTTATAATTTTTTCTGGACCATCAGATTTTCGTAAATCAAATTGCAGAAAAAGACTTATCTATATATATATATATATATATATATATATATATAGCTAGTACTACTACCGTCTACAGATCGAATTATGCATTTATATAGTTTTTAGTTTAATTATGTACTCTAAAAATATTGATAGTAAGAAACTAGTTTAGTACTATTTGGATAGTTAGTACTTAGCACTAGTGTAGTACTGTTTGGACAGTTAGTACTTAGCATTATAATTAATCAGATAAGCCTGGTAAGACAAACACGTTTCCGTGATCTCAGAGAGAGAGAGGGGAAAAGACAAAAACGCAACAAACATTGTTGATCAACTTATAGACAAAATTATAATTAGTAATACTCTTTACCATTTCATTATAAATTACGTGGTAATTAATTCATAGATGAATTGTACTATTTTTCTTCTCCTATTCTTTTTCAGATTGAGATTGAGACGAATGCATGTGATATATCTTAGCCATTCTAAAGTTCCGACAGAACTACATAAAATAAAATTAAAAAAAAATCTATAATTTTATATGGACATATATCCTTTGAACGATTACCAAAAGTATATGCTTGCAATATCAATAAATGTACACCGCGAATTTTTCGGCATAATTCCTATTTTAGTTTGCATTGTGCCTTGAAAATGAGGTTGATAAGGATGTTGTTAGACAAGTTTCAATCCTCTCAAGTGTTTTTAATCTAAACAATGTTTACGACACACTAATAAACGCATGAGATTCACTACAAATTTTTATATTTTTGTCACACTTTTATTAGATTTTTTTATTAGCATTACTCTTTTTTTTTTTAATTGTCTCAAGTTAATAATTATGATCTCTTCAAAATAGAAGGAAAAGAAAAAAACCAATTTTTAATGATAAAATAGTTTTTGATCAGATAACGTGGCTGTCCTTTTTAAATACATACTAATGATTATCAGTTTACACATCCGAAAAAAAAAAACAAAAACAAAAATTTACATAACATAAATGCATAATGTATTGGGCATGCATTAATTTCACTTCATAAAACAATAGCTAGATAGAAAAGCCTTTAATGCAAGGAGCTGATTAAACAATACATATAAAATTAAAAAGACATAACTAGAGAAAAATTTAATAAATGAATAAAAGAGTAAACTATAAACAAATACTCAGAAGTTTTAATGTTGTGCAATTTAAATCTTGAAGTTTAGACTCCAAAATAATATCTTAAGATTAAAAATTTCTAAAATGAATAATAATATTAAAATACTCTAATTTTTAACTTTTTTGCAAAAAAAAACTCTGACTTTTGAATGTCTGCAAAATAATACTCTCATTTTTAAATTTTTACAAAATAATACCCTGATTTTTGAATTTTGTAAAATAATACTCTCGTTTTTGAATTTTTCAAATTAATACTCTAACAATTAAAATTCTTGCAAATTAATACCCTTACATTTGAAATTCTTATAAATTTATGACTTCAATGTCCAATTAGTTGATTTTAATAATAAAAAGATGGTAGTAGTCATCACCAACTTAATTAAAATTAATTAAACAATAATAAAATTTTTGAAAAATATTTATAGTTGGCTTATTTCACTTTTCATTCAAAAAAGAAAAGTGAAAAATTAGAACAAGAGATAAAAATAGTTAATTATAAAAAGAAAAAAAAAAAAGAAACACCAGAGGTAAAAAAAATTATGTTTTTTTAGCAATTAACCAAAAAAAGTAGTTATAAAATAATTTCTGATAATATACTAATATCTAAATATTTTCAATAAGTTAATGAGAGATTTTTGCATCTTTTAATTTACTTATAGTATAAATATTCAAAGAGAACAAAAGTTGAGGGTATTAATTTACAGAAATTGTAAATGTAAAAATATTAATTTGCAGAATTCAAAAGTGAGAGTTTTAATTTACAGAAATCGTAAATGTGAAGGAATTAATTTGCAGAATTTTAAAAATAGATTATTAATTTACAGAAGTTTAAAAAATAAGGTATTGTTTGTAAAAATGTTTAAAATAAAAATATTTTTACATGATTAACTCTTTCTAAAAATTAATATTTTAAATTAACCTTTTGAAAAATTTTAACTAGTAAAGGACTAATGAAATTTTAATGTAAGATATCACCTTTTTTTTTTTTACTTAAATTAGCCAAAAATTTATTTTCGGACGTTCTTAATCTCAAATATTTTTTAATAAATTCCAATCTACAAGTTTAAATTATAGAATACTGTATTTTTTTCACACTTCTTATAAAAAGAATAAAGAAGACAATTTCAATTCAAAGCAGCGGTCATGGTAAGCTGACAGAGCCTTAACTGCAAGGGTTTTGGGTCAACAGAAACGATAGAATAATCAGATACAATGAACCAGGTGATGCAATTAACTTCTCGGCCCCAACTTGATCGTTGAACAATCAATATCCCGACAATGTAAAAAAGCGACTGCCATACGTAACATTTATATAATATTATACGCCACTAATTAATTATTTAATTAATTACTAAGTTATTATTCTTATCAGCAATTCTACCTTATCAAGTTAAAATAGACTAAATACAGATATTATAAGATACTGTGTGCACGTGCAGAGAACATTTTTTTTTTTTGGATGAAAAGGTAGACAAAATTATTAAGTGGTAATAAAATATAAAAATTCAAGATTTCAAGAGTAAAGTTGCATGTATACATTTAAGCCTTCAATAATTAAGAAGGTTTCAATTACCAAACCTTGTCTACTTTTCTTGGCTTTAAAGAACTTGCATGTTAATTTGATACTCGATTATCATCCTTGTAACGCAAGTGTAGTATATAGTGACCTAGAGATACCTTGCATTTTTGGATAATTTTTATAGGCATGCTTAGCTTATTAAAGATAAGCTCTATGTTAAGGAAAATGTCCAATCCTAGGTCTACGACGTGAAAATCCCCAAGCTGTTTTATCTGAAAGGCTCTTCTTAGAGTTCACCGGATCTAACAGCCCGGAACCACTTAGGGTTGTTTGATATAGGTTAAAATTGAGGTAGATATGAGAATCTTAGAGATTCCAATATTTGAAATAGAGTTTTAGGTTTTTTAAAAAATAAATTTGGATAAATGGATGTATCCGGCTTACTTTGTTAGAAAATGGGATAACGTAAAAATAATCTAAAGTGATGGATTTCATATGCTCTATAAACTCAAAATTGTAAATTTCTCACCAATTTTAAAAAATAACATATAAAAATATATAGAACTTAAATTCTAGAAAATAACACATAAAATTGTAAACGACCTAAAAAAGTGCATGATTTCAGAAAATAACATATCAAACCGCAAACGACTTAAAGAAATACACGAATTCAGAAAATAACACAATTGTGTACAATCTAAAGAAGTACACAATTCTAAAAAATAATATATCAAACTGTAAAGCACTTAGATCACGAGTGTTATAACATGTATTTTTGGTAAAAAATTTAATAACAAATTATAATTTAAACAGTCTAGAAACTAGATTATGATAAATTAAAAATTTCAAGATTATTTGTGCCACATTTAAAATTTCGAGGACCAAATTATCACAAGTGTGATAATTCAAAGACCATTTGTGCCATTAACCATAAACGATTTTAGAAAATAACAAATAAAAATGTATACGACCTAAAGAAGTACATGATTCTAGAAAATAATATATTAAACCGCAAATGACTCAAAGAAATATACGAATTCAAAAAAAAATACAACTATGTACAACCTAAAGAAGCGCACGATTCTAGAAAATAACATATCAAACTGTAAAACACTTAGATCATGAGTGTTACAACGTTTATTTTTAGTCAAAAATTTAATAGCAAATTACAATTTAAACAATCTAGAAACTAAATTGTTACAAATTAAAATTTAGTCAAAAATTTAATAGCAAATTACAATTTAAACAATCTAGAAACTAAATTGTTACAAATTAAAAATTTCAAGATTATTTATGTCATATTTGAAATTTTGAGAACTAAATTGTTACGCTACCAAATTATCACGAGGGTTACGATTCAAGACCATTTGTGCCATTAACCATAAACATTATTAGTTGATTGAAGTTTTTCATTCCACTTTACTAATTACCACCGAAGACATTTTTGGTATTATACTTTATGTAATTCAAAATTTTGTTTAATAGTTATACAGGTTATATGTTTTGTTTTAAGATCTGATTCATCTTGAATGATAAAAAAAAATTACGTGAGAAATTAAATTTCCAATTTACTCGGAAAAATATTTTTTTTTCCCAGCAGCAACATATACGTAAGGCATTTAAATAAATCAAAGAAACGTCTCACTCCATTACTGAAGTTAAAAAAAAATATACATATTGCAACCCGTATTTACAGCAGCAGCAGCTAACTTCACTAATTAAACGTTTTATTTATTTATATTTTTTATACAACCATGAGCTGAGGAAAACCGAGCGACGGGTGTGGAGATAACGGCGACAACGGCGGAACACTGAAAATCCCCTTATTATCAGAGTCCCAAACGGCCGTCCAATTTGACGGCGTTAACGGAATATCCTTCAAGTAACTGAGAGTAATACTACTGTCCTCAGCTTCCGTTAACTTCACCTTCTTCTCCGTCACTACCGGCTTCACTTCATATTCTTCCTCCTCCTCTTCACGGCGTCGTTGCACCTCAACATTCTTAACAACCACAACTTCCTCCTCACTCTTCCCAGCTTCCAACGGAAAGTTAAGTATGGCTTTCGAGCCGCGAAGCTTAAAGGCGGCTCGGTCATAGGCTTTGGCCGCTTCAATGGCGGTCTCAAAGGTCCCAAGCCAGACCCGCGAACCTTTCCGGTTCGGGTCTCGGATCTCCGCTGCGAATTTCCCCCACGGCCTTTGTCGTACCCCTCTGTAATGCCTTTTCTCCTCCTCCATAGCGACCGTCGGCTTCGGAACCGGATTAGGCGCCCCGAATTGGATCCATTGGGTTTGGGTCTTGGCCGGGAGCGAAATCGTCAAGGACCGCTTTCGGCCCGATGGAGAGCTGGAGCTCGGGCTCGAATCGGTCGATTTGGTAGGGGCAATTTGGGGTTTCGACTCGAATTCGAAGGAGAAGCTGCTCGATTTGGAAATTTGGGGCTTCCATTCGAATTCGAAAGAGTTATCAACATCATTACAAGTATTATTATTAGTCAATTTTAGGGCTTTTGGAGATGTGAGGTCGACCACTTCAGGTTTCGGTTCGAAACCGGCGCAATCGGTCTGGCTCGAGATTCGGCCTGAGCTGAACTCGAATAGCTCGGCGGATGAGGTGTCCAAGTAATCGGAGATCTCGAGAGAATCCGACTGAGAGCTGGAGCAAGCTTGATTCGGGTCGGAGCTCCATTCGGTTCGGGTTGCGAGCTCAACAGAGAAGTTGCTACTCAGCGGGGAAGAAGGGTCGCCAAGGAGAAGCTGCTTGATGAGCTGGAGCTTTGAGACTTGGTCAAGGTAATTCGCCATGGATGACTGACTGAACTGAGCTCGAATTTGAATTAAGATGAAAAAAAAATTCTTTTTTCTAGAGAGAGAAGGGGAAAGAAATGGAGCACTGTATGTTGGGGAGGGAGGGGGGGGAGGAGGGAATTTAGAGAGAGAAAGAAGCGTTTGGGGTGGTGGGATGAGTGGAAGAAACGAGTGAAATGGTATTTATAGAGAGAGAGAAGGGGAGACTTTCTTGGCGAGCTCCAGGATAGGAGTCTCGGACGAAGCATCGTTCCACTCCATCACGCTCCCCAATGCTTTGTTGTTTTATCCACTTTTTACTTAATTTAGTCGTTTTCATATACACATTTCTTATGGATCCTTATCCGTTGGATCAAATTGCTTTTCAAAGTCAAACAATACTCCTACGACTGGAAGGGCATGAAAAGCTTGGCCCATGTTAAATGGTTACGAAATTATAAATACGTGATTAATATGATTAAATTTGAAAAATCAATATATAAAAAATACGTCAGTCAAGGTCATAATTTTTTGGGAAAAAAGGCGTACTATTTTTTTCATTTTATCGGTCATAAATTTTGCTTACTATTTACCGAAAATTGATTAAATATAAAATAATTAAGGAGAAAATAATAAATAATAGAAAGATAGCCCACTCCGATATGTATAAATTGAGTTTAAAAGACAACTAAAACTAATGTCTACCATGCAAAGATACATATATCTATAATAGATTTTTGGTAACTATATATGTGTGGGACCGACATTTTTTGCCTACGCACTTACGCAGTGGGCGACGAGTAGCGTTAATTAAGGGCTTAATATAATGATTAAGTGGTTAATTAACCCCATTAAATCTAGCAGAAATATTGTCACTTCGTCGGGGACGGGTTATAGCAAGAGTGATAGTCGCATAGGTCTTTTCAAATCCCCAAAAAGAGATGAGGTTGGTCAGACCCCATTCTCTCCAGACCTACTAAGGATTAGGCAGACGCAACTGGCTTTACAAGCCTTCTGATGTCTAGCAGACCCTCCCGAACTCATGATTCCCAGATCTTATCTCAAATGTTGAGACCAAAGTTGGAGGAGTCTGAGAGGCCAGATCAATTACCTTAACTCGGAGTACGTAACGACTCAAGTCCAAGTAAGACACTAAATTTGTTATGCGATGACGTTACATATGACGACTCAATTACCTTTTTAATATACGAATATTAAAAGGGAATCAGGTCACAGTAGTCGCAATAGTAGTGGCTTAACAATTAAAAGCTACAGAGAGCACCATTACCAATCGTACAGGACGTTGTCTCCTTTTGTGTGCCACGACAAATACAAGGCACTCTTTATCTATGAATATCATACTTTATCTTTTTTTAAATCTTATTTTCGCCTTTGTGTACTTTGTCTTTATCATTATTGATCATTATTGATTTAAGCGTGAAAGTATTTTATAGGTGATTTGTCTTTATCATTGTTGACTTAAGCGTAGAAGTATTTTATAGGTGATGGCCATCACTTAATTTCGTCGATGCCTAAAGTAGAGCATTCTTTAGACGCAGCGAGAATACGTGAATAATTGGAAAAACAACCCTAACGATTAATACTTAGTATTTATTGTAAAAAGAAATTTAAAAATTGTTAATATAGGGCTTTTTTTTTTTTCCCTCTTATCGTTACTTTATACCAAAAAATAGCCTATATTATTCAACTTATGAGTTTAATAAAAATAAAATCACGATGTTTAGTTTTTTTCCTCACACAAATGAAAATTTCAATATATTCTTTTAAGATGCTAGAAGTATAAAGGAATCTTAAATAACATCGATTCAAACATTGTCTAAAATTGAACTAGATATAAAGCGAGCATGATTATGAGCTACAATATTTCCTTGATGGGAAATAAAACTAAAACTATCATTACAAAATTGATTAAGAAAACTAAAAATATCCTTTAAAATAGGTTATACCACAGATAAATGGTTACGAGCACGAATTTCTAAAAATAGCATTCTTAGAGTCACTTTTTATAAACCGCGTGAAATAGAAAATTAAGGTCATGAGCAAACTTAAGACCTTCCATCAACACCAAGCATTTAACCAAAAAAAAATGTAAGAATCATCATATGGTGTAATGGAAGATACCAAAAAAAAATGTAAGAATCATCATATGGTGTAATGGAAGATGGTGCGCATGACAATCAACATTTTTAACACACAAATAGAGTCTTAGGATCATTATAGCTTTATTGTTTGATATAGATAATCAAAAATATTATTTTTTATGGAAAAGAAAGAATACTCCAACTTTTCTTTTGAGAATTTTCTTTTGATAAAATGGTTGATCTTTACTGCAACTATGAAACCATGATTTTTTTCACCAAGCCTCCACACCAAAGAATTATAGAGTGGGTTCTAAATAATCACAATCTTATTATTTTTTTACACACTTTTAGAATTTTTGCTATATGTCTCAACTCATGAGATAGTAGAGAGAGAGAGAGAGGAAAGACACATTAAAAATTAGAAGAAAAAAGGGTAGCAACTTTTTTTTTTCTTTTTTGTTCCATACCTATTTAAAAAATCGGTCCGTCTCTTTTATTTTTAACGTGTAAACTATAAAAATTAGATTGCCTAATTTTCTCAAACTCTTTATACATCTAATTATATTTTCTAAATTAATAAATTGACAAATTAATATAATACTAATGCCGTATTATCTTGAATAAAAAATACAAATTTAATCCTATTAAAGACATTATCAAAACATATAATAGATAAGAGAGAGAAAGAAACCAAAAATACAGTCACATCTAAAGCCACATTAGAACATGGCTAGGATTAGATTTTTAGGTTTCCTATTTTTTCTCAACTCTTTAATGTGTAAAATAATTTCCAATTAGGTTTTAAATAATTTAAAACTATGTAATAAACAACATATTTCACTCAACTAGGAAAATAAAATCGCTTCCTCAAGGATAGGGTTTAAACGCATAAGCTAAAAGATTTTAACGTGTAAAAGGTTTCCTATTAAATTGAAATACCTCTCCATCCTATTTAAATTTATCTATTTAATCATATGGTTAATTTTATATATATTTTTTATTTAGAAAAAACTAAACAACATTTAAAAAGGTGGAAGCTTACACGTTAATGAGAAAAAAAAATTCCTTAATTGTATTTCCTCATCATTTGTAAATGTGAAAGGTCGAGACAATCTCAAAAAAATTTCCTAATTTGTTTTTATACCCAAATATTCAAATAATCAAATTATAAAATATTTTTTTTATCCCCAGATATTCAAATAATCAAATTATAAAATAATAAAATTAATTTATTTGATAAATTATAATTTCCCAAATAGAAGATAATAAAAATAACCATATTATTTTTCTTATCTTTAAGCGTGTAACACAAACAAATTTGCTTCGTATTCTATGCCTAATATAGTGATTGTATAATATAGTGACTAGTTGTTGCCTATTAAATAATCATATTATCAATAAAGAATAATGAGTTAAATAGATAAAAATAATAAAAATTATTAGTTTTTATAATGTGACACATAAAATCATTAAATGTGTAACATTAATTTTAGTGTGATATAATTAATTTTAAATTCAATAATTCTAAATTAAATATTAATGCAAGAAAGTGACTATATAATATATTCAATACATTATTAATAGAGATCTTGAAAGTTATAATATAAATTACTCAAAGTAATCATAAAGTTTTTCCATTGATTTAATCATTACATACATATCAATCCTCCATAAATAATTCGTAAAGAGAGTTAGGTTCGTAATCCGTTATCCTCTCTAATTACTTCTTTATCTATGAGTTCTCATGAATTTTTAATGAACAACAAATTCATTATCAAATCATAAATTGAGCGTTCTATCGTCCAAGTACCAAATCATTACTCAAGGAAATCATTTTTCTAACTTCTTTTAGGAAGGAATAGATTGCATATTGTTAATTAATATTCTCAGCTATTTATATTATCATATCTCCAATATATAAGGATTTGGTCCAGTATAAATACAAATGTTTCCGAATACATCAAGAGACATAAAAATATAAGCACGAGTTTATTAATTACTCAGGATTAAGATTATACTATATATGATCATCGGTTAATAAATTTGAATATCTATTCTATAACAAATATTATCAGATATTCAAATTTATCTGGTCTAGTCCCATATAATCTCATTATATAAAGTACTTCCGTTTAAATTGATCAGATAGGACTGTTCTATTTTTAATGATAATGGATCGTACTAGTAATTTTTTTTAATTAAAAATCCCAAATTTAATAATTAATTACGGAATAGGTTAGATTATATCCCTTAAACTTAATCCTTTTGTGTGCCACTTTTATACTTACTAAGTTTAAGGTTATATTTTTAATGAAGGAATTTTCATGATATTTATATATAGGTTGCTAATCCAGTAGGTATTCTTTTTACCTATGTGTATATATTTTTGATCTAATAACTATAATGAAGTGCATAAAAAGACGTGCATTATTAATATTATTTTTCTTTCATATTTTTTACAATAAAAAAATATGTATAATAAATTTTTATTAGCCAAAATAATACCTATGTGTAAGTAAAAAAAAAAAATACCTGCTAGATTAGTACCCTTATATATATATTATCATAAGTAATATATGCAAGTAAATAGAACAAAATCAGCTATATTTACTTAATAGGAAATCATTGCTTACATCTTGCTCTTGGGGCAAAAACACTAAAAAAAAAAATCATGGAAGAGCAAAAAATTCTCTTAGATAGCACCAGAAACCTTCACCATACCCACAACAATGAAACTTGATCCTTCGTCTACCGTATCATCAACATCAGACGTAGAATAATATTAATGAAACTTGATCCTTCGTCTACCATATCATCAACATCAGACGTAGAATAATATTATGATGATTTGCTTATAAGATTCGACCTTAAGAATTTTATTTTTCGGTTAAACATTGATGGGCAGATCAATTGTTATACTCTTCACAATTTCTTTAACCCAAACATCCTCATCTTAAGTTCTCAATCGTGCAGTTTTTTTAACTCTCTTTTTCTTTTATTGGATAATTTGAAGTACCAAAAAGAATATAAATAACATCCATGATAATTATCCTGAGTTCTTTGAATGAAGTTTAAAATCTCCAACAACATCAAAACATTAGAAGTATATAGGGTTTATAACCGGATTAAAAAGTTCAATTGCAACAACATAACTTTCAGACTTGATTTTGGAATGCAATTTTCTCCTCCAAATATATGAGCATTGAAGGTATATACTAAGAATTTTGGTTATTAAAGTGGGCAAAATCCATATCTCTTAGAATCTTAGTATCATAAGTCGAATTAAAAAAGGATAATGACTATTGGAGTATGCAAACTAGGAAACTATCCTTTTAAAACTCGCAATAAGTCTATCAGTAGAACAACATATAAAATCAGAGTAAGCGAATACCTTACTCCTTAGATTAATACTGTTGAACAAAAATGGGGTCGCCGCTTAATTGTCTGAAATCTCAGCATCAATCACGTAAAAATTTCAGCCCTAAAGATTGTTTCGGGGTTTCTCCAAATTTTGGAATTAATCCTAAGGCATGGATTAGTGCTAATTAAGCATAAAATTACTAAGGCTTAAAGTAGCTCATCTAAACTACATGTCACTTGAGGAGGTAGTACATTTCGTTCCAGCTCAAGTTTCACGTGGTTTGGAGCCTCTCTCATCCAAGCATAAACTTGAGGTGGTATTGGAGCCTATTCTTCTCACATGCCGATCACACGCCTTGGAAATAAGTTACACATACCTCTAAAAGCTTCCAGAATATTCCAAATCCTCATGCACTTGAAACTCAGCTTGCCGATCCACTTGTAAATTAAGCTAGTTCAATCACTTGCAACCTAAGGCCTTATACACTAAGTACTTACAAGCTAAGTATTTGTAGATCAAGTACTTGTAAGTCAAATACTTATAGATCAGGCTAGTTTGGACAATAAGAGGCCTACACCTCATTCTCCTTGTAATACAAGGCAATGCATACTTTGCCTATAAATAGAGATGTTACTATCTCATTTAGGGAAGAAGCCATTTTACTATCAATAATATTTCTCTCTTTTCCTCTTTTTAATTCATTTCTCTTGTATTTACCTGTAACCACATCTTCAATACCACTATTACCATTTTTGACTCACTTTCTCCTAATACAAGCTTTATTTTTCTTAATTCTCTCTCTCTCTTGTATCTAGTCGAAGCTTCAAAACTTCTTTAGTCTTCTCTTAAATCCATCTATACCCTTATTTTATTCCTATCAATATACACCATCCTTCAAATATCTCTCCGATTAAATCCTCTTTAAATATATATATATATATATATATATATATATATATATATGGGCACCAATCCAGTAGGTATTTTTTTTTTTTACCTATGCATAGGTATCAATTTAGCCGATGAAAATGTAGTATACACATTTTTTTATTGTAAAAAGTAAAAGAAAGAAAGAATATTAATGATGCATATCTTTTCATGCACTTCATAATGGTGATCCAACGGCTAAAAAAAAATACCTATCCACAGGTAAAAAAAAAATACCTATTAGATTGGCAACCTATAAATATATATATATATATATATATATATATATATATATATTTCATATGGTTAACAACCTGTGACTGTATTCTCAACGCCACTGCCATCATCTCATTATTTCTACCGAGGCTTGGTTAATTTTTTTGCATTTTCATCTCATCTTTTTCGTACATATATCTATATATGTATATGTATCTCTACGTCATCTTCTTTATATATATATATATCTAAACTTAGTTACCAAGCTTCTAGTATTTATATAAATAAACATTTTTCTAAATAGGTTTAGAAATCTATGTCTTTTAAGCCTATTTTTATTCTTTTGCATGTATCCATTCCTAGGCCCATCTACATCTATCTATGTGTTTTAGGTCCATTATCCTCTTTCATATAATTTTCTCATTATCTAATTACTTTTTTGTCATTTTTCTATTTTTTTCATTATTTTTATACCATCTTTTTCTACACACATTTTTCTAACTTATTTCATAAGTTATTTTGCATGCAAACTTTAATATTCATACTTCAGTGATCTGTGGGTACCGAGCTACTTTTCTCAAACTCTGTGCTTGATCTATAATACAGGTTTGGGATTTCGTATTCTATTACTATCTTTTACTAATATTTTATCTATTATTTTATCTAACATCTCATTGACTTCTAGTTGATACTATAGTTAGTTTATTCACCTTCTTCAACTAGACCTCTTTATTATTATTATATTATTATATTATTATTATCTCTAAGCCTCTTATCCCAGTAACTGTCTTCGCACAAAGGCGCCATAAGAAATGTTATTGCTTATTACAACTGCCTATCAGGACTTTGATACGTAGTGACAGTTTTATGATAACACTTACATTTTTATTATTATTACGTTATTATTATTATTATTATTATTATTATTATTATTATTATTATATCGTAAGTACATTATCCTTGCAACTGTTAACGTGGCAGGGGCACTGTAGGAAGTGCCATTTTTTATATCGACCGCCAATCAAAACTTCGATATATAGATAATGTTGTGATAATTCTTATACCTGTGTACACTAAGCAAGTTATTTCTACAATTACCAATATGGCAAGAGAACTATAGAAAGTGTCATTTTCTATCTTGACCGCCTATTAGGACTTCAACACACAACATATATTGTAATTGCTCTTTCTATGTGTACCATGCAATCAACCTTATTCTCAATTATTCTATTCTTTGTTTTAATTAATCATAAATCTCGTTAATTAATCATAGTACGAGGTCCAATCCGAAATAAAGATTTTATTTTATCATATAAAATCATTGCAGTGATTCTATGAGAGATTCATATGGTATTACCTACCAAAAACAAAAAAAAATCCTATTTAGCCAGTCTTTATGCAATTTAAACCCTATGTTCTGAATTGTGATTATTTTTGTTTCCAAATAATTATTTTATTTTTTATTTTATTTCTTTTTTGTAAACTTTGACGGAACGAGTAAAACTTTATCAAATGTAATTTTTTTTTTACTCTACCATGACTCAAACCTAACTCCATCTTCTCTCACACATTTACACATCTCACGAGTCTTGAACCATCTACTGAAGTTAAAACATTGACAAAAAATAACATTTAGAATATTGAAGTTCATTTATTATAATTATTATTATTTCTTTGGTTTCTTTTGGTTTATTTACAACGTTTACTAATAGGGTTATAATATTCCATAGTTATATTACCTGTGTAATTAAGGATAAAACTGTCTTTCTACTATTATAAATTTGGACAAAATATGGTTGGGAGGTTAAGATTTTTTTTTTTAACTTCAAAATGTGAAGATATTATTTTTTAAGAAACCAAAACATAAGTTTAAAACTGCAAAAAGGCCAAATTTTGGGGGTTTTTTTTTCCCCTAATAAGTAAACTCTTTGTGTAATTAGGCATATTACTCGCATTTTTTCAAATGTATGGTCTATATCAAATGTTCGATATCGGACGGTAGGGTAGGAAAAGTTCTCTACAATAGTGTTGCCTATAATTATGGTATTTCTTATGCAAGCGGAGTAGTTACTGATGACACATAAAGATATATTGCTTTATTTATTTATTTATTTTTGGTAATTATTATTGTTGTGCACAAATTTTTACCGGACCAAATCCAGCCCCCTCGAGGAAATGAGTTGCACCTGAGCTCAGGAAAAGCTCTCGACCTACGAGCTGATCGCGACATATGTCCTTACTAATTTATAAGATAATCATCCCAGAATCAAGCATTAACTATAAATTTTGATATTTTCATGATTTTGTGCCATTAATGTAATTCAAATTCGAATCTTTGATTTGTATCAATTTGTGGGACTCGTTCCCAAATTATGCACCACGTGGATGATTAAGTGGCAGAACAGGTCATAAATGGGGCCCACCGTCCGATAGGTGTCAAGAATGATTAGCTAAAGATCACACGGGTCACACGTGATTTCACAATGGGCCGTTCGAGGTTAGAGCCGAGCCCATCACAGACGCTGGACAGACTCGACCCAATCCGACTCTTACCTCGACAGCTGGGAGGGTCAGAAGTCCTAAGAGTCTTCCACCAAAATACGACGGAAAGTAACTCACAACTCCAGACTCAGACAGAGCATTTAATGCGATCTTGGGTAGGCATGCGCAGGGGGGCAAGCCATCCTGCAAGAACAGTGATTTGATCAAATCTCACTCCTAACAGATTCGAGCCATAGGAGGCGGCGGAAACCAGGCTACAGCGATACAGAGGTGATCACGGTAATCTCGGCCCATGACCTCTGGGAAATATTTCGAGGAAAAAGGTACTCAATCCTGAGATTGAGAATCCTGAGATTGAGACCCAAGTGATTCACAATCTTAGGACCACATATATATGAGTCATGCGTTCCTGAGAGGGGCATGTAGGCTTAAAAGAAAGAAGTGTATGAAAAAAACTTAAGAGCAAGAAACAAACATATACTCATATAGAACTAATTCATTACTACCCTGAATCAAAGATAGGCCACTGAATTAAGTATCGGAGAGTCTTTACAGGTGGCCACCCCCGCCTCTCCGACCTTGTCTAGAGTTCAAGGCACTTTTGGGATAGCGAGGACACATGGACAGTTGGAAAGTATAGCATCAGTGGTTCAGAGACACGTGGACGACTGGTGAGAAACCGCTCCAATAGTTTGGCGCCGTCTGTGGGAAACAATGGTTGAGCGCGAGAAAAAGAGTGGAAAACTCACGATCGCACTCTCCACGAATAAAAGGCCATACAACATCGGATGGCACCCTCGAGGATGACAACCAGGAGCACACGTCCCGACGCCGAAGGGAGCTCCCAAGAAGCACGACCAGACCTGGAGCAGAAGCTAGATCAGATGCTCACTGCTCTGACAGAAGCAAACCGTAAGGCAGAGATGGCCCACGAGACCTTACTGAGTATGAGGGATGAAGTCGCGGAGGTACGTAGAGATAACGCCCGCCTCGAAGGGCTGCTAGCGAGTGAAGACAGAAATCAGCGGAGAGAAGATTTTGACGAAGAAGTCCAACAAGAATTTGGAAGCCAACCGTGAGGAGAAGTTCCCACCCCATCCGGATCGCGGATGCAGGGGGTACGGTAAAGCCAGTCGAGACCCCTCCAGGCTAGGGGGCCGATGGGTGGAAGACCCCATGGAAGCCCAGGAGGTACGCCTCCTGACTGGAAGTAGGAGATGATGGCAGAGTTAGGTAAGAGACTCGGGGCCCATCATAGCCAGACCCCCGACGATCTGGCAGAGCAAACGGTGCGAGGGATCAACCGGACAGCCTTCGCCGACTGGATCCAGATGGAACCCAGGCCGAGGGACTTCACGACCCCGACCTTCAAATCGTTCGAGGGGAAAACTGACCCCCTCGATCACATATACCACTTCCAGCAGAAGATGGCTTTGGAAACCAGGGACGAGGCCGTGACCTGTAAAGTCCTTTCTACGACTCTGGCGGGACCAACCTTGCTATGGTTCAGACAGCTCCAGGAAAAATCCATAAACGGGTTTGAAGATTTCTGCAAACTTTTCCTAAAGCAGTACACGGGCATCCGGAGACAACAAAAAACCATACGAGACCTTGACCGATTGGAGCAGGCCGCAGATGAGTCCCCACGAGACTACCTGTCACGTTTCCCCGAGGTAATTCCCTAGTCCATAATGCAGACTCGGTCCAAGCTGCAGGATCGTTCGTAAGGAGCCTGCAGCCAGGGTCAATGCTATCGGACCACCTCCTTTTGAATCTCCCATACGATATGGCGGATGTCCAGGCGAAGTCAGAAGATATATTCAGGGTACTGGAAAGCCACCAGAAAGCGCCCAAGACCTCCGCCATGATAACAACGATGCCGGCACAACCCCTGGCCCCACAAGGGGTAAAGAGACCCTCACCGATCCAAGGGGCGACTCCGAAACAGGAAGCCCCCATTCGAAGCAATCAGGAAGATAACAAGAGGAGGAAGACATCCCGCGACCCTCTGCCGAAGTATGAACTCAACACGCCAATCGATGTGATCTACATCCAAAGCAAGGACAGGGGCATTTTCAAAGACCCGCCTAAATCTGGCGTTCCTGAGCATATGAAGAACAGGAACATGTATTGTCAGTTTCACAAAGACTTCAGGCACGACACCATCCACTGCCGCAACCTCTACACACAGGTCATGATGGCGATCTACACCGGCAGGTTGAAACAGTATGTGAAAACCAGTGGAACCCAGCAGTTGGAAGACGTCACCAGGCATGAAAAAAAAAAGCAGACCTAAGCCTCTGGGTCAGGAGAACAGACCCTGAGGATAGTGCCGACTATCGTGGACAGACCAATTTCGACCCACGAGCAGGAAGAGAAGGAAAAAAGCCTCAAAAGAGCTGAAAGAAGAGTGAAGCACCTGAGGGGGATGGGCTATTCCATCTACCACTTGATGTCAGGAGAAAGTCGCACCTCTGCAGCCCCCATCGTTTTCACCCAGCAAGATTTAACTACGGTACACCTGCCTCACGACGACCCCTTAGTGATTAAACTGTAGATCGACTCCGCATTGGTCGGAAGAGTCCTAGTCGACGGTGGAAGCAGCGTCGATATCCTGTTCCTTAGCACATTTGAAAATATGGGCTTGGATCGAAGTGCACTCAGGCTAACCTGTCAACCACTGTTCGCTTTTGACAGCACTAAGGTCTGCCCCTTGGGCATCGTGACCCTGAATGCCTGCGCTGCTGAGAGATACTTGGACATGGACTTCGTCATCATTGACTGCCAATCCTCCTTCAACGTCATCATGGGAAGGAGATGGATCCACGCCATGCATGGGGTCGCTTCCACCCTCTACCAGGTCTTAATATGTCTATCAAAGGATGGTACTTATACGGTAGACATCAAAGGAGACCAGGCCTCCGCAAGGAAGTGCTTTTCAACTGCCCTGAGGGGAGCCGATGCGAATGCAAGCGCCGCGACCGGGGATGAATAGCAATTAAAGGACCGCCTGCCAGCGTACATGAGGCGAATCGAAGAGGAGTTTGACGGCCTGGAATCTACGATCGAGGAGCTAGTAGTGGTCCCTTTGAAAGAGGCAGAGCCAGCGAGGTTGGTTCTAATCGGGGACTTATTACCCGAGTAGCAAAGGAACGAAATTTTGGGATTCCTGAAGCGGAACGAGGACGTCTTCGCATGGTCCCATGACGACATGCCCGGGATAGACCCTGCACACACCTGCCACTGGCTGAATATAGATCCCAACTTCCCTTCAGTCAGGCAGAAACCCCGAAGATTTGCACCAGAGAAAAACAGGGCGATCAACAAGGAGGTAGAGAAGCTATTGGAGAACGGTCTGATCAGAGAATGCGTGTACCCGTGTTGGGTCTCCAACCAGATAGTGGTAAAAAAGAAAAACGGCGACGACCATATTTGCATAGACTTCACCAACCTAAACAAGGCCTGCCCGAAGGATAGCTTCCCCCTGCCAAGAATCGACCAAATGGTAGATGCGACAGTGGGATTCAACAGAATGAGCTTTTTGGATGCCTACTCTGGGTACAACCAGATTTCTCTGTACGCAAAAGACCAGATCCACACAGCTTTTATCACGGAGCGTGGTCTGTACTGCTACAGGTATATGCCATTTGGCTTGAAGAACGCGGGGGCAACCTACCAAAGATTCATGAATAAGATGTTCGACAGGCTACTAGGGAAGACTATGGAGGTCTATATAGACGACATGGTCGTGAAGAGCAGAGAAGATTCAGACCATCTGGGACACTTAGACGAATGTTTTCAGATTCTGAGACAATATCGGATACGTCTGAATCTCAAGAAATATGCATTTAGGGTGTCCTCTGGTCAATTCCTAAGGCATATCGTAAGCAGGAGGGGTATTGAGGCAAACCCGACCCAACTGACCTCGATCGCAAATGTGTAGAGACCCTCTACCATTCGAGAGGTCCTACGCTTGACTGGGAAGTTAGCCGCTCTCAGCCGATTTGTTTCCAAGATGTTCGACCGATGCAAACCTTTCTTCCAATGCTTGAAGAAAAGCTCTACTGTCATCTGGAGGGAGGAACAGTACAGGGTACTAACAGATCTCAAGCTGCATTTGAGTCACCCCCTATCTTGGCTTCCCTAGCAGAGGGGGAGTGCCTGTACGTCTACTTAGCAGTGTCCGAAGTAGTAATCAGTGCCGTACTATTCATCGAGAAAGACGACAAATAGAAACCGGTATTTTATATAAGCCACATACTCCTGGATGCTGAGACGTAATATAGTGTGGCAGAAAAACTGGTCCTCACTCTGGTCAACGCTAAAAAGAAACTCCGGCAGTACTTTGAGGCACACTCGGTCACCGTGTATACGGATTTCCCCATCTGCCAAATTTTGGCCAAGCCAGACCTGTCGGGACGACTGACTAAGTGGGCCATCGAGCTGGGAATATATGATATCGAGTATCGGCCTCGAGCGGAGAAGAAAGGATAGGTCATGGCGGATTTTCTGGTAGAAATCGAATCCTTCGGCAAGCAGCATGACCCGTCTCAGATGTCTCAACTTCGCCCCCCTTCAGCCTGGACGCTCTATACCGATGGATCCACAAATGCCTCAGGGTCAGGTATCGAGATAGTCTTGCAGACCCCAACGAGTCTCAGAGTTGAGAAGGCATTGAGGCTCGGCTTCCAGGCGACTAAAAATGAGGCGGAGTACAAGGCACTGCTGCAAGGCCTCGAGGTGGCACTGCACTTCAGAGTGGAGAACATCGCAGTAAAGACCGACTCGCAGTTGATTGCGAGTCAGGTCAGGGGAAACTTCGAGGTAAAAGAACCGAGGTTGCACAGGTACTTCTCCAAGGTAATGGGGGCAAAAGCTCGCTTTGACAATTTCAACATTGAACCGATCCCTAGGGAGATGAACCAGAGGGCCGATGAGCTAGCTAAGAGCACGTCAATTGGGGGTACGGCTGGAAGCATAGAGGTTCTCCTAAAAGGCGGGAGCATGGAGGACCCCCCGCAGACCCTCGCGCACCACGTGTTCACAACCGGAACTACTGACGAAGGGTGGATGAAACCCATCACCCAGTATTTGACGTTGGGGATCCTACCTGCGGACCCCCGAAAAGTAAGGTCAGTCAGGTTGAAGACTGCCAGGTACTTGAAGGTGGGGGAACGACTATACAGGAGATCGACAATGGGTCCGATGCTGCGTGCATAGGTCCCGTCGAAGCACAAAAGCTAATGGAGGAAATCCACGAGGGAGTATGCAGCAACCACTCTGGCGGACGCAGGCTCACCCACAAAGCTCTAACGGCTGGGTACTTTTGTCCATACATGATGACAGAGGCAGTCCGATTCGTCAAGAAATGTGATAAGTGCCAGAGGTTCGCCCCAATGAAACGCTAGCCCGCAGAGGTACTTCATTCAAACATAACCCCCCAGCTGTTTGCCAAATGGGGTCTGGACATCGTCAGAGAGCTTCCCAGAAGTCCGGGGGGAAGGAGGTACATCCTGTTGGCCACGGATTATCTCACCAAATGGGTAGAAGCTGAAGCCTACACGACCGTTAGTAAGACAGATACGATTAACTTCATCTGGAAGAACATAATCTGTCGGTTCGGGATTCTGAAAGAGATACACACCGATCATGGCACACAGTTCTGAAATGCTAAGGTCAAGGAACTATGTGAGCTGTATGATATAAGGCTCAGTTTCTCTTCTGTGAACTATCCTCAGGGGAACGGTCAAGCGGAGGCAACGAACAAAGCTATATTCAGCAACATAAAAAAGAACTTGCAGGAGGCCAAAGGTAAGTGGTTAGAAGAGCTGCCGGCCATTGTATGGGCCCACTGAACCACAGAGCAGAGGTCGACTGGATGAACGCCATTCACCATAGCCTATGGCTCAGAGGCTGTGATCCCGACCGAAGTGGGCCTTCCGAACCTCCGTTCTGAAGTAGTGAGAGATCCCCCCTTAAACGAAGGCTAGCTAAGCTGCAACACAGACCTCCTGGAGGAAACGAGAGACATGGCTCTGGTCCACCTGGCTTCATACCACTAGCAGGCTAGATCCTACTACGCAAAAAAGGTTAGTGCTCGACGATTTAATGCCGAGGATTGGGTCCTGAAAGTTAGAACAGGTAATTCCTCGAAACTGGACTCCAATTGGATCGGACCCTATGAGGTGATCAAGGCACTCGACAATGGTGCGTATGTCCTAAAAGAGCTCAAGACCGGGAAAAACTTGCCGAATACATGGAATGCTCAGCACTTGAAAAAGTATCACGTCTAGGACACATGCATATGATGTAAGACCATGTTAATGCTTGTATTATTGAAAGGCTTAAATCCAAAACAGGTTAAGTTTCTTTTTTTGCCGCATCTTTTGGATTGCTATGGAAAAGGGGTCTGCCCACAGCGACATACCCCACACACTATTCACGCATGAGACCCATATGAACGCTCATATTATTAAAAAACTTAATTCCGAAACAGGTCAGTCTTCTGCCACACAGAAAAGGGTCTGCCCACAGTGGCAGACCCAAAGTTTAATTTACACAGGCAAAAGATCATACCAGGTTGCTACAGAAAAGGGTCCGCCCACAGTAGAAGACCCCACGCCTCAGTTGCACAGGCAAAAAATCATACCGGGTTCACACAGAAAAGGGTCTTCCACAGTTGTAGACCATACGCACTACTCACGCAATCAAAAACGCTCGTACTATGGGAGTCACGTTGCTCGTCGATGACCTGAGAAAACGTACGAAGAGGAAATAACTGTTCAATAAAAACTTGCCAGCAGACCTCAAAAACGCTCATACTATAGGAGTCACATCGCTCGTCGACAACCCGAGAAAACGTACGAAGAGGAAATAGTTGTGCAATAAAAACTTGC